>KK351018.1:337101-385369 GCA_000671755.1 Glossina brevipalpis
CCCTCTCTCTCTCTCTCCGTCTCTTTACACGTATCAACCATGTCTTCTTTGCATGACGTTGTTGTTGTTAGTGTCATTGTGTTTCTTTATAAAACGCATTCAAAATCTTCTCATACGATTTCGTTTTTCTTGAACATCAGCGGGTGTGTGTTTGTTGCCACATATTGATCATTTTAATCGTTTACTTGTCGTATAATATACAGAGATGTCTGTAATCGTTTTCTCGTTCCTTTTTATTGCAAATTGAAAATGCATTGATATTCGCGTGTTGATTTTTTAATTAGTTTCAGTGGTGAGAGTTCATAATTTATGTGTCGATGTCGAAGTCGATGTCGGTGAATTTCTTATTTGTCGTTTACTATTTACTTATAATGTTTTCTCCGGCTAAAAGCATAAAATTGAGGATAACAGTCAGTCGGTCTTTCTAGAGATTAACGTAAGTGGTTAAGTAATTATTTGCTTGGACTTAATTGACATAACATTGACTTTACAGTCGTACACAACAAAACACAACACAACTACATACAATTGACGAACAAAATAAATAATCTCAGAAAATATTTAATTCCAGATAGGATGACAATAAATTAATTTATTAAGCCTTTGCCTCGTATTGCGTTTACTTTGTTATTGTTATGTTGTTTCATTGAAATTTATCTCTTTGGCATTGCATGTCTATAAAGAAGAACAAGAGAATTTGATTTTATACACAGCGTTGCTCTTATCAATGACATTTTGTTTTCGTAATAATTGTGTTTGCGCCATTGTTGATAGTAAATGTGTTGCTCATCCGTTGCCATGTCGTCAGAGCATTCTCTTAGCCGAAATAGAAATTGCAGCTAAGTTTTTAACGAGTCTGAGTCCCTTTTTTTTTTAATGACCAATCGTTCAAGGTATGGCCCTTGTAAGCGTAATATGATGACAGTCAGAGAGAAGTGGAGAGAGAGAGAGACAGAATAAGTGGCCGCAGGATGTCATTACCGACCCAGAAGTCGTTATAACTATGACCCCACCTCCAATCACAATTAATGTATGATCTAACGCACTGAGGATTGAGCCCGCGTATGCTGACTTAATAGTTAGAAGATGACATAAGTAAAGTCTGAAAGAGTAAGTAACACAATAATAACGTAAATGTCATCGGATGTGCGTTATTTCATGTGGATTAGATTAACTGCACAAATGTGAGCGAGAATGTAAGTCTTTCATGCAGTTGGCCTTACACTTTACTTAATTGGCTTCCCAGCAGATATTGGTAATAACAATATCCGTTAACCTTAAAAATTCATGATAGCTTGCTTGAGGTGTGTCTTACTTAAGTTAGTTAAATTAAACTTTGGGCGGCATTGATGAAAACATTGTATTTTATGATATTTCGTTTTTCCTATTCTTGATGTGTGTTTATGTAAGCATACAGATATTACTTTAACAATCACTTGAGACTTTTAAATGTTTAATTATCGTTCGAAAGTTGTTAAATTTATTAATTTCAATTTATGTTTATTTGATTGTGGAGGGCTTTTACATGCAATTTGTTAGTAATACCTGCCTATCCATCAAATATAAAAACGATTAAGAATCTAAAATAATATGCATTCAGAAAAAAATGTATTACAACAATAGATTACAACTACCAGTCACATCATCCTTTCATGTAATCTCAGCCGACGATTTATTCTTGTTATCTCATTACTTAGCAGAAGCAGAAATAAACCAAAACAAAAAAGAAACATTTTTCCATGCACAGCAAACTATGAATAAATCTGTTCTCCCCCGATTAGATTTCCACTTATTGCATTATAGAACGTTTACACCTTACACTTTGATTTCTATATTCCGGGTTATGTCATATTTTTGTCAATTACGACCTTCTGAAGAGTGTCAGCACTATTTCTTTTGCGAAGGTTTAGCTTTCTGGTATTTCCAATAGTTTGTTAATCTATTGAAAGGAAATCTTATGAGACTTATAAGAGCTTGGATACTAATTGGACTTTTAATCAAACAAAGAACGGATTAGAACCGAAGTACAGACACTTATCGATCTACCCCTTGGATGCATATGAAAGTGAATTAAATTAACAAAAATGAAGACAGTAGAACAACAGTTCCTTTACTAAGAAAATAAAAATCTAATTATTTTAAAAGGCTTTCCTGGTGTACATGTCCTCATACAACTTTTATGTTTTGAAAGTTGAATAATTATTGACACACAGCCTCTCTCGATGATGCAGAAAAGTAGATAATTCGTTTATTGCGTTTGTGTTGTTGTTGCACTACAAAATAAACAATTTTAAAAGTTTCAACCAAAACTAGCACACGTACCGACTCATCTTCAAAACGAAAAGAAAAAAAAAATAATGTGAATAAATAAGTAAATAAACTTGTCGCAGCGTTTGACTTTTAACTGCTTTTGGTTTCGATGCTAAATTTATTTTTTTTAAACGTAAACCTGTAAAGATGAAGATGGACCCTACCCGAAATGAAACATTTAGAAATAAGTAGATGAGATATTCGCTCAGAAAATAACGATAGATAATAAAGAGAAATAAAAAGAAAATGTTATTGTCCCTCTTAAGACGATCGTAGTAACTCCCTATAGGGAAACAGAAGAAAAGAAAAAATTTGTGTTTGTTTGGTTGCGAATGAGTCTTTCTATATCGCACTTACGTTGGTGCTAATAGATATCTCTGCCAAGGCTTAGAGAAATAACTGAAATACATCAGCTAGCTCATGCTATATATATACATTAAAAATTGTAAAATATTTTATGAATTAGGGGCGTGGCATCGCAGATTATTTACAATATCTGCTATGGGCCGTACTGTATAATCTTTTACTTATTATGGGCGCGCTTCACGATTAAACTCGGTCTGTGATCATTAGGAATTCAAGTATATATGTCATATATGTGTCGGCTGTCCAGAAAAATACCCGGTTTATTGATTGCAGAAATACACCCCCTAAACCCTATTACTAAAAACTTCAAATGCATATTTGTCGCCAGTACATTCCGTAGTATAGATTTATTTTACTCTCGCTCTTTAGTTCTAGGAATAGAGACAAAAAATAAACGTTTCTTTTTTTTGTAAATGATTCACGATTTTGCTGAAAAGACATTATTTGTATTGTTCCAGATTAAATGATAATTGATTTGTTTCAGCTTTCGTTGCCCTCTTTGTATAGTTTGCTTATTTTGTAGCTAGCTGCAGCGATCTCACATATGTGTGTGGTCGACTTTATGGTGTGATTTTTGAATATCATTTATTTATGCACGCGTTACCATCAAAGACGACGTCAACCTGAGTATGGCAAACTCGCTTAACATAGTTTTCAATTCTTTTCTCTTCAACTGCTTTTATTGATTTGTTTCATCTGTATTTCCTTTGTCGGGAGTGTTTCAGTTATTTAGTAAAAAATGTAAGTGCCGCGTTGGTACTTCAAACGGGCCACTTTAGAAATGGTTCAGTTTGGCGAATTGAGATTCTTACTATTAAATATTTAAAGATTCCTTCACTTCCTTCACCCACCGCATTTTACTTGTTATCATTCAATTCAAAATTCAAATTTCAAAATAACTTCAATAAGGGCAGCTCACACACACACACAATACGACTATTTCTTCTAATTTGAATTTATTTGTAAGAAAAATCAATTGTGTGTGTGTGTGTGTGGTGCCTAATAAAAGTTCAACATTTAATTGTTTTTTTGTTTTTTGTTTAATTATTTATTTAGCACACTCATTCATTTGTTTTTTTTTTCTCGTTCTTTTACATTTCAATCGAAAATCATTTGAAGTGATTAACATATCACATGAAACTGCATGTCAATATTTATTATATTTAAACGGAATGCATGCGATGGAGAACCTTTCAAAAATCAACCTTTCAAATCAAAAATTAAATAGTGCAATGCAAGCATACTAAACTAATGATTACGCTTGTTACTCTGCTCTTAGATATCTCTCTAAAACATCGTAATGACCCAAATGAAACTTAGAGAGGAATAAACGTATGGAGTATGAAGATGAAGCTTAATATTCGACTAAAACCTATCAGTTTGAATTCATTTCTATGTACACTTTATTGATTCTCTTTTTCAAGCAATTGTTTATTTTATAAACATAAACACACTCATCGACATATTAACATTTATTTTTTGTTTTTTTTTCGCTTTGTTAAGCTAAAAGATTAATTCGTAAATGTCTTCGCTTGAATGGTAATGAATGTTAAATATTGATAAACGTCTCCACAAAAATTTGTATGGTAATAGTTAGTTAAATTAGTTAAACCGTTTTTTTATAGCAACAGTTAAAGAACTAAGAGAAGCTAGACTATTTCAGAAGAAGTCAGTACTGTTTTCAATCTACCAATATTTGACGCGGTAATGGCTTCTAAATTGAGCAAATTTATTGAGATTTTAATGGTTTTATAAGAGACAGACAGACAGACTTTCGCGTTTCTTTGTTTTTTTTTTTTTTTTTTTTTTTTGCAAAAAAAGGAAGGCTTATTTGTGTCGTTATTTATACTCATTTGTTTTGTTGGGTGTAAACTTAATATATTTTTTAATTTTTATATATTTTAGAAGAAAGTTTTATTGTTTATTTTGACATCATTTCGCGTTTAATAATAATGTCATGTGTTATGATTTAAGTCAATAATTGTTCAAGTTTCTTAAAATTCGTTCTCTTTAAAAACTGGTCACACTACTTGGGCTTAATTTAGGAGATCTTTTAGAAAACCTAAGAAGAAGTATAAAGCAAAAAAAAAACAAACATTTGGAGAAGACCGCTTTTGCTAATTATGGCGCGAATGTTCGAACGATTTATTAAGAATTATCTTCAAGAATCTTGCTTGCCGATGACTTATTCAAAAAGGTTTTCGAAATACTTCGCTTCTCTCTTTCCTTGTAAGTTGTATATTGGTTCGCGTGTTTAAAATAATCATTTAATAAATTTGCTTTTATATTTAAAAAAAATATATATTTTCTAACTGTTTTCCACATGAACCTTAATCCATGCATTCATGGTTTAAGATATAGTAACAAAATAATTACGTGACTCAGCGCAATCTATAGAAAATATTGATATGCAATATGATAGAAATGTGTACGAAGACATACCAAAATTCTGTTGTGAAAATAGTTTTGATCCTTTAACATATAAAATCAGCAAAAAATTTTATGCAATACATCAGTCAATAAGTTCGTAGGATTACTGATTTTTTGTCATTGTTGCTGTCGGCTTGTGACACGGTGCACAATCCTGGCGTTGCATACTGCTGTATACTGTTCTATACTGCAACGCACTGTTATATACTACTGATCCTTTTCTTTCTTTTCACGATAGTCGGATATAAGCATCTCAAAATATGCATGTTATTTAAGCTTTACCTTTCAATAATAAAAAAAGTGTTAACTTTAGTCATGCATAACATAGCTTGTAAACGTTCCAGTTAATCAACTTTTGAGTAATGTAGTTAATTAAATTCTACGAAAGAAATCTTGTTGCCATCAGTTCGCATGTAATTTATGAAAGGACACCATCAGCCAGAACCAAGCATCTTCTTCCTTATCCTCGCACTATCTCTATCTCTTTTTCTTTTCCTTCATTTATAATCTATAGTTTATCTTACCCGAAAAAAGAAAAAAAAATTCTAAATAATTAAAACGAACAACAAAGACATTCTGTGTACTCAGAGCCTTATTCTTGTTTCTTTTTTTGTCTTCTCCTTCTGAGGTTTATTTACTTTAATGGTGAAAAAAGTACAAGTTACTAATTTATTATCTGTAAACATTTTTTTCCAAAGAAAAAACCAACAAAATCTCGACTTTAACATCATCTTTTTCATGCAGCGGAGGCAACAAAAAACGTAGCAGGTTAAAAAGCTATCCATCTAGTTATTTGTTTATGGGCAGAAAAACAAACGAGAAAAAAAACAACAACAACAACAACAAAATTTACGAAATCATCAGTTTAAACTAGAAGTAAAAAAAATAAAAAATAACAAAAATGAACAAATGAACAAAATAATATGCAACATCTTCCTTTCGCTTAAAGAGAAGGTAAACCACGAGGTTATTGCTTATAGCAATTGTATCTATATACACGTTACTGTAGGTAAGCACGGTTTTTTGCAAAATGGCAAAAAAACTATTTACTTATTTAACTATTTAGCACAAGTGAGAGTGTGTAGCAGTTTGGCCGTAAAGAACAATGTGTTCCCTATTCTTTAGGCAAGATTTTATAGCCTAATCATGTTGGCTTTATACCGAAAAGTACGTCAAACTAAAGAATAGAATTAAACTATGACTTGAATGAATTTTCTTAAATAACAAGTTAGTCTAAGCGAATTGTAAAATTAATTTCGATGGATTTACTTAAACGATTTTGATCTACAACTGTTTAATCAAATTTATTCAAAACGTATCGTTAGCGAAGATTTCGAAACTCGTACTATATGTTACGAGTATTAACTGAATATATTCTTAGTTTACACGAATTTAGACGTATACGTTCGTAGCGATGCTAATACTATTTTTCTAATAACAAATCCATATTCACCTCGACCAGGATCTTGAATGTCTACCAGCTAATATTAATGCATCTCTTGTCTTGTATCTTGCAGATAATGGGTCGACCCGATATCGTATTTATTTTATACAATGAAAAGATAGATCTGATAGGTATTAATAGTAAATTTCGGATCAATGCTTGTTACAGATGGTAAGTTGTCAAGCAAAGAGCTCGAAATTTATCTTATTTCAAATTTGAATCATATAAATGAAAATTTGTTGAATTAGAAATTTCAATGGTTACGCATTCAAAAGGTCTTTAAGTCTAAGCTCTAGAATCTATAGCTAACTAAATTCTTTAATGATTGTTTCCAGCAGAATGAAAAACGTAGTAAACTCCCCTTCATAGTTGGTAGATGTGTAGTTAATAAAACCTATAAGCTTGAGAAGCAGTTTAAAAGGATAGACATTTGGACGAATCAATGTGTAGATGAATAAGTGCGCATGAACATTTGAAGAAGATGAATTTCAAATTTTACGCATCGAGAATAGCTTACTACGCATAGCATATAAAGAGCGTCCGCGTATTCATTCTGTCGTTGTCTTTTAAATTTAAAGCCAAGTTTTTTGAATTTCTTTGTGATTTCATCGCTTCTTCTGTTATACCCTACACCGCTGGATACACTAAGTTTGTGCGAATGCATATAATGCCCAGTAGGTCTTAAGACAGATCTCTTTATTGTCGGTTTAACCAATTTTTTCAACCACTTTTGATGTAAAAGTTTCTACGAAAAGTAAGCCCCTGCATAGTAAAAGGAGCTAATTTTTAACATGTGATATTTGACGTTGTAAATGAGTCCGTAATGGTAGTTTGATACAAACATTAACGGTACTAGGTATGGATCACGTAGGTTCATGTTTTTAGTTTCCACCCTGTATAATACTTCTCATGAAGGATCAGTATTTGTACGACAAAATGGTATGATCTTGAATATTTCATAGTGAAAATTGGTTAATAAGAGTACTTTGACGTAAAAATTAATTCCATCAAATTTGGAGTACGTACGTCTGTTTAGGTCTGTCATAATATTCATTGTGCTACATTTGATGAACTTCAATTAAATGCATTTGATAAAAAGAATATTAACAATCACATTAATAGCATCGAACATCGATCGATGATTTTATTGGTTAGCTGAGTTTGAATTATAGAATATTTGGTTTACTCGACATAGACTTTCGGAATTGACTTCAATTTGTGTCATAACTTTGCAGATAAGAGAACTACACGAAAAATATTTAGTTACTTTGTAGCTTTAGCTTATTTTGAGCATCTATCTGTACGTTTCTAGCGATCTTATAGACCACAGATTTACAGATAACAACAATTTCTCGTGTATATCCGTATCGAATAAAAATTTTTAAAAATTAAATGATTTAAATGATGAATGTGACTTGATTTCTTTATATTTCTACTTCAAGTTATAATTTATACGGCCGAACAAATCTCTTCTAATAACTTTTACTTCCAACAAATTTTCTTAA
Organism: Glossina brevipalpis; assembly: GCA_000671755.1. Taxonomy (NCBI): domain Eukaryota; kingdom Metazoa; phylum Arthropoda; class Insecta; order Diptera; family Glossinidae; genus Glossina; species Glossina brevipalpis. Next base: position 345,157 of record KK351018.1, read on the forward strand.
CTAATATTGAGAAGGAATTATTGCATGAAGAATTATCTCGCGGGTTCATAGATGACAAAGAATAAAAATTATATATAAATTAATAAAACTATAGGCATAAAAAACTTATATTAAACTCGTTGCAACTGTGCAACACAATGGAATTGTTGCCGACCCACCAACACACGACATAAATAAATGAAAAAAAAAAAAAACATTGAATGGATCTAAATGTGTTTTAAAATTGCAGAAAACAACTAAAACAAAATTATCAGTAAAATAACACTGAGAAAATATAATTTAGACACATAAAATTGGAAAGACATCAACAACATCGTCAATAACAGCAACAACAATAACAACAAACACAGTAAGCAATGAACAAATGCTGTGTAGGTTTCAGTAGTAAAACAAAGCATCTTTTCGAAAGATCATCACTAACGGTGGTGATGATATTACAGATGATGGTGTGGTTGGTATGCCTAGTGTTACTTTACAAATACATTATCGAAAAAACAAAGAAACAAAACAAAAAAAAAACAAAAAAGAATTAATTGAAGGCGTTGAAAATTGTCAAAGGCAGGCGTAACATGGTAAGAGTCGCGCGTAAACTTAACGTTAGCAAAACCTTTCGTTGCCGGGCTGTTTGGCTGCTAGTGCTACTATAACAACCACCACCACTCATAACGTGCTTAGCTGTTTTTGGCGTTTTCTGAACCTACTTTTATACAAACCAAACCTCAAAATGAAAAGCACACCTAAAAATTTTCAAATCAAACACTCGCACACACAAACACACACATACATATATATATATATATATATATATATGCATATATACATAATATGTATATATACATAATATGCATATATAGGCGGATATATACGTACATTGCACATACATACATACAAACAATGTTTTCTCTATCTTTAGCGGGAAGAAACAGGAAAAAATCGTTTTTATTTTATTATTTGTTTTAAGCAGATTTGTTAAGCTTGGATGCATGAAAATTGTGTAAAACATGAATCGCAAATATTTCGGAAAAAAAAAGCAAAAACAATAACAAAACGAAACAAAACTGCAAATGTTGACATTTGCAGAAAAAATTGTCTTTATTTGTATTTTCTCTTCTTTTTGTTTTTCACAGCAAAAATAAAAAACCAGATTAAGAAAACCAAATAAACAAGTGTTGTTTTAGTTTTTTTTTTTTTTTTAACTTTTTTTGTATTTGTATTTTTTATCAGTTTTATCAGAAAAATTTCAAAAATCTGGAGGTTAATTTTCTAAAGCGATTCCATTTTTATCTTTCATTGTATTCGCGCTTTTTCTACTCCGTTAAGTTGAGATTTATTTGCGTCTAATTTATACTAATTGTTTAGGTTTCGTACAAATTATTTTATCACTATTTCGTTTTGCAAAAGTCAGCTAGAGCTGAGCACCTTAATTTGCTATTTGCCAACCGCCAGCTGCCAGCCGCCAACCGCCAGCTAACCACCATTGCACCGGCAGCATTAATATCACTTAACCTTTTTCGCCAACTGATTTTGCTATTTTATCGTTTCTCTTATTTTTTGAGTTTAATTTTTATATTTTATCAAAACTCTAAAGCGTACAAATAACAAGTGCTATTTATAAACTATAGCAAACACACAGATACTCACACACTCAAACATAAAAAAATAAAAAAGAATAGCTCGCCCATAATGAACTTGTATATGGCAAAGTAACGCTATAGGTGCTGATCTCTGTTAGATTTTCAACTTCTTATTCACCATAAAAGAGACAAAGATCGATTTATTGGCCTTGCAAAGAACACCATAACGGTAGCGACAAATTAAGAGAAAATAATTTCGTTTAAAATTCAAAAAATCTCTTGCACTTTCCAAATAGAAAATATTAGAAAATATTACCATAATATCGATAGATAGAGAAAAAGTTGTAGACACACACTTGCAAATCTCTGTTAGGTAGATGTCCTCAATCGGTCTGCTTTGTTCTTTGATATTAGTGTAGGGGATTTTTTTCAATGATCTCAGCATTTTAAGAGATCATTCTCTGTCTACAGTAGTCCACAGTGTAATGTTTCATAAGAAACTCTATTGTTTTACACTTCACAAGACAGGAAACGAAAAATGTTGTGCACCAAGTTCCAAGTCGAATTCCGTGAACTACCAATTCAAGCGCACTACGCACATCATAATCGGTGAATTGTAATATACGATGCTTTATCTTTTAATCAAGGAACTGATATATACCGTCAAGAGTTCTGTTAGCTATTGAGCGAAACAAACAATAAATGCATTAAGAAAAGGAAACAACTTCGCTCATTAAGTGATCGAAACCGTTATAGGCCGACCAGAGCCAGGTGCATTGTAGACATTGTAATTTACCGACCACACAATGTACGTTTTGGCTATCGTTATAAGGATGAAAGACGGTTGGAAGAAAGAGTAATGTCTGCTAATAATAGCGATGGGGTAAGCATGTTACAGGTTAGTGCTGGTAAATTTTCCTGGCCGAGTTTTCCTATATGGGGGCTTTTGATGTATGGCGTCGATCTTTCCAATCCACTAACGATGATTCTATAAGTTTAGAGCAAACCTTACCCACATCCACCTGGCTCCAGGGATATTCAACATTATCGTCCATCTTAATAGTTCGTTTAGTTTGCATCAAGTTAGTTTGTGTTTCGAATATTGTAATACTACCATTGCCGATCGCATTTAACTGCAATCTCAGTCATGTTTCGAATTAAATAGTGAAAGTAAAGTTTCCCACAAATCATATGATAAAGTGACATTTTCAGTCGAAACGAATGCAGTTTTGATGGTTAGTTTTTATAGTTAGTAGATCTTATACTCAATAGTTTACTAATTTTGTTAAGATCTGGCTTTGTAAACAACTGCTTCTCGTTTCCAACGTAAAATTTAATTACATATCACTGCAAGACAATTTTTAATTTATTAACGACTAGATGTTGCCGGGTATGTCATCACCTCAGCCCTACCTGTGATAAAATTGTACATTTTATAAACATAATAATCCTTACATAACGACAATCATGGTAATAAAGAAAGCCTTAGCTTAACATAACGTAAAGTCTATTAATAACCAAAGAAGGCAAACACATGAGTAAGAGAAGTAAACGCGGATAATGTTAAAAAATCATGCGGCTTTATGGTGATGAAGCAAAAAGTAGTTAGTAGTCGTACGCAAAGGCTCACAAAGCCAAGTTGAAATGTAAATTTCAAAGAAGCAATCAGTTAATAATGAAAAATCGACTATAAATGAGTCAACGACTGTAATATGTTGTTGTTGTTGTTGTTGTTGTTGACAGAAAAAAGGCTTCGCTTTGCGACCAATAACAAATAACAAATAAACGAACAACAGCCATAACAGGCGTAGTAATGTTAGATATATAAAATGATCTTATGAAAGTTTAGAAATTCTCTCCTCTTTGTTTAATGAGTGTGGTTCAAATATCATCTGGGTATGTTTCTGGTTTCTTGGAAACTTCTAAGCAAACATTTGGTCAACGCGGTCATTGTACTCAATGTGTGGTCTAACTAAGTATACTGTATGGTGACATAAGCCACCACCATCTATGAAAAAGAATTGTAATTTAACTGGAAAATTTACTATACAAACGCTCGCCTGTTTGTCTAAAAGTATGTTCGGGTGAAATTTTAAAAACTTTGAATACGAAATTATGACAGTATGACAACAAGACATTGTTGATGACAATTTAGAAAACTTAATGTTCATTCGTTTTGAAGCTGTGACCGCTTCCGCCGCTACTTTAATGCTAAGCTAAGCTAAGCTACCTCACAGCTATGATGATTAGAGAGATTGCAGTGTTGATATACAATCAATATTTAACGTAACTTTTAATGGTTTATCGACAATCACACATTGTGACCGCAAATGCGTTAATTCCTTTAATAATAAAGTAAAAGCGCGTTCGTTTGATAATTTTTGTGTGCACACACATCATTCTATACATTAGTTAGTCGTTGGTTTTCTTTTTAAAGATAATTATCAATTAAAAGAAAAATATCTTAAGAGAGTTTTAAGTTGTGCTTTTCTTCTCCGTTGCTTGTTGTTTCGTTCTTTTTTTTTTATTTAATTATGTGAAAGAAAATGCTTTGTTTGGTAGCTTACTTATGTTGACAACGTAAGCGATTGTCAATATTTTCTAAATAACATTTGTTGATATGTTAGTGTTTTTCAGACATTTACACATAAAGCTCTTATCATTGTCGGGACAGAAGCATCCAGAGGTGGATGTTTAGTCTAAGTTTAATGGGGACTTAAATTAATGACGGATCTGAGTTAATCGCAATGCATCGAAATAAAGAACAAGCCGTTAAGAAAAGCGCTTTTTCTGATTATTTACTGAAATCTTTTTCGAAAATCACTTGTGCACTCATAATATAGTATATCACTCAATAAGTTCATAGAATGACTGAATTTTTCCTTCCTATTTTGTTATCGTTGTGTTAGACTTGTGACACGATGTATTCTTTTAGTATTATATACTGCTATATACTGTTGATCTATTGCTCCTTTCGCGATAATTGAATACTACATCAGGCATACATACATTGTTTTGAAAATTGCAAAAGTAATATCACTAAAACGACTGTAGCATATAAACTAATGGTGGGTGCGTCATGAAATTTCATTCCGAAATTTATAGTAATTTAAAGTCATATGTATTCAACAATTTCGGCGACATCTATATATCATTCCACGAACTTATTGAGTGACACGTTATTTTGAAAAATAAGTGTTTTAGTGCGTAAGTTTCACTGTTTGCCAAAACTTGTTTTTTTTTTTCAAGTTTTCCATGCAATTGTTTTTAAATGAGTTTTTATGCGGCTTCATATATATGACCGTATATGAGTTATGTGGACAAGCATTTTCCCCGAAGATTAAAGCATAATTCGGTTAACGGATAAACAATTACAGCTTGCATGAAATAAGTTCATTTCATTTATATGTAGACCTTTTCAGATGTATAGATAAATCTGTGCCGAATGGGTTTCTTCGTTAAAGAAAGAGAAAGAAAAAACGCCACACCTCCCTTTTAATTTGCTCTGAGCTAATTTAAGGATTTTTTTTTTAACGTCATTAATTCGCCGCCAGTGCCCTCATTCCGTAGTAAGCAATAAGAGATTTTTACTTATTTACGAAAAATTTACATATATTGCTTGTATCCCCGTATAACAAGGCAAAAAGCCGTCTAAATATAAAAACTTAACCTAACGTCTGTCTACGTTTTTATCGCATTTTCCATTCAATAGCAATTTTGTAACTTGTCATACATTTTACTCACACGCATACATTGATATACATTTTGCTAACATTTTAACGGTTATGTTTGATTTTATTGCACTTTGCATGTGACAATGCATTGCTTGTATAGCGTATTAGGAATTGCATGTACCAGTGTGTGCTCAACGGTCCAATGATTGCTTTTTAAGCTCATTGCTTAATTCCTTATATGGAAAAAATTGTCCATATTTTGTAATAATTTAGCTAAAATTAATGTCATACTTTTCGAATTCACTCGGACTTCTCTTCTCTGTCTTTTCTCGATACATAAATTGTGGATTTTTGTGTCCAAAGTATGTTATGAATATTCTGTAGGTGCAATTTGTCTAAATATCCCATTTTAGTCATTTAAACAAAATTTTCTTCACATATTTCGATTTTGGTTAACATATCTTATGATTTTATTTTATTGCAAATTTTAAGTAAAAGAGGCGCAAAGTAAATGCTTAAGAAATTGTAGTCGAGTTTGGTGAGTATTTGATTTTCTTTACGTTTAGTGAATCGGTATAAAAGTTAACATAAATATATATGCAATTGTCAATATGCCGTCAACTCGCTAGTCAAAACTTAACTTACAAACCGATATAAGAAATATTTGCACTAATTTTTAGGAAACCTTAATATATCTTGACACGTTTGCTTATTGTGAACAAGAATCATGAGTATTTTTAAAGAGGATCCCTCTCTAAGCCTTAAACGTAGAATATCTATGCTAAATATTAGTTTTGCTCAAGAGCTTAAAGCATATTATGATGCGAAGAATCGATGCGTTTTGGCTGATTATCGCAAATTGTTGAACGAATCTAGCATGATGCCCTTGTACACTGTGTTGGGTATAAAAGTTAGAATTTTATGGTTTAAGTTCATTATTAGATATTCATGATAATATTTGTGAGGCTTTTTCACACATACACACACACACACACACACACCCAGACACCGATCTCACGCGCATACGCAAACCTCAGTCCAATCTTTTAATTACAGTGTAGCTGCAATAAAATCCTCAAATCATCATAATTTCCTAAGAGAATAAATTATAATACAAAAAACGTGTAAACCACATAAAATAAAAAATTTTAAATTAGAAACCTAAGCGCCGTTACCAGAAGACTATACCTTAATATTAAGAAATACTCGCACAAACTAGCACAGACATCATCATTAATCATCAACACCCCCATATAAAAAGTCATAAGAAACGTCAGTAAAATTGCAAAACTTGAAGAAGTTAAAAATCTCTTTTATGACCAGTAACACAGTACACATAAAAAGAAGGAAAGAAATGATGCAGAATTTAAACACAGTTTACAAAAGCGCGTTTTTGCCAAATATTTTTTTTATTACTCATCCGAAAATTGAGTTTAATGCGAGCACATATGTTAAGTATTTCTATAAGTTTGCCTAATGGCCTCTTAGCGAAAATGCTTATGAACATTGGAGAAAGAAAATGGAAAGGGTAGGAGGGCTTGATCGTCGCAATTCGTAAATTTTAAATAGATTTTTTCTATCGTAGGAGTAGTAATAGCAGTAGTAGTAGTAGTAGTAGCAAATGAATTTCATTTATCCTACAGTTATAGTAACGGTAGCAAAACTATTAAACACAACTATTAGAAAACTAGATTAAATTAAACAAGTGAGGAAATTATATCCGACTATGGCCGAATCTTTTATGTACATCTTTATCTTAGAAAGACGCAAGGAAAAAGTTGAATTTCGATACTATATATAAAATTCGATAGGCGTGGCAGAATTGTTTCAATTTTTATGTTTCTGTTCTAATTAATGAGTAGTGGTCGAAATATGTAAAAAGCGTGTAGAGTCGTCCTTTGACACATTTGGTTGCCGCATACACTACGCGAATACAAAAAAGACAGATGGACAGACGGACGGACATCCCTTTGTGAATTCTGAATATGTACACTTTCTATCTTTGAAACCTCCTTCTTGATGTTACAAATATTTTTTACCAAAAACTAATATTTCAGCGCTCTATTGTATAGGATGGGCACGATCGAATTTAGTCCTTTTTTGTACAGGTACTGAGGTAATACAGGGTAACACAATAGCACAAAGTATACGTAGAAATTTTTGTATATCTATCTGCTGTAATTTTAGAGTACGGATCGATATGGTGTTTTCTTTCGAAGGAGCGTTTGCAATGTACTGTAGGTCTTTGAGTGATTTGATCCATTTTCGATATCAAGGTGCGCGCAAAAACTTCCAATAATTTGAAACCGATATCTTAATTTTTGCTTCTAGGAGAACGTTTACGACAAGCATTACACAGACATGCTTAAAACGGTTCTAAATTTGATGCTCATCGAGAATATATATACTTTATGGGGTCCCTCAAGCTTCTTTCTGAATGTTGCAAACAAAATGAATATACTTCTTCCTTTAGTGGTGGGTATAAAAGTAAATCATTAAATTAACAAACAAAAATCTCCCAATTTTTATTTTGAGGTTTCAGATAGTTTTACAAATTTTTCAATACACACACACACACATATATTGCATTTTTAACCTGTTTGCAACAGAGCCTTACTTTCCCTTCTTTCTCTTTCTCTTTCTCTTTCTCTGTCTCTCTCTCTCTCTTTTTAACCTCACTTTTACACCACGTTAACGTTTTCATCAGAAATAAACCAACTGATTTCGATCGGCAAATGAAGTTAGCAAAACCGTTTTTGTAATTAGCTTAACCTAAAAATTGAAAAATGCGTCAAAGCAGACGACGCATGACACGGAATATTTGATATTGTGCTACAAAATAATTCCTTTTTAAACATTCGTTTGTGTTTCTTAATCCGCTCATTAAAATAAAAAAAACTTTTCCCACAGGGATTTTCTTATTTAATTTACTACTGACCCCTCAAGGCATTTAAGAAATAAAACCTTAAGATCTTTGCGTATTAATAAATTAATAAATAGATTTTCGTTAAGGTTAAGAGTCGGTTTCTTTATTGAAATTTAAGCGACTTAAGCGTATGAATCAAAATGATAAATCACCAGGCATGGCTTCACTGATCGGATGGATGGATGTTATGATATCTAATATATGATACATGATATATGATAGTTCATAAGCATTTTCAGGTAGGTAAGACTGAGCAATGATCTTCAATACATCATTGCTAATCTTTGATTCTGGGCGACCGCATGGATCGTTTGTGAGACCAAAGTTATCAATGCGAAATTTGGCAAATAAATTTAATACTGCCTGCAGCGTACTTACACTAGAATCAAATACACTATTTACGTTTCGCGCGGTCTGCGATGTTGTAGTCCCACATAAGAACTCATCCTTCAAGAGAGCACAAATTTCCGACCGATCCATTATAAAAAAAATATTTTTTATTTTTTATTTTTATTTCTTAGAGCTCGGAATAATACGGGCAACAGGTCTAACTTTTGTTTAAAAAAAAAAAAAAAAAAAAAAAAAAAAAAAAAAAAAAAAAAAAAAAAAAAAAAAAAAAAAAACAACCAACAAAATATTAAGTCTTCGTCAAATAACAAATTGTCAAAATTGGCAAAACTGTAAGGTATAAATTTCATGCTTTCCAACCTGATATATTCTTCTGAAAATTTTATTCATTTTGATAGCCAGGGTATAGTGAAGTTTACAATTTTAGAATTTGTGGCCGGATTTCTGTTGTTGTAACAAGAAGCTCAGAACGGCTTAGACAACATGAGTACATTTAGCTTCTCTACCCACCCAAATCCGACCAGTCTTAAGCATTTGCAATCAAGAAAAAAGTGTCGCTGACCAGAGTTAATGGAATTGAAGACAAATAACAGCCGAAAAAACGATGTATTTCTCCGAAAATTTCTTTCTAATTTTTTTTTCAAAAATCCTCATCTATTATTCGCAAAATCTTTTTAGGTTAATTGTTTTTTTTTTTGTCTCAGCCATAAACATGGTCTCTGTTATGTTAAACAGTCCATTCGCACCTTTATTGTTAAAAAGTTAAAAAAAAAGTCAATTTCTCTACCTTTACTTTCTTGCTTGTCTTTAGCGGAGATGAAAAAAATTATAATTTTTTGCATTTTTGCTTTTTATGCATAATACTAGTAGACGCGATGCGGTTGTTTGTTATGCAGATTAAATGCAAACGATCTTGATAATGACATTAAAAAGAAGCAAACGTCTCGCAGTTTTAAATCGTGTGTCTGTTTAGCTGCCAACTCCCATAATGCAACAGCAGCAGAAAAACATGAGAGCAGAAGCAGTGCATACAGCATCAGCCACATCAACAGCAACTCCAGCTTCAGCTTCAACATCGTCAACATCATTTCAATTTTGGTCTCTGACATTCATGAGGCCAGTTTGTGCTTATGTGCGTGTATATTTGCGCGCTCTCTTTTTTCTGTTGCAATATTGTTAACTTGACAGCTTGAAATTCAACCTCTTTCTTAATGGCTGTTGCTCTTATTACTGTTTGTCCGTTTTGTGGAAAATCTACTTAGTGTGAATGATACATTGTGCGTACATTTGGGTTTTTTCTTTTTCGGCGACGGCTTTTTAACCATAACACAATCTGAGCTGAACTACCATCCTTTGAATTTATATAAAGAATAAGTATATATGTTTATATGAACATATATCTACATATACACCTTTGTTTATAAGTAAAATAATTTTGTCAATGGCCATAAGACAGACAAACATTTTTAATAATGTATAAGCAAGAAAACTCATAAAATTGAAATGCCGCCGCCGCCGCTGCCGCCGTCGTCAGCATCAGTATCACAAGCATGCAAAGATTTTTATCATTATGTCTTTTTGAAATATATATCAAATCTCTTCCTAATTAGGTGAAAAATGGATTACTTTAACCCGTATACGCTTTCGGTGGAATTAATTGTTTTATAATCATTTCATGTCTCAGTTGATGAGATGAGAAAATAAATTTATTTGTGATTACGGAATATTTTGGGTCACAGTTTTAAATTTTTATTACCTTTTTATAAAAGATCGATATTCATTTGTCATTTGCGGGTGGCGTTGTGTTGCTTGTTTTGCAATGTTTTTCAATCAAAAGAAGAAAACAATCGATATCAGTTATTGTGACCAAATGTCCATAAAGATATCTAAAAGTCCGATGACAAATGCATGGCGATCTAGCTTTCACAGCTGGTTAGGCAAGGAGTGGTAAGGGGGTTCTTCATTTAGGTAAGCAGACCGCTAATCCTGTCGGAAAGCCAATCCTACTAGCTTGTCCTACGGAAATATTGCACTTCGAAAGTCAGCGATACAGTTCAGCTACGTGCACGATAATCTAAGTCATTAAAAACTACTGGAGAGAAACAAGAGAGTCTTAGCATGGCCTAATAGTGGCCAGGAAGCAGCGGGAAGTCAGAAGTCATTTTCTATCTACAATCTATTATAATGCCCTAGATTTTTCCTTTTAAGAACCAACGTTTCTAGTGAAGACGGTGTAAAGGTGAGAAGGTAATTTCTCCCCTCCCCCCACCCCCACCTTCTCAAGATGTAAGAATAGGAAGAAAACTTCGGAACAACCCACTAAGTATTGCCAGTTTATGTGGGACTTAATCTGTTACTGAAAATTTGTCCAAGACCCGCTACTACAGTCATTAAAAACGTTAGCCGTTCAGAGCCGTGCCAACAAACTTCTTTAAAACACTTAAAATCTCTTAGATACTTCTCTTACATACCTGGAGATGCGATGTAATCGCGTTGTGTTATTGTGGCATTAATAGACGGCTGGGCAGGCGGCCTTTATTAAACTATGTTAACTTCAAGTTATCAAAAATATATCTACTAAGAGTTTTTGTGGTATTTTTGTTGTAGTTGTCGCGCATGAAGGCAAGAGAATAGACAGTGTTGTTAATGCGCTTGAGAAGTTTGAATTTCCAAACATTTTCAAAAAACGATTCTTAGTTTATACATAATACGTTAAATTCATTTTCTCACAGATTATATGCATTTTTTTTCCAAACAAAATTGTTGCTGTTGTTATCAACAATAATAATATATAAACAAAAAATAATTGCCATCTTCCGTTTACATGCATCGATTGTATCGCGCATAGCAAAAAACCAAAAAAAAGGAAAAAGAAAAAATCGTACTCGAAGACGAAACAATGGTACAACAAACAATAAAATTGCAATAAAAGAAAATAAAATAAAATAAATAAATAAAAAAAATGTCGTACAAATACTACAACCGATAATAATAATAATAAGAAGAAGAAAAAATCAAAATAGTGAAACACTTTAAATCAAAATAAAAGATATTTACAACTATGCCTTGAGAACACAATCAAGCAACAGGCAGGCAGCAGGCATCTACAATAACAATAATGTAACGAACAGCAGCACATATGTCATTGACAAAGGCCTTTACAGCATAGCGAGAGAGAGAGGGAGAGATAGAGAGAAAGAAGTTATTGAACATATACATACCAATAAAGTTACACACACATCTACACGCATATCTAAGCTAACTTAAGCTAAGCGAACTACGACGTAAGGAAAAGAAGGCCCTACAAGTCTAGAAGAAGAAGAAATGTTTGAAATGGAGAAAACTTGAGCAACGCACGCTATAAACAACACTTTTGTTTATCGTACTCACTTTGAAGCAACTATTGCACGGACGTAACAGCCGCAATCAATACAACCCATAGTACAATGAATAGAATAGAAATTATTTTTATTTTATTTAATATTTTTTTTCTTGTTCTTTTTTGATTATTGTAAAAAAAAAAAAAAAGAAAAAACAGCATACAAGTAAAGAGAAAAGTATAGAGAAAAACAACAATTGCACGATTTTTAAAAAGCGATCAGTCAAGTGATTGGTTTCGTTGACGGTCTTGGCTGGCTGGCTAGCTGGCTGAGTCGTAATATGTGTGAGCCAAGTGCCGCAAAACCAAGGCAACAGAACGTTTTGTACATAAGTTTATTGTAACAGAGTTTCTCTTACTATTCTTATTGTTGCACTAGTTGCACGACAGACAACACACATTTACTTTGAATCAATTTTTTTCTGTTGTTTCTTTTTTTTTTATTCTGTTGTTGCTCTAAGAAGGTATGGAAGAGTTACAATCATGACGAAAAGCATTGGCGAAGGTGAAAACACTGGTTTTAAGCCATAACAATAACTACAACGAACACTAAGTAACAGCATTAACGTGCTTTTAATGTTTAAAACTGCAACTACAACAACTATGTATCATACCATACAACCATACAATGCCACACTGTGTGTAGACGAAGGCTTTTGGTTAACTCAGTTAACAAATTCGCAACGACATTTAGGGATAAAATAACAAAATCAAAATAAAATAAACACAAGTGACAATTGTCGATGCCATTGCGCTCATGCTATAGTGAAGACGGCAAGCAAGGAATATTTTTGTTTTTGTTTTTGTTTTATATGAAGGCAATGAATACTCACTCTGCCAAAAACCTTTAACTTAAATATTCATACACTTCACATTTTAAAACAAGATGACGATAATGACGATGATGACGATGATGACGACAACGACACTAACTAACTAACTGATACAACAGCTGCTGACTTTCTGTAAATGGTTTCTGTAGAAAAACCAAAAAAAAAAAAAAATATCTTTCATACTTGTGTTCACTTTTACACACACTTGCTGGCAATTGTTGCTACACCTCCTGCCGCTCTATCTGTTTCCCTGTTTCTTGGTGAGAACAGTGCTTTACCCCAACTGCAATACATTGCTGCATATTTCAACTGTGATTACCGCGCTATGTGTCTTTCACTGACACAATGATGAATGCTTGCGCAGGTATTTAAAGATACACACTCTTGTGTCTTTTCTTAAAGTAGAACTCTTACAACGCACTGTTGATGTTGAAAAGTAAAATTGAAAAAAGAATCTGTGACTATTAAAAAGTAATTAAAATTAAATAATTAACTGAGTGCTGGACGGGCGAATCGTGTTTGTTTGATCGACCCCAGCTTTCTTATTCATTTTGATTTACGGACATAATGTTAATGCTATTATAGGTATTTACACGTTTTTTTTTTTCTATTTATTCACGACATAACACCATAACATCATTCAATAAGTTCATAGGATGAAATAAAATGGCTTTTTCTTACGATGTAGATGAAACATAAATTTAACACTACACGCCAAAGTCAAATTGTCAAACAGCCAAGTGAAAATCAATTGGGGAAAGCTGCCCAAACCGATGAAAAACGCAAAAGTCGGCTGGGAAGACCGCTGTGTCCGTATTTTGGGATGCGTACGGTATCATATTACGTCGACTATCTTGAAAAGGGATTAAGGATCAATAGTATTTTGATAGTGTAGATAGCAGTATAATTTATAGCATTACGGCGAAATTGTAAAAGAAAAGAACAAGAGATCCTACGAACTTATTAAGTGAAGTGTTGTGTGTGTATATATTTTTTTAATATTTTAACTTTCGTTTGCTGTTTGCGTAGTGTTTGTTAGATTGAATTAAACCAATTAAAAATGTGCAGATATCCAGAAAAGTTATTGATAGTCGTCTGTCTCATCCGTTCAGATCTCTTTCAATCAAACTGTAATGATTTCTTGTTAATACCTTGTAATCAATCGCTTACAAAAGCAGAAACTGAAGAGTTTTCTTGCTTGTTTTTCTTTCAATATTTCCAACATGTGATGCCAATAAAAAAGGCTCAAAATATCAATCATCGTCATCGGAGTCGTTCACAGATATTGGGAGAAATTTGTTTTTCTCTTCTTTATACTTTTTTTTTTCTTTGTTTTGGAGAAAATGAAATCACAAAGCTTTTAGTTAATAAAGAGTAAATAGAAATCCGAAATTTCATAACAAAAAATAATTTTTGAGTGGATTTAAGGAAAAAGCAAAAGATCAAAAAGAGCAAAAGATGTGGAATTGATATCTTTAATAAATAAACCGCTTTTTGGAATTTTTCCTTTTTTTTTTCTTTTTCCTTTAGTTATATATTAAATCTAATATTTTTCACATGCAATTAAATAAAAAATTGTTGGCGCTGATGAACGTCACTACAAATTAACATTTTATTATATTATTCGACGGACACAAGCACGGAAGCCATAAATTTTCCACGGACTTAAAAAATGATCAGCAACCAAGCAACACACACACAGCAATAGAGACCATAAAATTAGCACAAAAATGATTTTCAATATAAATAAAGAGCAAAAGCTGGGGTTCAAATCTAAAAGCAGGTAATTATTATAGGCTTAAATTTTAACGGTCCATCTGACAATTATCATCAACATCTTATAAATCTTTAAATGTTGAGGATTTATTGATCATGGAGAATTCTCTTTACACAAAAAATACCCTTACGAAGGGACATTGCGATATAAACTATACCTCTTTCACATGGCATGTTTATATGTATGTGTTTATGCATTCACTGCCGCACACACACAGCTATAAACACACATTATCGAACCGAGTGTTATTGTTTATATTTAGTTAGTTGTGCGTAACAATGACTCATTTGTTTGCCATGCGATTACGTTCATAATAACTTATGAATAAACGTTTGGATGTTCGTTTGCTTCTTCGTTTGTGTGCTTTTGCGTCTGGCTTGTCTTTCTTACGTGTAATAAAAGATTTTTGTATTCATGTCTTTGCCTTTTATGCCTTTTGTGGATTTTCTATAACATAACATCAATTGTTTTTGTTGCCTTTGCCATTGTATCCAATGTAGGTCACATTTCGTCTTTTTCGTTTTCAATTTCCTTCTGCCTCAATGCTTAAGTGTGTATGGGGATATATGGTGGGAAAATTCTCTGTGATCATATTTATTAAACATCTCTTCATTCACTGCTTATAAACAAATAAGCATAAAGCGGTAGAGCTTTTATTTTATAATTTATTTATCACATTGACTTCTTAAAACGGAACTGAAGTTTATAATGAAAAAAAATTATTTGATTGAAACAAAACGGACAAAACGTTGTTGTATAATTTCAACATTTTTGGTAATTCGGTAACAATGTGCAGTTAGCTGAAATTCTCTAATTGGAAATATTGCCTGAAGTACATATATTCCAAGCGAGATTCTGAATAAATTTAATTTTTACCCATTTCCTAGATCATACATCTGTCTATCATCTTCAGGGGACGGCTATCGGCTATAGTTGGTTCAAATTGTCCAGTGCTTAGGTGCACTGTGAGATGAGGCCTTTATAATAGATACTCACGTCAAACCAAACCAGGCATTTGTCTATTCGTATACCCATTCGTAAGTTGCTGAACTTTTCAATGGAGCGACAATTGAGATGAAGAATACCTTTTCGCAGGATTTATAATATTTGTCCATGAAATCTCTTTTCGAAGTGCGTACAGCGTTTGGTAACAAAATCGGCAACGTATTGATAATTCATAACGAAATACATGCAATACCTGAAAATATGTAAAACATGGATTCATTGCACTGCACTTTAGAGCCAAAAAGATTGTCAGCCAGGTGGACAAATCGAGCGAGAACGATATGGTGACCGTACTTTGGAATGAGCGCGGTATCATTTTAATCAAATATCTTGAAAAGGTATGAAGGATCGATAGTATATAACAGTATATGGCAGTATGTAATTGTGTATAGCAGTATATAACACGAAGACAATGCACTGTGTCCCATATCGGCCGCAGCAGTGGCAAAATGTCGAAAAAATTACTGATCCTACAAACTTATTGGGTGGTGCTTAGTTAATTCATGTGCTGTCATCTCGAACTTTTAGATATCTTAGGCATATTTCAGATTAAACACTACTAAGGCTTGCCGTGCTATAAGCGATTTCTGGAAGTGGATCAAAATGCGTTCCCGATGTTCGTGAAGGTTTGATTACTTGAGCATGGAAATAAATCAGTAGTGCGTCTTGCCTAAGTCAATATTCACAATTTATTAAAAAAGATACTCAATACACGGCTTAATCTAGGCGGATGCATCATTCAGAAATTTCTTAGGCTAATATGTAGATGTAACTGCTAACAACAAAAATAGTTTACGCAAACTTTCTTAGTTCATGCAAATGCATCTCAAATGTTGAAATGGTACATGAAAGTGATAGCGAATTAACTGGACGAGTTTTTCATTCATTTGAAAAAATGCAAAAAAAATTGAAAATTGTGCAATTTTTGAATATTTCTTGAAAAGGTGTAAAGCGCAAGAATGTGTTGAACGGAAGTGCAAAGGCAGTGCAAATTTTTGGAAAACGAATTATTTGAAAGCTCTTAATGGTTCTGCCAAGGGTATAGAAGTTTGGAATGACGTTTTTGGAGTTGATTAAGAAATCGATTATAGAAATCTATATTTTCTTGTTAAGAGAACTTTTGGCAAAAAAAAAAAACAACATAAAATGTAATAAAAAAAACTATCTACAGCATATTCGAAAATTTCGAAATACGATTTTTGAAAACAATATGCAGCATTCTAAATATTTTCATATCTTTCACTCGAATTTAGAGCAATATCTTTCAAGCGATCTTCCCTAGTGAGACGCGTGGTATGTTATCGATAAGTTAATCTAAACATTTTTTGCTAGTAGAAATAGTCCTTTTTTTTGGGTTGAAAATTGAAATTTTTTATTCAAATACAAACGAATCGCATTAAAATCTATATATGCATAAAAAGTCCTTTGCGATTTCCTAGTCATTGACACATAGATTAAATTCTTTTTTTTCTTAAAAAGGTTCCTCTTTGATCTAAAAATGTCTCCTCCAGAGAATGGCTGCGCTATTGCCGTTTTTTAATATTTTTATTTTCAATTCTTTTGAATACTTAAATGTAAGCTTAGTAACCTCTTCAGTATTATTATTCTACAACTCTTTGCCCTCCATCTCAAAAAAAATTTGTCAGTAAAATGATTTTTTTTTTGTTTGTTACCGTAGTGTTACCTCTTGCGATAATGTATCAGGGTAAGCCAGTATTCTCGCAACTTGAAAGAGTTATAATATGAAATGTTGGACTATTCATCATATACAGCAAATTTGAATTCCTAGTGTTTCGAAACAACTTCCATTTGGCAAAGGGTTTCCATTACATGGAACAGTTGTAGGTTAATATTTTAGAGAGATTTTTGGAGAAATCAGTTCCCGCATGGAAAAATATTCAAAAAAATCATTGATCGTTAGTTAAGTTAACAAATAAGAATAAAAGCACGTTTTAATGATTTATTCGTGGTGTTGCTTAATAATACATAAATAAGGCAAATTACGAATGATATGGGATCTGCAATATATAAGCTAAAAGATCCTGATGCTTCCATTCCCCAAATTTTATTTTCTAATTTAACAATTCCTGAGATCTATTATGTCTTTAGAAGTTTAGAGCATAAGACCTGCAGAAAGTTTTATTTCATAAAAATAAGTTTTGAATGACAATACATGATATGCGACTTACTGCACAACTGCAATTATTGTGATGAGAGTTCCTTTTTGCGATAATTTTAAGTGAGTTTTATTGGAAATTGGTGCTAATAGCACAATAACAAAGTTAGACTATACATGATATCTGACCTTATTCAGGTATTATCTGTAGAACTAATTTTTATTCATTTATTTCATGGCATTTCAAAATCAATCATTCTTGTATTTTCTTTTTTTTTTTAATATTAAATAATTTTAGACAATTTTCATTCCATTTATTTGCTTGTATATGTGTGTCAGCAAATCCGTGGAAACAAGGCAAAAGAAATTCTGTCATCATAGATGAGATTTTTTCTTTTGCAACTAACAGCTTGTTAGTCTTACAAGCAATGATAGTTGCCAGCCGGGAAACTGGAAATGACGGAAAAAATAGAGGAAAAAAGGAAAAGAAAAAAAGAAAGATGCTACACAAACGATTTCATAATCTTCGTATTTAGTTGAATGTAGCTTGCACATTGAATGTTAGTTTCAATACTTTGTCGTTTCCCAACACACAACGCCAACATGCTAAGAACAACAGATGCTCGGGCATGATCATCATATCAATGTTACAAGACTTACGCCACGAACTTAATGCGAATAGAAAAAAAAAAATGAAAACAAGAAATCAGTACAAAATAAATGTTTTTAAATAAGCATTCGATGTAGCTGAAGGTAAGTGATTTGGGTGGAGAGGGGGNGGGGGGGGGCAGTTGGGTAAGAGAAATAAAATTACTAAGCACATAAAGAAGCACAAAACAGGAACAAGTTCCACCCAAATGAATGGAATAGAAGATGGTCGAGAACGACAACAGCTAATACACAGACCGAATAGCAGAAAGAAATGCGTCTGCAAGACATGAAAATGGAATGTGCTGACAGTAAGTATGTGTATGCGCCACCCTTTTTCCACAATATGATGACTATAGAAATTGCCAACACAAGTTTCAATCGACTGATGTCGATGTGTGCCTTAGTAAAATCACTAAAGCGCAAATAATTATCAACAGCAACACAGCACATAACATAGTTACACAGTTAGTTTATAGCAATGGATTGGTAATGTGGCCACAAGACTTTATAACGCGTGCAATGAAAGTATTTAGCGACAGGTTTTATTTTCTTTTCAAATCATTTAATGCAGCCTGCTTTAAATAATATGGATGCGTACACGTTTACAGTTTAGAAAAGTCTTAGACGAGGCCGAGCAAAAAAATTAAAAACACGTCAAAGCCGACGATTCAGCCAGCCAGCCAGCCAGCTTTTGAAAAAACAATAGCGTAAAAGCCGCAATGTAACAATAGTTGAGGAAATTAATGTTGTGTCTTAAAAATTGTTAAAAACACCACCAGCCAAAGTAATTCACAGATGAAGAAGTCCCCTTCATCAACATCAACATCAACATCAGAACCAACAGCACCAGCAACAGCAACAGCATTGGCAACTGCAACAAGGCCTAAGAAGCGTGTCGCCAATTGATCGTGAATTTTACTAAGAAAAATGTCGCGACGACTCTAAGGCACACTCGCGTATATGCGGCCAGCAAAAAAAAAAAGGACAAAAGAAATGGGAAAAACGAAACGACGACACATACACAAAGAAAATGATATCGTTGCTATTAAATGGCTGCATACGTACAGCAGAGCAACAAAAATGAATAGAAACCAACAATAACAAGTAGCGCATAAAATAACAGAGAATGCAATTGAAATTGTGAAGAATTACGTGAAGAATGTCAAACGTAGGAAAGAAAACCAACAACAAGAATGATGCGACCGCGATAGTCAGCAATTTTTTATGTACATAATAAGTTTGCTACTGCGACTGTTGTTGTTGTTGTTGTTCTAGCCGCTATTGCTGTTACAATGACTGCACAAGGTAAAGTTCAAAGGCAGTCTTAATATCGGGCGTTGTTGTTGTAACATTGAAATTGCAACGAATCAACGAACCATTGAATTGAGTTGAAGTTCATATTCGCTTGCGCGCAATTTCGATGTGTGACTGCAGTCGCTTTTTGTATTTATTCAATTTGCCGGAAAATGAGAAACATACTTTTTTCTAAACGAATTTTAAATCATACTTTGCGTACTGATATATAACAATAACAAATCAAAACGCGGACCCGATTTGTACGCATTCTCAAAAACTTTGCTTACTCTTGAACCTTTTTTGGAAACTATCCATTAACTCTATCCATTAACAATTCTTTATGATGATCAAGCAATGGCCGTGATATTGCGATAAAATTATTGAATTTTGCTTTAATCAGTAAAATATAAAAAAACGGAAAAATCAAGACGTTTTAACGGTTTTCTACTTAACATATTCGAACCTGTAAAAACTGTACATAAAATTTGAAAATTTAAAAAAAGCAAACAATCTTACCTTCGGGAGTTGAATGCTTTTCGGGAGCAGTTAATAGCCCTTAAATTGAACGGCTTTGGCGGTTATTACATTCGAGATAAAGGTCTGCAGAAGACAATACTACTCCTGGCTACTGACCTCTAATTTCCTCTAAATAACCAAGTTTGGTCAACTTTTGTGTAATACGCGATACAGTCATTACAAAGAGCTGGGACGTAATCAATGCGATTTAATGACTCACATTTGTTAAAAATTTCAAGTTCATGTGAACAGTTTCGGTCGGCAATTTCAACCATGAAAGTGGTTCAGCGGTCAGAATATCTAACAGCATCAACTGTCCATCGCTGGTAATTACTTTCTCCCAATTTTAGATAAGACACGAATTCCGTAAGGGAAAGACAACTGACGCTTTCGGCCCGTACAAAAGAAGATATATTTTTTGGGTAGCGTTTTAAGAACGGAAGACCCAATCGACCAGGCAATAAGCAATCGATTGTAACGAACATTCAACAGACTCCATTTTTTTTGACATATTCAACCCAACTTAGGCGGGTATTGTTGGTAGTTTTCCTTAAGAATGATTCCCTTTGGTTAGAAGAAAGCCCTATACTTGGTGTTCTTCTCAGCTTCATGGTAATGCATTATGGTTATTTGTGCTTTGAACATTGTAATGCAGTCACTGCTCATAGTAAGTAAGGATTTAGCAGTACCATCTCTCGAATTAAGTAACGAAAATGAAGTTTCTTGCAAATGACGAGAATTTAGTTCGTAGCGTGACAAATTCAACGAAGAATACCTTTACGATGAAGACAAAAATCGACTTACGTTTCAACAGAGTTATGTTGACAAACACCTAAGCTTATTGTGATATTTTGTCTACATTTGTTTAATTCCTTCACCACACACCGCGAAAGTCATCCATTGGAAATCGTACCGAAACAATTTTTACTTTCAATATATGGAAGTTTAGTACAACACTTCATAAATTTCATTGTGTCAATTTAGATTGATAAAAGAGATTATATGAGACAGACTACACAATCGCTGATAAAGGTTAGATCAATAGTTCTACGATCTCTAGGAAAGTATAGTTTTTTTTTCTCATTGTAAATCTTCTTCCAATTAAGTTCAATTAGTTTCATTTTTCTACTGTAGCTTTCTGAAAACTTTGCAGTATTTGCAGAATGTCAAACAGATACAGATGTAATTTTAAGTTACCACTTTAGTAAAACACACGTATATGTCTGTCCGTCTGTCTGCGTTTAGAAGTGATTAAATAAATACAATTATCAATGCTGGCATTAAATGACGATTGACTTGATTCATTCAATAACAATAAATAAATAAAATGAAAAATCACAGGTAACTGACTTCCGGTTGTCGCGTCATTATTGTCCATCAAAGTTGTCGTCATTATCAGCTATGCCATCATGAACGTCATGATCATCACATTGATGCACTAACATCGGTTAACTCAGTCACAACACAAGAGCAGTGGTTGGTGTTATTGTTGAGCATGTGCAGCAATAGTTTTTCTTAACGTATGTAACGTAAGCGGCAACGTTCATATTAATATCATTGTTTGTTATTTTTCTTTTCTTTTGTGTCGTTTATATTAAATTGAAAATTATTTTCCTTGCATTAGTTTTTATATCGTTTTTGCTTTCTTTGCTGTTTATTTATTTGTTACAAATGTGTTTTAGGTTTATGAATATGTGATTAATTTCATGATCATGAAAAGAGACTACGAATGTTGCAAATATTTGTACTCACTTAAGCGAAAGGCAAAAAACAAGCTTAAGCTTAAGTATCATTGAAGTTCATTAAGATGCCAGAAATTTCCTGAGCAAATACCTGTAGAAATAATCTGTAACCAAAACTGAAAAAGTGAGAACAAAAAAGGAAAAAAACTCGTCCTGAACTAATTAAAAATTGGAAAAACAGGAAAAAGTAAAGTAAGGCTAATAGAGTGTTTACTCAATGTGACGTCTCTTGCTGTTTTATATGACATTTACGGACGTAAAAGCTTATCATGGCACAATGAATTTCCTTATTTGATCAGCCTGAGCCCTTCGTATTTGTTTGGCATTTGGATTTTCTATACATCCCGGAGACGAAAAGCAATTTCATTAGAATACGACTTTGAAATGAGTACGATCAGCACTGCTTTCCTTCCTCTCTTTTGATTTCTTTCTTTTGATTTCTTAACGGAAATAAAGCTATCCTGTTATAGGTCCTAAGCATGAACGAATATTTTAGGATATAGGGAGAATCGATTTTTCATTAACGATATTTAGATTTTGTTTGTCGCACCTTGTCGCTGCCTTGTGAGGAAGAAATGTCGTTAGATGTCATTTGTTTTGTGATTGACTGTAATGTTTCTAAGCTTTTTAAACTTCAAATTTGCTACATCGATAACTTTATGTGTTTTCAACAGCTTTCCAAGTTATAAGCGTCAATCCTATTTATAAGAGTGAGAAACTGAATAATTTAAAAATAACTCAATGATTACTCGATAAATTCCAGTAAAATCTAATGCTAGTCACTTTCTCGAAATCACAAAAAAAAAAAATCGGCAAAAATTCAAGGAAACGAATACCATACAACACAATAACTATAAATCACGATAATATTAATAAATGTATAAAATTAGAAGCTGGTCAAATTATGCAAATTGTCACATGACGCCAGATTCGTAGCTAAGCAAAAAAAAAACCGAAAAAAGTGAAAAAAATTGAAGTAAAATAACAGGCGGTCGTTGCAACGCAATGAATAAATTACATATGCACGAAAATAATAAAAGCAACAGATGACAGATATATTCGACTTACAACGAATTTATTAACAATCATCAAGAACTTTAGTTGAAATGAGCCCCACTTAGAGGACGTAAACCAATATTTGACTTCAATATAACGCGAATATCGTATTCTACAAAGAAGAAAATTCCCAAATAGGGTTAGTACACGATATTAGCCAAAACTATGTCAGGACCAAAGGCTTCCACCTCGTAACATTAAGTTAAGATATATGTGTAAGCCTATAGAGAAAACAAGACGGTAAATTATAGTAGCTGTAATTAAGTCAGGATATGGGGATTCTTATTCTAAAGCAACTCTGCTGATTTCGAATAAGATTTCGATCGATTGGCAACGCCAATCAGACGACCTAAGCTTAGATAGAAGAGCAAGATAATTTCCTCTGCCTGTTTTTCTGGTGATTGTCATAGCGTAAGGACGTGAAGTTTTTTCTGAGAACATCCGTACTTGGGACGGGCTTTTGAGCCTGTCAGGAGCAACTTATAGACACATTACATGGGTAAGCACACAGACGGACACTGACGTTTAGCTATAGTCTAGATGATAACAATACTTGCGAATTGTATCAATTTGAATATATAAATAGAAACCATAACGTGGATACCTTTAATTATTTGATTACTGCTGTGAACTATACAGACAAGTCAACCCAGGACAGAGACAACAGGGAAATAAGAGGAAATTTTCCGAATTGAAAAAAACAGTTTGTGAAATTTCATGTAGTTTCACACAAAACTCGGCTAAAATGAAGGTTGAATTTTTTACTAATATTTTACATTCGAAAGCATCCTTGGATCTTCTCTAAGCATTCCCAAAAAAGTGCATCTCAATCAACGCGTTCGTAATCAAGTTATGAACAAAATAAAACTTACACACATTCAGGGCTTACTTTGTTATAATTCTGAGTAAATTCTACTCAATGTAGTGTGAAAGAGAGCGTGAAGGATAGATTTAAAAATTCACGGAGAAGAGCAAATTTTTTAAATAAATGGTTTTTTGTACAATAAAAAAATTCATATGAAAGTAGATACTAAAAGAATTATGATAAAAAGAGGCGTGTTAAAAACGAATTCAATTTAAGAATATTTTCATTGTAAAAAAAAAATAAATAAATAAAAACACAAGAAAACTTTGCCTGATGCTACACGATTCCGTTTGCCTGATGTAACTCTTACTTTTGACATACGATTTGTGGCTGCGCGACCGCTGTTCTTTTTGTTGTTTTGGGTTTTTGTTCATAACTCGAGAATGAAACGATCGATAACGATGCAGTTTTTTTCGGAAGAATTACGGATGATCCTATTTTGTTATTGTATGAATTTTTTGTTCGTAACTCAAGAACGAATCCAGAATTGATCTAACCGAGTTTTTTTAGGAATTGTTGAGCCTAAGTCAGAACTATTATTAAACCTAAAAATTCTGGAAGAAACTGATCTCACTTTAACGTGTACAACGAAAAAATATTTACTTAATTCCTTTTAAATTGAACAAATGCCGTTAATTTCGTTTGTCTGTACTTCGGCTTCATTCGTTGCTGAGTTACACTTTGAAGGAGTACTTACTTTCGTTTTCGTGATTTTAGTTTTAATCGCCGGTCTTGTCGACCTTGGCCGTTTATAACAATTTACATTGCTCAGCTTAACGTCAGGCGCAGAAAGGCTAACATAACTGTTTCCATTTCCTTGTGCACGCTATATTCAAAATGTTAGTACTTCTGATGAGTTCTTATGGGCACATGAGAGAGATTCGTAGTTTGAAAATCTTTCACATATTTGCCTTTGCGAATACTTCTTACGATTGATATCATACGAAGAGACGGAATATCTTTTATGCATTAATGCACAATAAGCGGAACTAATGATCTTAAACATAAGATTAGACGAGAGGAGCAAGTAAAATGAAAACGTAGAAAAAACGAAAAATCAAACTGGAAACCCTTGACGAGATGTAATGTTAAATATGATTGTGCTTTGTCTTTTGCGTGTTTGACGGTTACAGAACTTTAAAGACATAAATTTAGTTAAATATGCATTTTTATGTGTACACATGAATCTATATATATATTTAAACAAATTTTTTTTATTTATTCTAAACTTCACTGGTCAATAGTTGTGTTGGTTAATTGGTTTCATGGGGATATTGGTTACGGAAAAACTTAAGATAGTTTGCAGTTAATAGTAAAACATTTGAATATGAATTTGAATGATTTTGGGGAAATCTGATTAGATATGATTTTGAGCGCTTACACATTAGGGTTAGAGTATCCGACCTATATAAACAAAACATATCCAAATATTTGATTTCGTGTTCGAACTCCTTCCAATTTTTAGCTAATGCGGGCATAAATAAAAGCAAAACGATTTCACTTTTTTACGTCCAAGCTAAATCACGTTTCAATTTTGTGTCTCGCTAGACATGGGTCGAAAGGGACAGACATGGTTAAGGCGTTTCAGAAAACTACGTTGATTAAGAGCAAATACTTGATACATTTTACAGATCTCTCTCACACACACACACACACACACAAATCATATACGCATCACATGGAATGATAACATTGTCCATGATAGCGGATATAAAAATTCTATATAAACCGTTAAAAAGAAGCAAAGAGGCAAAGTGATTTTATTACAAAAAAATATACCGGCGAGTGTTCGTTTTTGCTTTCATTATTTTAAGCCGTAATTTAATGTTGAAAAAGATTTAGAAAACTAACAGAGATATCTTGCGCATTTATGTTAACGCGAACAATAAACATAATCAACTGTTAAGTGCTAAAATTAAACAAACGTTCGACTGTGTGTGACCCAAGTTTATTTTATTGTTTATTTACTTATTTGCATGTAGACACACATTAATATCTTTAAGTTTGGATTTGCATATGAAGTGATTGCGAATGGATCACAATTTATTTAAATTCAAAAAAATATTCAGAGATGACAACATTTTCAATTATATGTTTCGCTATAAAATTATATTAAAAACTTAAAAATGGAACTCTGAAGTAAACAATGCGAAGGATCTGTAATAAACAAATACAAAGTAAATGAAAGTATGAAAAAGTGTCCGCCTTTTAAGAACGAACTGAGCTTCGCACTTATAAGCTTCGGAATCGTATAAATATTTCATATGCTAAAGTGGATTGAAATTAATTGATTAACTTCATGGATAAAGAGGAATAGAAAGAACAAATTGAAGTATTTTATATAGAAATATATTTTTCTAGTATTCATCAAAAACTCTTTACGATAAAAAAACATTTACTTGAATACCTCATACGAGTAATTAAACTAGTAATATAAAAGTGAGACAAATCACAAATTTGTGAATATCAAAGGTCGCTTACGCAGTTTCGTTTCTTAATTAAATATCTTCATAGATTTATAAATAAAGGCAATAAACTACAACCAATTAACGACTGATAGTTAAGTAAACACCTACATGTTGTTGGGTTTTCGCAATCTGCGGTAATTACAGTTGATCAGCTGGTTTTCGTTTTAATTTTCTTCTCTTAAGCTTATGGTTTATTACTTTTGACAGAAAAGCGTTAGTTTTCATTAACTTAAATTGATTTAATTGATGCGTTGTTAATTGTTCGTACAAAACCTCAGTAATTGTCAAATATTTGAGATTTGTATCAGATTGCAAACGAAGACTATTTCGAAGCATAATTAAAAAAAAATGTTATTGAAAACTTTAATTAATTTCAATTTTCTTTAGCAAAACAATATTGACTTAAATTTGACTTAAAAATGATTCATAACACATTCATAACAAATCAGATGCTGATAGAGTGTTTTTTAGATCGAAAAATCGTATCAAGGAAGGATTGGAAATGAAACTGAAACTCTAACTATTTCATCGCAACTATGTCTTGGATTTAAATTCAAAATATCTTAAAAACGTTGCTGATCACTGTTCAGTTGATTTCTAATACATTTAACGATCAATCCCGGCCAGGCCGGTGTCGATTGAAGTTTTGGGAATGAGAGTAGGTTTTAGAAGGTTCGACAAAGAGTGTTCACTTCGTTATTCATATATGGCTTACCAAGTCGAGGTGAGAACGATTTTTCTATCAAAAAGCAGTATTGTTTGCCTCCTAAGTAGATAGATATCTTCTTCAGCTATTATTAGTGGTAATGCATTGAATGGTTAATCCGAAAAGATGTAAACTTGTAATTAAAAGTCAACGCTTGATGACTGACTAGTAAGGAATTGTAATTAGTTTTTCATGCTTGAAGTGTTGCTTTATAAAAAATTCCAACGAATTTTAAAATCTTGCCAAGAAAACTACGTGGATAAGCATAAATACTTATAACTAGCTTAGAGCAGACGCGTAAATAAATACATTACATGAATTGTTAGAAAAATTCCACAATACCTTCATCGGTTCGGTTCTGTTCATATTGACTGGATGCACTGACATGTGCGCGGGAAAGCTTAACTAAGTTCGACCATAAAACAATAATAAAAATTACAACCCATCACCATAAAGAAATAAATTCTCACCAAATTGCATTAAGAACAAAAATGAAATAAATACAATGCGTTACAAATACACAAAATACAAAATACAAAAACAAAAACAAAAATAACAACTTATTGATGAGATAAACGATGACGTTGCTGACCGAGAAGACAACGGTGATGATGATAACGAACATGACCGTAATATTTCTTCTCAAGTCAAATGATGCGGACGAGAGATGCGATACAGAATGAAATAAAGGAACAAGAAGCATAAAAAGAAAAAGAAAAAGAAAAGAAAGAAAATTAATTACAATTTTTATAGTATGTAATGAAATAAAGAGATAAAGTACGTAAAAGCGTTTAAAAACTAATTTTCTGCACATACATCGCTCTCTTTGTTTTTTTCCTTTTTCTCGCTAACTTTTTTCTTCCTGATATTTCTGATTTAATGTTTGTGTGAAATCATTAGTAACGGATTTGATTGTTTATGAAGATCGCGTTAAATTAATGAAATTTACATTTTTTTTTTCTGTCTTGTAATCTTTAACGGAGAAAATAATTAGAATCTACCCAAGCTAAGACTTTTAACAATTATTTAACTATGAAATCGATTCTATAGTTAAGTGCATTTTTGTTAAATTCCTGAAGTTAGATAAAAATGCTTGAAAAATTTCATTTTAAGAAATCATTCAATAATTTCATAGGGTCACTATTCTTTTTGTGTTTTTGGTTTCGTTTTGGTGGGCTTGTGACATCTCGCGTTCTCTTGTTATTATGTACTGCTAAAGACTGCTATACATTCTGCTATATGCTTTGGCATACTTCTTGTTTTTGTTCGTTTTCAATATAATCAAAGAATTTTATATAAGATGCATCCTGAAATACGGACGCCATAAGCTTCCCAAACGACTATTACGCTATTGATCGCTTTGCATGGTTTCCGCCGATTACTGCTCATTCGGCTGACTGCCAATTTGAATCTGCTGTGTAGTGATGGATTTGTGTTTTATTTACTGTCATAGAGTGCATAAAAAGTTATCTTTATTTCAACCAAACAGTTCCAAAAAGAGCTATAAATCATCAACTCGTTGTCGTGCCACGAAACCCACTTCGAACAGAACTTCTTCATGAACAAATGTTCATCTAAAATATTAAATACACTGCCTTTATTAAACTGCCAGCTAACCTAGGAATCTTTATTTCGGGCGTCCAGGCGGTTAACAGCGTTCGTGTCTGTAGGATCTCTTTCAAAGTCAGAACCGTTCCTATAACACCTTCCGAGCCCATTCTTAGTTCGAACGTTTTTTTCCTCCCTTTAGGTAGCAATGCTTTATCAACGCATGAAATTCAGATTTTTCGAATGTAATTGTAATTTATAAACTAATGGTGAGAATGTCATAAGACATTGCAGACACATTTCGTTTCAATCATCGCAGTAGTACGAACGCGTCTCATCCTACGAACTTATTAGATGATCATCCTCATTTACGCTATTTTGGATAGAAATCTCTTCATAAGCGTAGCATTGTGGCTTTTAAAACGAAGTCAACGTTCGTATATGTTAAAAATTTAACTTACCAGACCCACTATTCACTTAATTTAACTCAAACAACTTTGATTAGCGCTAAATATGTTTTTACTTTGGGGCTTTTTTCTCTTTACTATGTTTATTAACACTTGTTTGGCGAAGTCCGAGAAGGTTTTTTTCTTCTATTCTTCTTATTTTACTCTGCCATCAATATTTGATTCTTCAGCGAATTTCATGCAATTACTGAACTTTTACTTTCAATTAGTGTGACTCAGGCTTAAAAGAAAAAATTGCAAATTTATTCTCACATTAAATGTTTTCTCACACTTTTTTTTTTATTATTAGGTTTTACGTAACAAGTTATTGCTTTTCGTGGCTTTCAAAGTCTTTAATATTATATTTTAAGTATATTCAATTACGAGAGTAATTGCCGTTTAATGAACTTTGGGAAATTATTTACCGCAACGATTTGTAGTCACTTTTTATTTTTCTTATTCATATTTTTTCATTTCTTTTTTTTTTGTTTTTTTTTTTTGTAATATATATACTCTGAAATTCTATAGTTTGTTCTCGACCAGTCACTCACTCGCTTTTTTTTAAACCGTCACTTAACCACTTTTTGTTAGAATATACATTAATGAGATGGCGACGTTAATTGAATTGCTGCACAAATTGCCGTAAATTATCGTCATGATGATGATGACGATAGGCGTGTGTCACAGTACAATACATAGTGAATGCACAAAAGTTATATATGCAACCGCATTAAACAAAACTAAACAAATTGTTTGGGAAAATGTCGGTTTTTTTGTTAAATCTAAATATGAAGATCGTGCACAATAGCAATGAGTGAGTGCTTCATCTATAAACACGGACTACAATTTCGAGACTAATAAATTATTCCCTCTTTTTCATGTTTATTTTTAAAAGACCGACGGGAATTGCATTTCTAGGGAACAAATCATTATTTTTCAGAAACACTTGAATTACTTTAAGCCCACCTTAACTTTTATACTCACCACTGATTGAGGAGGAGGCACTCGATTTGTCCTTCTCTTTGTATGTTTCCACAAAAAAACACCGTAAAATCTTTACAAGCTGGTTGCAGTCTTGATCAGATTTTAAATCGTTTGCCTCGTCGATTGACCTGTTGTCTCGCGACTACGAAAACTGCGAAAGAAAACATAAACTTGACATATACGCTCTTAGCTGATGACAAAGATGGCCAAGTTTGGAAATTTGTACGGGATCTGCCTGCAGTAAGCGAAAAACACTAATTTACAAATCCACGGAAAACTTTAATCGGAAACTTGGTGCGTACTTTTACAAAAGTCATCTACAACTGCACGAAAAATTAAAAATAATTCGCTTACAAAAGTATACCTACAATAGAAAGATTGTCACTTACATCCTACATAAATGGTACTTGCTTAGGACTTGGTACAAATGTTTCTTAAAGAATTAACAAAAGCCACCCCCGAGCAACGGACATACTCACGTTTAATTGATGTGTGAGGCAAATGTAATATGCGAGTTTGAGCTTTGAAATGTGGAAATGATTTTCTTACCTATTTTTTCCTGTTTTTCTAACATTCAGCGTTTAATGGTAAACAATACCGCGAGTTTTCAAAAAGAAACAATTTTTTGCTCTTGGCCTTCCAAAATATTTGGAAAGCATTTATTTCCTGGGAAAAATTTTTTTCGGGAAATTTCGGGAATTTTCGTAAACGTTCTAGGACTGACTACGTTAAATGAAAACCTCCTGAGAAATTTGCGTCTAAACTCTTGCCTATTGATTTCTGAATTTCTTTTTAAAGAGTGTTTGTGATCACCTCAGGGCATTTCCAAACAAAACTATGTTAGCCTTATAAAGACGACCTCTAAGTAGACATAAAGCTGACATCGCTTCAAGCGAAAGAGAGTGCTTCTGGCGAAAAATTAAAAGATTTGGACGAAATTTTTAGCTTTGATTATGAATTCGAAATTTACATTTTCCTGTTTTTTTCTTGTTTGTTTTTTCGTAACAAGTAAAGTGTAAAATATGTGCTTCGGTCTCTGGCAGATCGCAGAAGAAGAGATATCTTGTAGTAAAAAATTTCAGAGGGAAGAGTATGAAAAGCAAACTTTGCCCGTGAAAGGGTTTTTTTCTGGTTCTGGGATTGCAAACTATTAGAAAAAAAAATAGTAAAAAAATTTTCATAACAGAAGACCGCGTCTATAGGTGTATCGGAACTTTAAACGCGTTTTTCTATGGTACACTACGGTGCGCAATATCCCTAAAACAATATTATATTCAACTCACCCCAAACGCAGAAAAATCCTGCATGAATTCAAATTTGGATCAGCTGGGTGCCGCACACACACAATCTATTAAATTAATCATGACTGGCAAAGAATGACTCCGATCGTTTCATTTTGTAATATTTTTTTATAATAATTATTTTTTTAAATTGTTAAATGTGCATTTAACAACCCATTATTATCCTATCTATTAGCTTTCTTTCCATTCTAAAAAGATTGTCAGAAATACGTTTTTTTTAGGGTGTTGCAGTAGTGTTATCCCTTATTGATTAAGTTTCACAAATATTTTTTCGAACGCTTATCTCATTATAAGAAAATAAATTTATTTAAATATTAAAAATATAATTAAATTCTATGACGTACATTATTGGATTCTTTGCTAACACGTTAAGTATTTTCATAAACAAATGACTTATGGAACACGAAGGGCATATAATAACTTCAAATAATGAATGAGCAAAGTCGAACTTAAGGCACCACATGATTGCTTAACATTGCATGAAATATAAATAAGTACTGCATGTCACTATCACTTGGCATGAACACTCCATGCAGTCATCTTCAAGCGAGATTCTAGATATCGATGGAAGACAGGTTCAGTTCCACATTCAACCAACACATAACTTTGTATGGTCTCACTCTCTCTCCCTCTCTCTTTCTGTCATTGTACCATTATCAATAAGTGTCAAAAATTTCATAACGATCATATACCTGATAGATGCAAGACTTTGAATGTGTGTGCGTGTTTTTATTTTTGGATTTCTCAAAGAGAGACTCCTACACAGTAGATATATAAAAAATTTTTGCGCCAAATGCAGTTCTAGGCTAAACAGTGACCGCACTTCTTTTAACTTGTAGTCTATATATCTCTATAAAAATGTTAATATTTTGCCTGTACAGCTCGTGCTCGTAATGCGTGTCCATGTAACGTACGAATTAGTAAAACAAACATACCGTCCTGTCTATTTCTTTTAGTTACTTACGGACATTTGTTATTTTTGTATTCATCTTACGATGAGAACATTTTAAACGATTTAAGCAGTAATTGTTTGTATTCATAAAAAAAAAATATTTTTTTTTTTCTAAATTAATAATACTAGGTCAATGTCAGTTTGTCCACTCATTACATTCAATTAATTTATGTTTAAAATAAAAGCAAACACCGAATTATTACGGTTTGTTTAACTTATTGTTTTGGAATAAAGTCTAGTTTTGAGGGCTGGGCTTAACTCAAACTTATCATGACTAAATAAGTATGAAAGAGAAGAAAGTTTGTTGTTGTTGTTGTTGTTCTAAAGGAGATCTGAATGTTTATATGCTGAGAAATGTGGAGATATAAGATGTATGATGTAACTTTCCATTTCTATATTTTATATATTTTATAGAGCTCCTGAAGTTTCCTTTTTTGGGCAGGTCGATTTGTTGCGTATTTGTACAGGTATTAGAGAATCTCCCAAAAAATGCAAATGTTCTCAGTTTAAGTTGTGCTGTAAACATGTCCTATTACCGATCTGGCCTATTTTCCATACCTATCTGTATGCAAGAAGTCGATATTTTCAGGTTTTGCGTTAAAAAGGTTAATTGCCACAGAAATTACGAGACCGACAGACGGACATGTTTAAATCGATTCTAAATTTTATGGTAATCAAGAATATATATATACTTTATAGGGTCTTTGAAGCATTCTTCAAATTGCAAAGCGAATTTACCCTCATTATTTTGTCGAAGGAAAGAGGAAACAAAGATCTGTTATGGAGACTGACCGATCGTGCGTACACTGTTCTTCTTGGAAAGAAATCATTCAAAAATTGTAAAAATTCAATATTTCTTTTTCAACCTCAGCTTAGATTCATAAACTAGTACGCTACTAGTGAAGTAGTCTTTCTAATAACATAAATTGATCGGTTAGGCGTTATTTTTAACAAATGATCGATTTTTCGTTTGTTTTGTTTCATGTCATAATATATTTACATTATCTCTGTTACGATCTGTGTCATTTTTTCACAATCTCTTTCACATGGCTTTACCTAGAATCTGTAGCGTGCTGTAGGGTGGTATGTAGAAAGGATACCCGTAGCATCAAAATAAAGTTTATACAGCATTTACGTGCGCACTGCAAAACAATTTTAGATTTCCCTAGAAATATAAATTCAATTTTTTAATAATTAATTAAAATTGAAATTTTCTATGAATACATACAAATTTTTTATTTAGTTATAATTATTTATTTTGTTGTTGTTGCTGTGTACTAATTTTTGTTATATTCACATACATCTCTCAATTATTTAAATACATAATAATAATAATAATAATAATAAAATGTTTCTTATGTAATATATAAAATAATTTTTAATTACTTTTTCTTAAATAGTGGGAGCGCTGAGAGATGTCATGTATCTATACATATATATTCTACAATAATTATATATTTCTACAGATATATTTGTATATATTTACTAAGAAAGAAAGGTTGATACGATTGCTATCAAAAGATCAATGAATGCAACAAAAGAGGTAAAGAAAATATTCTTTTTTCCAAAAATTCCTTTTTTTGCTTTCATCAGGTAGGCTAATCTAAATAACCTTGTCGGTAAATACGTGATAAATTTTCCAACAGATTCAGATGAATGAATATCTGTTAATTTAAAATTTTTCTTTCTTATTTCTCGAGGTTATTTCGGTCTGTTAGTAACTGTTTAAGTAAATTTAGCCTATTTTATAATTATACGATATTAAGAAATTTGAAAAACTGCAATTTTTAGTTTTTGCAATCCTTTCCTTTTTTTATAATTGTCATGAAAACCCTAAGAACATATGCTTTCAATTCCATTTAAAATTTTACAGGGTTTCTGCTCTCTTCATATCAGAAATAGATACATATGTATATAGATATATATAAAGAGCATATTAACGACTTATTAATCTTTTTCCATCTTCAGAAAATTTCTAGACGGTATTGTAAAAGTCTGAATTTGATTCTTAGTAAATGAGAATCTTCATCTTAATTGTGATATATTTATGCTGGTAAAGCGAATGTTTGATTTGAATTATAAATATCTCGGCATTGCCAATCCATTTGCGCTCATTTGTTTGTATTGAGCATTATGGCAAATTTATTTTTGAAGGACTTATTTAATAAAACTTTTTTTTTGAAGAGCTAAAGTTAAAATTATTCGATTTGTTTAAGTAGAAAATTAAGAAACGTTGCACGTTTTAATACATTTATTCTAACTCTTAGGCTTGGTTATGTTTTAATTAATTTTCGAGGTCTTAGGAGACAACGTCGCGTTATAAAGCATTCGAAGTTGGACAAAAAATTGTACAGGCTCGTCCTTGATACGTGAAACACGCGTATGCCATAAGAAAAAATCCACATAAAATTTTATAACGATCTGGGAATGGTTGGGGCAATATTGCATACCAGCTAGAAAATACTCACTGAAAGAAATGTGAACAAGAAAAAGAGGAAAAAATGTGGTTATTTTTATTATTTGTCTTCAGATCATAAAGATAAGATAGAGCATCATTAACTGTCGTATTCTAAGGTTAATTCATGGAATATGTATGTATATACGTCAATCTTGATGGGAGTCTAACGATCTGTAAATGACTAAAGACACCTTTTGCGGTTATTCAGTATACTTCATATAATATTACGAGTGTGGTTTGTCTGAATTAATGTAACGAAAATCCATTAGGTAGCTCGCAGGGTGAAGGTAACGATAAACCGGGGCGCTGACTAAATTTTATATGAAAACAAATACGAACTTTTTCTTATTTTTATTTGCGACAGTTGTCTGCTCGGTCCTGTTGACTGACCATTAAGAAAAGTTTTATAAAGGATTTTAGTTCAACATCTGTTATAGTTTGGAAGTATGGTTACCCTGTGTAGTTAGTATAGATAGATAATAATAATCTAAAGCAAGTTTAAGCCCAAGAATCGATGTAAGAACCTGTATACGGCAATAAACAAAAATTAGGAAAACGTAGTGTTTCTGCAGATCTTACATTTGTTTCTGTTTTTTGCCCGTATTTATAGATGAATCATGGAATATCAGACCAACATTTTCTATTAGTTATGTGAAAGTTATTCTAATTTCAAATAATAACACAAATTTTTCTAAACTTTTTTTTCGTAATAATGATGTATATTTTTTGTTTAACTTCTTTTTTCATATGATTTTTGTTCTTTTTGTAATAATTTATAATTTCAGTTTTTTTGTGTATAATTTTCATTATTCAATTTTTTTTGTGGTTTTTTAATTTTATGATACCGTAGTAAAAATCCAGGCTTAAAAATTAATAAATTCATTACAAAATATTTAATAATACAAAAAAAAAAAGGTAAACCGATGAGAAATTAATGCTAAATAAAAATAATTATTTAAAAAAACTTGCATATAATTTAGCAGGAAATGACTTTTTTTTAGAAGCAAAAGTAAAACGAAAAGTATTATTAGGCTACAGGATAATGTTTTTAAGTAAAAAAAAAAAAAAAAAATANTTAAAAAAACTTGCATATAATTTAGCAGGAAATGACTTTTTTTTAGAAGCAAAAGTAAAACGAAAAGTATTATTAGGCTACAGGATAATGTTTTTTTAAGAAAAAAAAAAAAAAAAATACAAAACAAAATTCGAAAATATGTCTAACAATATAGAAATTATTATAAAAATATATATATAATTTTAAAAAAATTATAGGAATATTTTATAAAAATTTTTAAAAGTTAGTCCGGTTTGTTTTGCTTTGTTTAAAATTTTTTACAACTAAAAATTTAATAATTATCATAGGGAAAGTACTATAAAAATCGCCAAGAGCGACGAATTAAATTTAAATTTTACATAAGTCAGAGGAAAATTTCATTAATTAAAAATAAAAAAAAACTTAAGGTTAACAAAAATGTTAATAATAATAATTTGTTAATTTTAATCAAGTTTTTATTTTTAATTACAAATTATTATTTACAGTATGTGCGTGTGTTTGTGTGGATATATACTGTACGAGCTCTTTGCATAAAGAAGAGCACTATAAGAGAGTACAATGAGATAATCACACTCTTTCTAAGCTAAAAGAAACCCAGGGCAGAAAGAGAGAGAAAAAGGTCAAGTCATAAACTTAAGCATAAGTACAATTATTTACAAAAAAAAAAAAAAAATAATAATAATTTTAAGTTAATCAGAATAAGTTAGGGAAATACTTATGTATGTATTTAAGTGCCAAGGTTCTAAAGAAGGGAAGTCGAGTGACCAACTTAGAGTTAAGCTTTGTCTTTTTTTCAGGTTTTTTTTTTTTTTTGGTCAAATGTGAAAAAATTATCTTAAATCCTGTGTTAGGTTCAAGTTAATGTTAATAATACAAAAAGTCTAATTAGTCTAGACTTAACTAGGAATGCCTAAGTAATAAAAAGAAAGCAACAAAGAAGGAAATAGAAAGGGATAGAGGGAGAGAGCGTGAGAAAGGGGGGTGAGGAGGGAGAGAAAGAAAACTAAATTTTTCTTTTTTAAAATTACTATCGAAAATAAATTATTTAGAAAAAATTTGTGTACACAATGAAATTTAAATTTTCTAAATTTATTTTATGATTTTATAAACTTGTTTTTATATACTTAATCAAAGTCAGTCCTTTGTTTTGACGCAGTTTAATATAAGAAATAAAAAAAAAAACAAAATAATTCTAAATCTAAAAGATCTTCATTTTCGTGCTCTATAAAAAATTTGTTCGGTGTACGTATGACAATACGAGGAGCACACGGCAGAGTCTCCATAAGCAGGTAATAGCAACAGAGTTATGTAAAATGAAGAGAAGAGGAAAGAGTTTAAAATTTTTGTGTATGAGAATATCATGTGTAGTTTCTTGAATTAATAATAAAGTTCAACAGCGCTTGGTTTCAATTCTACTTAATGTCATATATATCTTCCGTTTGTTCTTCTATACTTAGTTTAAAATAAAATATTTAAAAAAACTTTACACCTAAATAAGTTACTCTTGATATGGACTTTGCGAGTTAGGGTTGGTGGCTTAGATATGAGGAGCGCCACACACTACTGAGCGTTGGGCCGATGATGACAGCCCACTACTACTGGTAGCACCCATTTGAGCAGCTGCACTGCTACAGCCATTTGATACGCCCGGGGATGCCAGTGACGGCCATCGTTGTGAGCAATAAGCACTTTCGCCCAGCACGGAAATGCGTTTGCCCTCCACGTGAGCCGAAGAGCTGGCCCCATAATCTTTGGTGGGTGGATTGTTGGTACTAGCCGTGTTGTGGCTGCTGCTACTACCACCGCCTCCTCCTACCGCGCCAATTAATTGTGATGTGGCCCGATGCATTAAGGTAGGATCTGTATTCAGTTGCTTTTGTGATTTGGCTCTTTGCAAAGGCGCTACGATTTGTCCTACACCACAGAATTCAGAATTGGCGTTATTGTCGGCTGGTGCATAGTTAGCCAAAGCTCCACCATACAAGGAAGTATTCATCAGACAGTCGTCAGCCGAAGTTGAACTCGCTATGTTATTCACCGATTTATCCCAGGTATTCTTGATTATATTTGGATTGCTGTTATCAAAAGTCAAGCCAGAACTTGATCCACGTTTCACGCCTAAAGCCCCCACTGTTACGCTACTTAAACCTCCCCCATTATGATGTAAAGTAGCTACAGCATTTTGTTCATTTTGTTTACGAGCTTCGGCGTCATCTTTTTCTTGAGCTCGTTTGCGTCGACGTTTCATACAAAATACTACACAAGCTGCTATCACCGCCACTAAAGGCATGGCTATCGACAAAATGGCTATTAAAACCACTTGACCACTAGTCAAACCATCACTACGTGCCTGTGTTGTGGCTTCATATTGACGAGCGTCAAAGGTAGCCGAAGAATAATTTTCTTCGTCACACTGCGATCCACGAAAACCGTTGGCGCAAACGCAATGGAAACTGTTGACCCGATTTACGCAAGTGCCACCATTATGACATGGCATAGAATTACATTCATCGATGTCTATGGAACAATCTTTACCCGTAAAACCAGCTCTACAAGAACACTGGTAGTCATTATTTAAATTAGTGCAGGTTCCACCATTCGCACATGGTTTAGTCACACATAGATCCACTTTATCCGAGCATAAACTGCCCAAATAACCTGGCACGCATTGGCAGCGAAACTGATTTATCATATCAATGCAAGTACCACCATTTTGGCAGGGATTACCTTGACAATCATCTCGGTTCTCTTCGCACATGGCTCCTGTAAAACCGCTGGGGCATTGACATCGATGATTACCGTTCGAATTCATAACACAGGTGCCGCCATTTTGACAGGGATTTGGATCACAGTTGTCCACATGAATCTCGCACATGGTACCGCTATAGCCGCTTGGACATTCACATTGAAATCCTTTACTTGTATCGCGACAACTGCCATGTAAGCAGGGCTTATCCAAGCATGTGACTACTTTATCTTCACATAGACGACCCATCCAACCTTTCTTGCATTCGCACTTATAACCACGTTTTGTGGGTTCATCTACACAAGATCCGGAATTTTGACAAGGATTCTCTTCATTGCACGAGTTAATTTCATTTTGACAATCGGGGCCATTGTAACCGGGTGGACATTTGCAGGTATATAATCCTTGGCCAGTATTGAAACAGGTGCCGCCATTCTGGCAAGGACGATGATTGGTACAATAATTTAAATCCTGATTGCAAAATAGCCCACCCCAACCTTCATTGCATATGCACTCCCAAGGTTTAGTGCACGTGCCATGAATACAACCGGGATAAGCTTCGCATTCATTGCACAAAGCACCTTTCCAACCGGTTTGACATCTGAAGAGAAAGACACAGAAAGGAAAACAAAAATTTAATATATATTGGTAACGTAAGAAGAAAATAACAAGAGAGAAAACTTTACTCAAAAAGGCACAGAAAACGTTCTATTCGATTCTAGGAAGTAAATAAAAAAAATCAATAAAAAATTCGTGGTAAAATCAATTTTCGTTAAAACGAAAATAAATAAACGAAGTAGAAGGCAATGTAAAGAGATAAAAATACTCCGGATAGTAAGATATAAAGAGAAGGTAAGGGAGAAGAGGACATACTTACAATGAAAGGGGCTAACAGAGCGAGAGCGAGAGAGAGAGAGAGAGAGAAATCGAATTATTCACAGAAAGAAATTTAGAGTAAAATAAGTGAAGCGATAGCAGGAGTTTCAACACAAAGAAGAAAACGGAAAATATTGAATCGATGAGAAAAAAGATCAATAGAAAGAAATAATGGATCATATGTTTTAAGTTCGTTGACAAACCAAATATACATTTGGGAAAAAAAACTTCTCATTTAAATGAAAAAGCCGAAAGTACGCGTTTCTTCACTTCTCTCTCCGCTACACTGAAGCCATCAGGTGATCATGATCGGAAAACAAACAACAAATTCGTTACGGAAACTTGAAAGACGTGCATACATACACGTACATAACCGTTGCTAACGTTTATTGCGTTGCTATTTGATTTAATTAAAAACGCGTCCGGATAAGCAATCGTAACACAATAACAGAATCAGACATCGAACAGGCTCATCAACATCTTATGGAAATATGTGCGTGAAGACCTCATTAGAATTTTTGTTTATGATGTCAGCTCAAGGAAAGTATTATTAATTATATTTATTTGTAGCTTAGCTTAACATTAGACTGCGGAGAGATGTGCATGAAGTCTCGAAATTCGGGTTCTTAGATTGATTATCGGTTTAGTAGAACGTGTGCTTGTTTCCGTTTGGAAATCAGTTTAAGTCAAAACTATACTGGTCCCCTCTTAGCCATTTGTGTAGCAAAGGTTCCACCTACTTTTGAAGGGCTTATACATTTTTTATTTATAAACTTCTCAATATTTGCAAAAATAATATTTCGCATAGACCCTTTACCGTGAGAACATTTTTGAAGTTTTAAGAACATAATGTTGTTGCATGCTCAAGGTCGGATTTGATGTAAAAATTTAATTTATTTTAATACAAAATTTTTTT
>KK351018.1:385379-416140 GCA_000671755.1 Glossina brevipalpis
TTTTTTTTTAAAAAAAAATTTTTTTTCCCCCCCCCCCCCCCCCTCTTTTATTTCTACTGCTTTCCATTCATACACTGTTGTTTAGCTTCGGATATTTTTTCTTTTCTTTTAAACGGTATATTTAAAATGAATTAATTTTTCTTTTCTAAAGAAATATAATTTCACTTCAAGAGAAGTTATAATAATAATTTTTTAGTGAGTTCTCGCTTAAGCATTCCAGAATTTCGTATAATTAGTTACAACGAGCTCTCGTTTATTTATGCATGAAAGCGATGTGGACAGAAAGCCTTCACCTAATAAAATGAAATGAAATAAATGAAAACATTTCAATTGAAAATCATTGCAATTTCGTATGCAAAACCATCGACAGCGATGATGATGATGATGACGACGATGGTGATGACCGTCGATAAAAGCGAACAATATTTGAGTGCTAAGCAAGTTAAGCAAAACACAACCAGACGCATACTACAAATGAGTGAATAGTAAATATGTGTATAAATAATTCTTGAGAATCTTTCAAATAACGCGTATATATACATATGTAAGTATACATAAATGTGTTCGCATTAGCATACATGAGACTAACAAATAAAAGGCAGAAATAGAACCAGTAATGAAACTGCGGGAAGACGGTGTTACAGGTGGACGTAGTATGTGTGTGTTAAATATGGCTAAAGACCAAATAAATAGAATTATTTTCATACATCGGCATATGGCTACGTTTTTCCATATACATGCGAGTACAAGTAGTGAAATTATGTGTGTGTGTGTGTGTGTGTGTAGTACAAACTATTAGTTGTTGATATTTAAGGGAATTTGTAGCTGCGAGAGTCCTATACACAAAAACGGAGAGTAAATGTGAGTTAGGTTGTGATTGGGAGTGCGGTTCTCGGTTCTCGATTCTCGGTTGTTAAATTGTGATTTTATGACAAGTTATGTGCTTGGAATTCATAAAACATTCCCACACTTTGGTTTATACTCGACAAATATCACACAAACTTACACACGACACATATACGCCGAGAGACTCTTAAACGTTTCATTTGAATTTTTTTTGTTGTGTGTTACGTCCTCTAGTACACATATATACAGAAATAGTTCACTTAATTTTTTTTTCTTCTTTCGTTAACAGTTAATGTCTTAAATATTAATGAAGTTTTTAAGAAAACGAGTAAAATTGTTTAACAAAAACAAAAAAAAAAAAAAACACCTTAAATAGTGATTTAATTATTTTTCTTACTTTTTGGATACAACATCGACTTTCTACACCTGACTCTGTCTTAAGGAGAAAAAAAAGTAATTTGAATTTTTTAAGATCTTTTTTGCTTCTTTTAATATTATTTAGAGCTAATGTGTGATTTCCGTTTGAAATTTAGTTTATGTGATTTTTTCTTTTCCACAACTCCTCCTTTTTTTTTTTCTTCTCTTCAAATACACACAAGACACAGAGACGAGAAAAAACCACAATAATTTTTGCTGATTTTAGCTTTAAAATAGCAATAAACAACAACACAATAATAACAATAACAGCAACGTAAGAAACAACTTTTCGTAAAACAATAAAATTACGTATAATAAGAGACTTCCCTTTGATTGGCATTGAATAGCTTTGTGGGTCTAACGCGCTCTACATATAAGCCTTGCAGCAAATGGCGGTGTGTGTGTGTGCCTGTGTTCGTATACAAATATGTATATAAGTACATACATACACAGTATCAGCTGACTGGCTTGTTCAAGCGTTTGGTCAAATATATGAATTCCAACCTAAGCAAAATGTTGATTTACACCTGTGTGTTCAATGTTTGTTGCTAATGCACGACGACGAGTAGAAACCAAAAACCAAAGCGAACGAATTACTCTAACAGTATCTCCACAACCCCCTTGACTGCCTTAATTGCTTGTCTCTGGATTTTTCATACGTTACAAATAATGCGCATATGTTGGTGTTGTTGTTGTTGTTGTTTTTGCTAATACCGCTAATCTCATTCTTTCAACGTAAGTCTACGTACTTATACACTCTTTCAACGGAGCTTATGATGATTTGAAGGTTTTTATTCAATTTTTTATCTTTGGTTTGGTTAGTAAATAATGAAAAAAAAAAAAAAAAAGTAAAAAATGTGGGAAAAATTCTATTTGTAATAAAAAACCTTAACTGCAACTGAAACACACAAAAATGTAATAAAATTTCAATTCTAAGCAGAAATAAAGTCGATTTATATTTCTTCTTGCCTCTGTGTGCTTAAGTCTTTAAAAATAAAAATTTCTTTATATCCCAAATTATTAAAAGAATTATTTTTTTTTTGTATTTAGTAAGCGCCAATTTAAAATTTATGAAACAAAGAC
The DNA here is from genome assembly GCA_000671755.1 of Glossina brevipalpis. Classification (NCBI taxonomy): domain Eukaryota; kingdom Metazoa; phylum Arthropoda; class Insecta; order Diptera; family Glossinidae; genus Glossina; species Glossina brevipalpis. The sequence goes on from KK351018.1 coordinate 387,726, forward strand.
AGACAGACAGACATACAGACACACACACACACATGAACACAAATACAACAAATTTGCCCTTTTCTTGTTTTATTTAGTTGCGATAACAATAACAACAACAATGTTAGGCCATTTGAACTAAGTAGAACCGTGATGATAAAATGTCTGATATAAGGTGTGCCGTAATGAGGAGTGTTTACCATAAATAGTAGTATTTCTTCTGTTTGTTCGTATGTTCGTTTGCTTGTTAAGTACGTATTTGTGAATCTATAAAAACTCAAATTGTAATGCATTTCAAAATTTATAGTAACTCGCGATTCATGAAAACTCATTTACATTCGTAGTACTCGTTTGCATATGAGTGCAACCGATGTAGAAAAAAACGCTTAAAGAAAAAATCAATTATAATCAATTAAAACAATAACTTTTAATGCTTCAATTAGAAGCGAAAACAAAACAACAAAAAATTGAAAAAAGGCTGAGCAATCATAGAGAAGGCGTATCATAAGCAAACCATCAAATATTAAAAACAATTAATTACCGGCTTACCGGCATTTGACTTTGATTGTAGAAAAAATTATAAGTAACAAACGTATCAATTCACACTCTTTCCTAATAATTTAACAGAACAACAGATTCTCTTATGACACAATAACTAGCTTTCCCTTTTATGATTTCTTTCTTTCTAACAAAATAGAAAAGGAAAAAAGAATAAAAGGAAAAGCCGAAACAAAGAGCGTACATTATTAAGTACACATTTTCTGGTTCATCTGTCTTCTTCTATTTCTTTTTCTTTTTATGAAAAGTTATTTCTCATTGTCTGGCTATTATATCTTATAAATCAAAAATTTGAGGTCAAGCATTCTAATGCGAAATTTATTATTTTTTTTAAATCATGAAATAATAAAATTTTTTTAATATTATCTCATTAGACATCCAACCTAGCGCTCTAGGTACACCAATATTCTAATTTAATCAAATCAGTTTATTGACAATAAGGAGGGAAAAGGCGAAACAATTTTCCGAAAATATATTCAAGAATTTTTTAAAAGAGAAGAAGGTCCAACATAATATTCTAATGCTACCTGTAATATATTTTTTTAGGTATTTTTCAAGTCATTCACTTTACATCTCGAAATTTATTTCTTTGCTCATCTACGAGTGCTCTTAGTTTCTGTTTGTTATATAGAAATATTTTAAAGTTTTTTAACGAAAGTCAAAGGAATAATTTACTGAAAAAAACTTGATGAAAGTATTTATATAACTGACAATAAAATTGGAACCGATGATAGTCGTAATTGCCCTAGCGATTATCCTATTTTTAATCAAAGAATTTATTTGTTTGATCTAAATAAGCAAATAAATTATAATAATTATAATTACAATAATAACATTAATAATAATAAAAGTAAGAAGGAAATATTTTGGTTTTTTATTTTTGAAAAAGAACGCAAATATTTGTAGCGATTTAAAGATTTCATAAAGACTAGTTACTTATAACGATCAGAATGATTATCATTTGTAGTAAGTTGGGAATGGTATGCCTTTTATACAGAGACGATAGTGCAATAGTAGCAGTAGGTGGATACGAATTATATTTTAGTTGAAAATAATTTATATTAAATTTTGAATATAAAGTTTTCTCTCTCTCTCTCTCTCTCTCTTTTTTCATGTTTATAAATAAAAATATAAATGTAAATAAAGTACTTACATGCACTGATTGGGTTTATCACAGTGGCCATGTTCGCAACCCTTGGCGCACTTCGCTATATAAGAAAATAGAAAAAGGAAAATGCAAAAGTAACGTTAGGAGAAACATCAATTAACATATAATTAAGATAATAAATAATCATTAAATTATTAAACTTGAAAGAGCATAAAATAGAACTGAATTAAATATAATTTCATAAAATGTTAAATTATGCCTAAAGCATCGCAACAAACGAAATTACAAAAATGAAAACGCAAATAAACAGCAACAAAGTATTGAAAAACATAAAAATAAGAAAAACGTGAAGTCTGCCTTTTTGTTCGTTTTCAGTGTTTTTTTTTTTCATTATTCTCCAAAAAAACTTATTAAATACTTTAAAATAAATACTTTAGTTTTTGTTACGCGCATTCGAAAAAGATTTTTTTAAGGTTCTTTCTAAGATTTCATGGTTAAAAAGCAACACCAACAACAGTAGTTTTTTTTAAATTTTTTTTTTACTAAAAGACTTCAAAGATCGTAAAAAGTAAAAAAAAAAAAAAAAAAAAAGGCAGCGAAGACTCCCATGATTTGAGAACACGGTTTATAGCATCTGCGCTGGTGAGACCAAGTCACTGAGCTCTGTTGTTAGTGAAAAGTGTATGCAGCGTTTTGCTGTTGTTGTTAATGATCGGCATGAAAGGGCTGACTGACTGACTGACTGACTGGCTATTAAATAAGAAGGACTACTCGCTTGCTTTCGAGTTTGCCTGTCTGACTCGTTGTTGTTCCTTTTTTTTTGTTGGTATAAAGAAAAACGTGCTAACAATTTTTCGTTTGTTAATATCGCGTTGCAGTTCGGTTTGCAGCGCTGCAGGACTGGTTTTCAAAGTAAAATATGGTTTTATTTAACTGTCTATAGATTTTCATTCAATATCTCTTTAGAAAAGTTCTATTGAACTGAAAGTTAAGAAAATCTCATGGCTGAAAACGTGCTCTACCATCCATCCATCCGTACAGAAAGAAACATTAGGAGAATTCTCGTTTTCAATGTATGCGTATGCTTATGGTAGTTAAAGATTTTCTGGTTTTTAATGCAATTTTTCTTTTTCTTTCTTAGCGATTAATGAAAAAAAAAATAAAAAATGTTTTTAATTTTTCTAGCCGCACACAAAACTCTATCAATTCTCGTAAATATATAAGAAAATCTGTTCTGAACACGATGATGACGATGACGATGATGATAATCATCATGATGATATCGTTGTTGCTGTTCTTGTTGCTATTGTTGTTGTTATTGTTGTTGGTTAATGGCATTTAGTATTGAAAGTGAATACTTAAAGTTCTACAACAGAATTCTTGTTGAGTCAGTTTTTCTTTCACACGCCCTCAAAGGATAATTTTAAAGGAATTTCTTCTAATAGATTTATAAGAAAAAAGAAAGCTTCAGAGGAAAGAAAAATAAAAGAATTACATGCTTATGCAATATTTTCCGAAAGGTTCATTAAACTTTTTCTGAATGTTTTACTTTATTCCCTATATAAACCTAGCCATCACCATCACCATCTTCATCGTCACCGTCATCGTCATTATCGGTTATGGTTAGTTAATGGAGCCCACAAATCATTTTCAAAGCCGTGACTACTTAGAAAAATGAATTTCAAGATCGACCTTTGTTTATTTATAAAAACATTTGTCTATAAACAAATTAAATGATAATTGTATTTAAATCTTTTATTAACGTAAAGAAAAAAACAAATAACAATAACAACAACTACAATATAAACGATAAAGACATTAGTCATTAAGATTTCTAGTGACGCTTGAAAATTCTCATTTTCTTTTTGTTTAATAGAAACCAGTTATGAGCGAACAAACGATACAGACTTGGCCAATGGAATGAAAACCAAAGTAAGAAAAACATATTTTATGAATGGGAAATAAATAATTTAATTATGATTGCATTAAAAGCGTTTATATGTTTTTGATAAGAAAATGTTCCGTTCATGAAGAAGACAAAGGGTCTATCTACTATACGCAATTATCAAGAATTTGAAATGAAAGTCAAAATTACTACAATCTAGTCTTCTCAATTTGTTTAAAAATTCCTTAAAGTCTCTAAAATTGGGATCGAAAATATAAAATTTGTTTTATTGTTTTGACAAAAATCTTATACAAATCAAAAAAAGAAACAAAATTAAGTTTCGATAATTTTTTTGGTTAGGGGAATGCCATACCCTAGCAATTGGGAAGTGACACAAATACTTCAGACTTTAGATGATTATCTTAAAGTTCGATCAGGAATCCAGTTCTGATTTTTCTTTTTGATAGGATTTCAACAATCAAGAGACCGTAGCTACGTTGACGGTTTTTCAAGTTAAAAACAAGTTTTTTATTTTTTTTAAAACTGATGTCCTTCTTCGTTTGGCTCTCACTGTTTCTATTTAAGACGAATAAAAAACAAATGAAAATAAAACTCTATTGAAATATTGATAATAACAAATTGAAATTTATAGAGTGTGAGAAAATAAGTTTCGCTTTAAAGACGAAGAAAGAAAAGAGGAGGTCTTGAGAGAAATTCAAGCGAAGCAGCTCAAGCAACAGAGAAATCATAACAAATATTTTAAAAAATATTTTTTTTTTTTTTGGGCAAAAACAAAGAAATATTTAGAAGATTGGGCAGACAGACAATTAAATAAACAGCATCCGTTTAATTTGAAAGAAATACTGAAAACAAAATCTGTTATGTATGAAGGAAAGACTTGTAAGAAAAGATCCGCTACGACTAACTAAACTAAAAATTTTTCGAAAAAATTCTTAACGAAAAATACACATAATAATGTTAATGCTTTTTCTGGCGACTCTTAAGGTTGTCTTGTGTTCTGGTTCTTTATTATTTATCTTCTTTGTTTGTTTGTTTGTTTGCTTGTTTTTTTTTTTCGTGTTTTTTCACAAAAGGAGTTACGGTGTTTGATGATTATTATGATGATGACGATGATGATCATGGTGACGATGACGATGATGATGATGATGATGATGATGTTGATAATAATAATCATGATGTGTGTAAGGAGAGTGAAAAAATCTTCCCACGCTAGCATTAGGGCCAAGTAAGAAAGGTACGGGGAGAGCCACATATTGAACGTACACATCAGCAGCAGGTAAGGTGTGGTAGTTGCACATACGAACACATATACAGCTGCTTATAAAAATTGGATCTACACTTAACTGCTTACTTGAGAAGAACGCTATTTGGCTTTGGCTGCTGTTGTTGTTGTTGTTCTTACTTCTGATAGTGTAACTCTAAGGTACCAATGCGTGTTTTACTCTAAAATGAAATGATTTGCCTTGAAAAACATTCTTTGCTTCATTGTATGTGCGTGTTGAGAGCAAAAGAGAGCCAGAGAATTTTACAAACACTATTTGATGTTTATAAAATGAATCAAAATTGAAAGAAGAAATTGTTTTGCAGCAGGAAAGTGGATTCACGGATACCTAACACTACCTGTTTGCATAGTAAAAGAAAAGGAAGTCAGCTAGTGAATGGGCATGTGCGTGTGTGAGAGCGTTTATCAAAGATCCCTTTTTTCTGCGGATTTTTACTTTGTTTTTTACAAAAAAAAAAAAAAAAAAATTTGGGAAATAATTCCATTGCTTATCTTTGAAGTTTTTTGTTCTTAAACTTATCCTTTTCCCCTCAAGTTGTTTTTCTCTTCAATGAAGGACGGATGTTGATTACAACTCTCGATGTTTGAATTAATAATATAAAGGGAATAAAACAACAGGTTTGAAAATGCAGCTGTTTTCATATAGTAAATGTTATCAATTTTTTATTTTTATTTTTTTTTTTTTTTTAAGGAAAAAGACGAAAAGGCTTAAATTTACTTTCAAAAAAATTATGTGAAGGACAGATAGTGTCTTATTTAGAAGAGAAAACCAATCGAGCTAAAAGTATAGGATTTTTTTTACCGAAAATTACTAAAACTTTCAATTCAGTTCCTAATGTAAAGATTTTTTTTTGTTACGTAAATGTTACGTTTCATATGGAAATATTTCTAGATAAATTATACTCTGAAGAGAGAGTATGGAAATCAATTCAATGAATTTGTTCTGCATTAATTGGTTCTCTATAATAAATAGAAAAAACTAATCTTATAAGATAATAAATAATAAAAAAAAAAAAAAATTAAAAATAATTTATATGAACGATTTACAGAAAATTTTAATAAAAAATTGTTGAAATTAAATAAAAAACTCTTTACGCAGATGAAAAATTAACTCATTTTCAAATTAATTTAATGTGAGTTTTACTTTTAATATTTTATCGCATTTCGTATAGCGATCTGAAGTCACTTTTACTACTAAGTGAATAAACAAGAAAATTATTTAAAGCAAAGAAAGATCGCCAAAACATGTCTTTAGATAATGAAGAGCAAAAGTAAAATTTTTTAAACAATTTTACAAATTTCAATGAATTTAAGCCAAGTCTCGCATATGATGGTAACGGCTGTACAAGGAAAAACTTTCTTATCAACTTAATGTATTTAATTTTGCTTCTTTTTTTTTTTTTCTTAATAAAAAGGAGGCGAAAAAAGAAATAAATTAAACTTACGTTTATCACAATAGTTTCCCTGCCAGCCGGATAAGCAGATAATTTCGCCGGTTTCAGAGCAAGTGTAATGGCCGAATTGATCATCACGCGGCCGACACAGATTAGCGCAACCTGAACCATAATAATGAGGATCACAGGTAACGCGAAAATCGTATTCCAGCCAAGTGTATTGTGATTCGGATTTGTTCGTTTTCCATTCAGGTGAGACTTCCAAAACTTGTTGCACTGATAAACGTTGTATTAAAAGATCTACACAGAAGAAGAAAAAGCAAATAAACGTCAACAAATTCTCAGGCTTATGCATAAAAGCTGAAATGGAATAACATCAGTTTGTTAAATAAAGATTAATTATAAAATATTATTATATTCATAAAGAACGTCAAAAGACCGAGATAATCATAAAGGAGGCTACCCAACGAAATTCAACAAACTATGGTATTTAAAAAATAAGAAAAAAAAATAAAAAAAAAAAGAGGTAAAGGAAAGGAAAGGTATGAACCGAAATTCTATATACTCATCCCTACAATAAAAGCAATCACTGCTATAAACGGCTTTACGACGAAAGTAGGTAGAGGCAGATGATGATAGCGATGCTGATGAACATTATAAGGTATGTCTGAAAATTACAGATAATATCTTAATGTTTTTTAATTTTTATGAAAGAAAAATGCAGAGAAGAAAAAAAATTGCAAAACAACTCCCAAGAAACATTTAGCTCGCAAGCAAAAATCAAACATACGAACGAACGATCGACCTTTCGTAGCAAAAATTCAATAAAAAAGGAAAAAAAAAAAGAAAAAGAAGGAGAAAAAATTGTCATTCTTTACGTGTGTCTGCAGATCTATCCAAGTAACTGTCTGTCTAATGCAGTGACGGTGATGGTAGTTGGCGCGATGGTTTTCCTTGGTTTTGCTTTACAACAAATATTTGCAATATTGCAAGTTCGAGCATACTCTAAACACACTCTAAGCACACGAATATGATGTCTAGAGTAAAAACTTTATATAAGAAGAGGCAGAGAGAGGAACGAGCGGCGTGCAACTGCACAGCACCAACGTATGATCACTTGAGCACTTGAGTGCGTCAAGCAGACAGCCGTAGTTATAGACAACAACAGCAGCAGCAACAACAGTAACAGCAACAAGAACCACAGCAACAGCAACAACAACAACAACAATAATAATAATAATAACAACAACATCAAAGCATTAAAAGAAGAGAAGCGAAAAAGTAATAAAAGAAATAAAATAAAATTCAGGTGTTGCTTACTTGCACATATGCACACACATAATACACGCAAACACATGCATGGAAAGGTGTATTTGCACCATCTACCGCGGCCTGAGAGACGTACATAAAATGCCCCGACTTGCTATGGTCTGTAAAGTAAATTGCAGGTGCATGACTGGTTCGTTGCTTACACATACATACATACATACATACATACATACATACATACTCATATACGATATACACATAACGAGTATATGTATGAAATTAAACGTAACTTTGATGTGTTGTATGAGTAGTAAGTTGAGTTGGTTTAGCAGATTATATGCATTGGTGTACACTTCAGTGTGCAAACGAAGAAAAAACATTCAACTAAAAACGAAAAGCATAAACGGAAAAAACAACAACAACAACAACAGCAGCAGCAGCAGCAGCGGGGCAGAGAATAACATAAATCTCCCGCAATGTTAAAGAAGCAATATTGATAATGTTGCATATGCTATTTTGTGTGCACACACAAGAAACGCTTACTTACGGCAACAGCAACGGCAACTACAGAAAAAAAAAAACAAAAAACAAAAATGAGAGAAACAAGTTTAACTTAAAATGAAAAACAAAAAAACGACAAAATTTTTAAAGAGGAAGAGCAAATTGTGGGGGTCTTTATAAAATAATGAAGTTAAGTAAAAAATAAAAATAATAAAAAAACACTAACAGCAACAGCAACATGCTGGCCTGATATCAATCTACTTGTTGTTGTAATTGCTGTTGCTATAAACTTCGATCCAATAGATACATACACGGCTTTTGCTTATGTTTAAAAAAGCAAAAGTGTTTTCCACAATTAATTGCACAAAAAAGAAAGGAAAAGAAAACCAGTAAAGCAGTAAAGGAGGCTTCAGTGTATCGCTTAGAACAAATGCCAGAAACATGTTCGAGGAAATGCAAGACAAATATACAGATGGACGCGATAACTGGTGTGTTTAGAAAAGTAACACAAATTAGACCAAATTGTGAAATTTTTTTTTTTTTTTATATAAATTTAATTTTAAAGAGAAGGACGTTTTACTCGAAACTAAAATTACGAAAATTTTTAAATTCTAAAGCATATTGTCGGCTTAGATTTCCAGCCGTTTTGTGAGCCTTTGATTATCAAAATATTTATATATTTTAGGTTATGTTGGACAGAAAGGTTTGAATTTTGAAATTTCATCATTTTTCCTTACATAAAATATATAAGTGTTAGTTATTTTTTGTGTTCCAAGTTTCCTTTTTTTTTTCTTCAAGTGATTAATCGCCCAGGTGATGATGTCTCCTATACGTGTAATACAATAGTGGTCGAAAAGAAGTGTGGGGAGAAAGAACGAGCTAGATAGATAGATAGACAGAGAGAGAGAGAGAGAGAGAGAGAGAGAGAGAGAGAGAGAGAGACGGAGAGAGAGGGAGAGAGAAAGAGAGAGAGAGACGGAGATAGACGGAGAGAAAGAGAGAGACGGAGGTAGACTTAGAGAGAGAGGGAGAGAGACGGAGAGAGAGAGATAGTTTTTGTTGCCTAATTCTACTTTTTTTTTATACCATAAATCTATTCTGTCGTGACGCTGTGCTGATCCACGTCACTACTAAATAATTTCCAAACAAATTTCCAATCAAATTTCCAAACAAATTATTAGAAAAAATATACTTTTCTGATATATACATACACATATAAAATCAATAATTTTTTACCTAAACTATACGAAATGTTTGAATATTTCTTTAAAAAAGTTATAAAAACTATTATTGAAGCTAAATAGGATGAATTTCTGTTAGTTTTGTCAAAAAGTTTTTGCTCTCCTTTCTTAGATATCTTCTAAGAATAAGTTAAAAATATTAAAGTTCACCTGCTCTCGGTTGCTTACTAGTACTTACTACTGTCATAGTTTGAGTTTTACATTTTTATTTTTGTTTTGTTTTTGCGAATAAACAAGTGACACTAACTCGCAAATTGTTCTGTGTATGCAATTGACTGTATCTGTCTATAGACGTACGCGAATTAAAACGACAGGCATTGATTGCATACCATTTACTTCGGTATATGCTAACAATTGTATATGAATTTTGTGTGTTTTGCTTTTAATGTTGTTATTGCTGTTGCTGCTGCTGTTGTTGTTGTTGTTGTTGTTGTTGTTGTTGTTGTTTGCGTCGTCGTTGTCGTTGTATTTGAGTTTATAAGCACATGTGGCAAATAGCTCCGCTTGTGCTGTTGTTGTTTTTGCGTGCTTGTATACGTGGGGCAAAAGTTGTATTATGTGCCAAATTTATTCGAACCTCGCATGCCAAGTACGCTTGGTAAGCGGTAGTCATAGCGATGGTAGTTGGGTTAGTGGAAACGTATGCAAGAGAGACTAATTCTTTACTGTGCTCTACTGATGGTTGGCTGGCTGGATGGCTGGCTAACTGGTTGGTGTGACAAGTTATTAGAAAACGCACTAAGCAGCCAAAAAAATATATCTATGCTTTCGTGTACACTGCACAATATACATAACACTTCGTATCACCGATAAACGCTGCATAAGACAACATAGCAATCTAAAGAACAACAACAATAGTAACATGTTTTTTATCTTTAGTTTTCAATGTAACGCTTGAGTGCAAAAATCAACTTACGCATACATACACATCTATACCTATACCTATACATAGATATCTACATGCATCTATATGCATACATAAGATGTATATGCTGGTTGTTTGAACGGTTGGTTGCCGGCCTATTGGTGGTGGTGGTGGTGGTGGTGGTTAACGCACTTTATAGCTTAAGTCGATGAATTGTTGCACAGCTATTTACACATGTATGTGTTACGGTGTATATAGGAAAAAGTGTTAGATGTTTAATTATTACATGTGAAAGATGAAAATGTTAAAATGTTATAAAATATCAACATGAAAACAAACCGGTTCCAAATGACATCAATGCAAATTTCTTGCTGATAAATCCGAAATGCCAGACTTCAATGTATACACAGACTGCTAAACTAAATGAATAGACCAGTTTTGCATTTGAGTATGAAGCAAATTTTTCTACAAATTAGTAAACAAATTTTTAAATGATTTAAGAGAGAAAAAAATCCTTTTCATTTAAGAACTTTTTCCTTTTTTTCTTTCTCGGCTAGAACAACAGTTTCAAACAAAAAGGAAAAGATGTCTTAAAAGGTTAAAAAAATCCTCGTTGATGGCATTGATGTGGCGAAAAAATAAAAAGATAAACGTTCAAAACAACCTCTAAAACAGCAACAATAACAAGCGTCGTGGTTGTTTTCGGTTGCTTAAACTAACAACTTTGGCATTGGGAAAGATTAATTGGTATCTTGGAGGCTACACCGTAAGGCAATGGCAGAAAAAAAAAACTCAGGAGGAGCAACACAAAGCAGAAGAAACAAAATAATCTAAAAAATTCAAGAGCCACAAAGCCCTATAGAAGAAGTTTGCATGAAGCAACCATAGAGCAGGATGCAGCAACTAAACATTTAAAAAAAATGCTAAAGAAATGCTTGAGATAAAGCATTTTATATATATACACATATATATATAAAAAAAAAAAACGAAAAAACTGAGGACAACACCAAACATACCAAACGAAAAACGAATGCCACGACAGAAGACAGACAGACAGACAGACGGACATGAATACGACGTCAAATAATTCGGGCTGCTGTCGTTTTCTTTTCGTTTCGTTTTCTTTTTCTTTTCTGATTTTTTATTTTATATTTTTCCGTTTCTGAATTATCCGCAAAACTTGTTGCAGACAAACCGACTTCGACAGGCGTAAACTAAACTAAGCTCATATTGGCAAGAGCCTCACAAAAAATTCCTTTCGAAATCTGAAACAAACAAAAACCAAATCATTGCAACTAAACGAAAGACTTAAGCCACGAACCTCACGTAGTAAGTATTTATAGTTTTAGTGGTGCGTATATAACACACAGCAACACTAACAACCTTACGCTAAATATGCGGGAGATCTATAGCACAAGCATGCATTAAACGAAAAAATGACTGTAAAAATAACAACATATAACAACACAATAACAACAACAGCAACAACAACACGATATAAATGAAATTAATCCTTAACAACATACATAAACAACTGCAACATAAAATGTGTGATGACGCCGATTAAAGTTATGCATATCGTTCATATATCTTTAGTACTTCTTGCACATACACATATGCATACGAATGCTGTTGTTGGGTAAGATTAAAATTGCTATACTATTACAATCAAAATAATAAAAGAGATAAAAATCACGACAGGATATTTTAGAGTTAAAAATAAAATAAAAATACTTAAGCAAAAAAGACCATAGATATGAGTATAAAAAAAAAGAAAAAAAAAGAGAGAGAAAATCTTATATTAATGACATTAAGATGAAGGACAAGACTTAGGTCTTATAGCAGTTGTCATCGATAGAAATTGGTTTTGACGAATTATTTTTCCTTTTTCAGTTATAGAGGCGACTCTAGTTGATAACAATAGTTCCTAGAGATTTTTCTTAACGCTTTCAAAATTCTATTTGTCTTAAAATAAGAATGAAGAGGTGCTGTTGTGAGAGAAGTAAAATTTTAAAGTCAGAATAAAGTACCGCAGTTATCCTTATATAACATTAAAATGGCTTCAGACTATTCGATATCCACCATTGGCAGCTCATGGCAGCAATTTCGTAATAAGCACATTGGAACGAATGGAACGAATACATGCTTCAATACCGTAATCAAGCTTGCTATTCATAATTGTTGTGCATAACATACGTGCTGGAATTCTTCACGTATGTAAATCATTTATTCAACAAACCACTACGGAATCATATCAGAGACGCACGTACAAATATATTTTGCATAACATTAGAATAGAGAATAATTGGCATTATAGACATTCGAGGATGTAGTCGTCATATTGAAAGATCATCTTATTAAGAATTTTGTCAGTTTGTTCTCATGTTTTTTTTTTTTTAAATGACTGCATCCATTACATATTGTCTACGATTCACCAACAACGTTACGCTTTTTGTCTCGTTGTTAAGCTGGAAGATCTTATAAAATAGACGCCACCAAATAGAGAGAAAAAGAGAAAGCGAGGGCGTAATCTTGGTGCCATGAATATCCCATTTCGTCGTCGATGTTCATAGTTTATCTGATCAACACCGTCGTTTCCTATTGGGATCTGTGTTTTTTCATAACGATTTTCGTAACGATTCTCTAAGGCTTTCCTTCGAATTGACAAGAAAAAATAAAGTGTCTCGCAAAATAGCCTTTTTTGGCGATCACTTCGCGATGTATTGAAAGAAAAACTATATTGTATGCTCCGTGATCTTTTGGAGCAACATGACAACCATCACAAAACTTCCCAAAAGTCCATTCTCAGTAGTTAGGAAGATTTCAATAAACAGTAAAAACTGTAGCCAGCTCGCAAAGGAAATCTTCTGGGCTTCTTGACCCCGTCGTATCTTAATTATTTTAAAAGTCTAAGGTTCGACATTAGATAGGCTAAGGCTACATTCCACTTAGATGCATGTGATCTCGGGCGCGGTAGATGCATTTCTCTTTTTATATGATCCCGCGTGTTCTACGAGTCATTTACATTATGCAAATACATGAGCCTTTATTTGATATAACTTTCTTTAATAATCAGGCTTTAAGGCAGTAGATGACAACTGTTTTTCTGGCCATTGAATAATCATCTCTTTTTCTCACAGCAAATGTGTATCTGTCTCTGTTTTTTATTGTGTTATTCGAACTTCTTTTAACGTGTTATGTTATCAAAATTTTTTTACCATGTTATACGAATCCGTCTTATATGAAATCGTGTTATAGGGCGGTCTACTTAAGTTTAAGAAACTAAGGGGGAGATTTATATATTTTTCGTGCAAACCCCCCCTTTTGGAAAATGTCTCGTTTAGTCGAAAATAAGGGCAAACTTCAGTGTTCTTGAAAACCGTAGGGATTCCTCTTCAGTTAGAAAAATTGATATTTGAAGCGTTTAATTATTTTAGACAAAAGAAAGGATTATTTGAAAAGAAATGAAGAAAAAAAAAATTAAATAAATAAATAAAGAAAAATTTCTACATCTTCAAGTCAAGTTGAAAGGCCAAAGTTGGGAAACGTTAGTTGTACTACCTTTCAAATTTTGCTTATTTAGGGTAATTAAACTTAAACGAAACGAAATGAAACTAAAAACAAAGTTTCCGTTGCATAGAAAAAAAGACAAGAAGGTTTTATACTTCAACTGCGTATATATAAGAAGAAGAATTATACAAAACCACACAATAAACCGGAAACTTAAACAACAGAAAAACACTTTAAGGGATAAAACTTGAACAAAAAAAAAAGACGAAACTAAGGCACAAGTGTCAACAAAAGTATTAAATTTCACTCAAGAGAATGAAAGAAAAATAAAAAAAACTAAAGACAGCTAAGCCATGTAAGAAATACGTTTTTTTTTTTTTTTTTTTTTTTTTAAATCGTATAAACTTATTAAACGAAGGATTATGTTTTTCGTTTGTTTTCTTTTTAATAAACAGGAAATTTACAGGATATGCTCTTTTTTTCTTTTTTTTTTTTTTCTGACTGGGGATCATCGAGAAAAGGAGAGGAAGGAAATAATTATAATAAAAATTATATAAATTTATATAAACGAATTTATTATACTTACTGCTAGAACGAGCATTGGCGCTGTTATTGGTATCATGTAGAGCCTCTACAATTAAAGTAAAAGTACCCTGCAATGATAGACAAACACATCAAACTATTATTATGCATTACGTAAGTAATTTTATAATCCAAGATATTATTATATATAAAGAGAGACACAATACGTAATAAAGTTATTTCCTCACGGAAGTCATTTGAATATGAAAACAATTCAGGTGTTAATGTTTCTTTAACTTCCCAACAAATTGAAAAGATGATGAAAAGCTAACTTTAACGACAAAGCAACACACAGCGGCAATAAAACAAACAAAAAAAAAAAGAAAATTACAAAATCAAGCATAACAATATTTTCCCAAACGCCCACATAATTTATATACATATGAGGACAGAGATCTGGTAATAAAGTAGTTTTTTTTTTTTTTTTGTTTTTTCTTAAGAGAGTCATGCATACACATATAAATTAATTGACACACATGCAATGTAATACACATATGGCATTCGGCATTCGGCATTCGAGCTTAGTGTATTCAAGCTTAACTACTTTAAAATAAGTTATGGTTAGCTAACGTATATGTTGTGCGTGTGCTTGTGCTTGTGCTGCTGCTGCTGTTGCTGTTGCTGTTGTTGTTGTTGTTGTTGTCTTAAAGTGCATTTTAAATGCAAATGAGTTAAAAGCAATAACAACAACGAGAAGCAACACACTTTTTAACTATTTGCCTAACAACGATAATACAGTACAATACAACACCACCACAATGCTGACTGACTACCGAGTGTGCCTGTCTACGGGTATAATTGTATTATACACCAGCGCCCTCAATTCACACTTGATTACGGTTGCTTGTATACTAAACGCAATCGTCGCCTATCTTCTAGGTATTGGTTTGAGAGAGCGGCAATGCAATGATGACACCATAAAAACCATATTTTAAACCGGCCATAAAACGGAGAGGTGAGATTACTGTTGTTGTCATTGTTTTTATTGTTGCTTTCTTTTTTTTTATGTAAGAAGAAATATAGAAAACTTTGGATGATAGAGGAGAGAAGAGAAGAGAAAAAACTGACAAATTTTTATTTTTTTATTTCTTAGAAGAGAAAACTTTCGTTTTCCATTATCCATCACTAGCACTACACTACACATGCACAAACACATATACATGCAAAGATAGAGGCATGAAATAAATTATTGTGTGGGTCGTAAAAACATCCTAAACATAAAAAAATTTTGAAAATCAATTTTTTAGAGAAAATTTATTAAAGAAGAAAAAAGAAATTTAATCCGAAAGAAGTAATAAATAAACAATTTTGCTTAGGTTATTGCAAAGTTTAGAGTTTTTCGCTAACAGTGGGTGTGCCAATGAGTTGATTAGGACCACCACTTTCTCCTATAAGGAGACTTGCTAAATATGCAACCAATGGCAGTTACCTTCTTCGTAGTGCTAGAAGTTGAATGAATTTTCTTATCATAGGAGATGTCTTCGTAAGAAGTGAATTTTCAATTTCAATCTTTAACTGCGGAATTTAGTTCATTTTTTTGAAAACTTCAGAAATACATTTTTAGGAACTTTAAGAAGACCTATTGTAGGCTTTAGGGACAAGTAAATCGATCAAGGTTACGCGTTTAAAAACTAGTCCGTACTAACAAAAAAAGAAACGAATCCTTTCTGATAGGTTCGCAAAATGTTTAAACCCACTCGGGAGACAGTCGCGATCAAACCATAGAAATATTTTTGAAATATTGCTTTGAAATTTAAAAACTAGTACTGAAATATATTGAAGACCCACAAGCCTAATATCACGTAATTGCATCCAATCCGATTGAAATACTCCCCCCACAAAGATCATCTCGAACGCACATACATGGATTACACTGAAATATAGAAAACGAATTCAAATTCAAGAATTTGAAAGTCACTTTTTATTTCATTTACTTACTAGATTAAAAAATAAACAAAAAAATCATCTATTTACGCTTTAATAATTAACAGTTATTTTAACCATAAATTGAAAGGCTTTAAATTCTTTTAATTTTAATTGTAAGACCTTAACTTGGTAAAGCTCAATAAACCACAACTAATAACAATAAACAAAAAACTGAAAAAAATAAAATAAAATAAAATAAACCAATGATCAAAAAGTTTTTTTTCATTTTTGTTAAAAAAAAAGTATATAAAAATAAACATAAAAATTGTAATTTTAATAATTTACAAATCAAACAATCAAATATTATGGGCCCGACAGGAAATGCATTAGACTTTTGTGGCATAAGTTTTGATTTTCTGTCGATTATTAGATTTTAGTAAATTAATAATAAATAATTTTATTGACTTTTTTTTTTATATGAATAATATATATTTTGTGTAATTCTCACACCAAAAAAAAAATAAAAAAATAATAATAATAATAATAAATTTGTCTGGGCTGGTAACAAAAGTTAAAAGATGATTTAAAAAAAAAAAAAAAGAAATAAAATGTGTGCATAAATGATCGCGTGTGCAGTGATGCTATATCAACGACAATGTCTTGCGCTTGGAACATCAAGGCAACGAGACAGCAGCAGGAGCTACTTTGATGGCAGCAGCCATGGTAAGCAGGGCGCAAGCAAAGACACAATCAGACATAGCCAGACAGTCAGCCATACAATTTTATTTATAAGCACTTTACAGCAAATACCAAATGCACACATATTTCTAAATACATACATACATTCAAACATACATTTATACAGTATACGTCTGTGCCTATGTGCAATGAATGTTTGCATTATATGCACTTCGGTTCAAGTATGATTTAAGTGTAAAGTTCACTCCATACACACCCTTGCGGTGCTTCGAAGTTTTTCATCGTTTTTTCTCTCAGTGACAACAGCTAAAAAGGGAAAAATTTATTTTTATTATTTTTTTTTTTTTTTATCTTATTTTCATTTCTTTCAAAGAGTGCAGGGCAGTGCAGTTCAGTTCAGTGAATGGTACTGGGAGAGAGATTACATCGTAAAACACACAAATGAAGCCGAGCAGTAAATGATCCACTTCAGTAGGGAACCATTATATATATATATATATATATATCGAGGAAAAGACGTATTCAGTTGGTAATGTGTGGAAACTATGTAACGTATGTTTACGATGATCATTTTAGTTTTTTTTTTCTTTTTTTTTTTAACTTATTAGGAAAGGAAATATTAATTAAAGTTTTTGTTTGTCTTTTGAATTGTATTTTATATATAAATATATATGGGTCAAGTGTTCAAAATACCATTCTTCGAGGTAATTGTAATTAAAAATATAACAAAGTAAATGTAACACGTGCCTAAAATCATTTAAAACCCCTATGTATGAACTAATTATTATCAAATATTTATTTATTTATATGTATATATGGTTTGTTTCTTTTTTTTTAGTTATGAATAAAGAAAATAATTTTAATTTAATAAAAACGATGATATTTTATTTTTCCACGACATTACAAAGAATAACATAATAATAAAGCAGCAGCAGATAGACGTAGCGGTAACAGCAGAGTAATGGCCAAGGAATATAATGTGCTAAGAATGACTTTGCACATGCGCGCCATAATTAGTGAAATATGTACAACACACCTCAGCATGCATCATTCAAATGCATTTATTTACACACACACACACACACACACACACACACATACACATTCAAACACATATGTATAAAGTTTGTTTCTGTTACGTATTATTCACTACCGGAAAAACACGAGTGTGAGTACTATTAATAAAACAAAAAAGAAGAAGAGGAGAAAGCAAAAAAAATCACCCTTATATACCTGTGAACCATGAAATGACTACGGGTTTTTTTCTCCTCAATGCATACACACAAACACACACACACACTTACAAGCTAGTAACTAACGATCAACTTTGTCGGTAATTATACACATTGACTATGACAAACGTTTAGTTGGGCTTTTGCTTATGTGCATAAGCACATATGCAGCTAAGTATATGCAGCTAAGCATAGATATAAATAATTAAAGGTTTATTACTTTAGAAAACGTCAAAGTTCAGTAAGCTTTACTTACAAGAAGAATTCATCAACATTTCAGAACGAAACTTGCTAAACACATTAGTGGAAAATGAAAATTATCGTTAATGAAATTATTTTACTTTAAGGGAAAAACAACGACCAACCATCTATCTATACTTCTTTGTATAGGTGATATAGGTGAATGCTTTTAAAAACAAATAGCGTACATAACATAGACAAAAAAGAAGGAGAAGAAATGAAGAAAAAAAAACACAATTATTTGTAAAGCTTGACTGAATTTATGCGCAGCAGCAACGGTTAAAAAAATGTTAATAGCTACTGTTGTTATATATGCTCGAAACAAAAAAAAAAATAATAATAATAATAAAGAAGAAGAAGAAGAAGAAGAGAGCATAGATTATATCCGTGCGGACTGAGAAGCAAAGTGTAAGAAAAAAAAACAAAAACAACACTATTGAGTAATGAATGCATGACAGCATGCATAAGGTTCTGTGTTTGTATGTAAAGTTTTTCTTTATATAATAATATAACATAAAAAAAATGTATATATCTATACTAAAATTGTTAACTACTTGCACTGAAGCGTTAATATTTCGTTAAGAAGTTATTGTTTTGCTGAAATCATCAAAAAATGGAAGGGGTTTCTATTAAAAAGATAAAATTTAAAAGAAAAAAACACGTGCTGTTTGCTGTTCACAAACACTCAGTTTTTTTCTTTTTTTTTTTAAATTTAGTTTTAGTTCTTTTCTTGGGCGTCGTAATATTTTCTTTTTCTCGCATTTATAGCTTAAAATAACTCAAGCAGATCCAAAGGAAATGATTTTTCTTTTTTTTTTTTTTCTTACTAAAAGTGACAACTGTGAGGTAAGGAGGAGGCCGTAGTGCTTGCTTTCCCCCTAAGTTTGATTTAAATATAAATGTTGTACTGACTTGTTGTTATGGTTGCGTTCGAGACTTTCGAATTAGTTTAAGAAATTTACTACGTTCAGTTTGGAATACTTGTGGATTCGCTTTAGCCATTAAAGGAATTTTGGTCGTCAGATAAATTTTTTCTTGACATTTTTCTAAAAAAAACTTAAGCAGAACTTTTCAGAAACTTCAAATCAATCACATTTAGAACAACAATATGTTAATTAAAGGAAACTTGAATCAATTGCCGGAGACACAATTAATCCATTCCTGAACGATCAGGAAGATTAAATACAAATGCTGACTACTTAGCAGAGCATCACAGCAAGGACCGCACCAGCTTTAGAGAGAGGTTGGTGTGATAATCCGCAGCACCACATAAATTAGCAATTTATGAGATATTCACAAATATGCTTTGAAAATGTGTCAAATTGAGAAAAAAAAATATTTTCGGATGTATACTGCGAGTCTAATCTAGGAACCAGGTGTCATACTTTTAAAAAGAAACTTAAGTTTTACTTTTAGAGAATAATAAAAATTTCAGTGAATATTAAAAAAACAAATATTTTTTTAAAAGAAAATAAAGTAAATAAATAAACCTTAGACGGATTTTGGATGTTTCGTAGCTAACGTGACTTCTTAGAACTCACTTGCAACATCTATCATGTCAGGCGAAACCATTCATAACCGTTCATAAAAAGTAACGTATTTTTGTAGAGTAAATGGAAAAATGGAATAAGAAAACGAGCAAGAAAAAAAAAATCATGAAAGCTTTTGGCTGAAGTCTAAATGCCGCCTATTTCTTACGATAGAAATGAAAAATCAGCGCGCGCCCATTTTTTTTATTAATTATTAATTAATTTATATATTGTTGGGCTGATGAAAAGAAAAAAAAACATTTTTTGTCATTTTATGAAAGCATTGAAAGGTGATATTTACCCCTGATCAGCAAAGTGTTACTGGACATTCTGAGAAATTTTCATTTATTTTTTTTGCTACGAATTCTTTGCCGGATTCAATCTTACAATTCAGCTGAAAATATATTTTAACCTTCGAAAATAATCCAACAATTGAAATTAATGGACTTACAAAGCGTATTCCTGACGGTTACCAACGAATTGAGAAAAATGGTATACGCTCACCATTCGGTAGGTAATCAAATAATATACATCCGACAAGGGATGAAATTGGTTTCTGTACGCTTGAGTTTCAATGAATGATTGAGCATAACGCGCTTGACGAAACCGGTGTAACAGTTTTATGTCACTTGAACAAAAATGTATTTACTTCAAATGCGCGCACGCGCTTTTATTATTACTTTAGGTTATCGCATTTATTGCCTTTACGGTTGCGTTTTTCAGTATTAATAACCGACAGATGTTTAATATAACTAAACAAATGAGTAAGTAACAGTCAAAGGAAGAGAGTGCAAGACGGAAGAGAGTCAAAGACTGAAACAACCCCCGTTTTAATGATAATAAAAATGCTGGTGTAAGTATATATATACACACACATGTATATATATATATATATATATATATATAAATATACGTATATTTATATATATAAATAAAGCACATAACCTACAATAAAAACATAAACACACACACACACACACACATGCTACAGATAACTTAAACGAAAGCCTATATACATGGCTCGTATATACATACATAAGTGTGTGTCGTGTATTTTCTGTTATTTTTATACTACAAGGACACCACCACACACCATGATGTTGGGTTCATTGTTGGTTGATGAGTAAACAATGACAGAAAAAAACAAAAAAAGCACATTTTCATGACAGACGAAAATTTATATGTAGATCACAAAATGTGTGTACATTAAGCAAAAGGGTGGCGCAGACGACATACGCCACTCGTATGTACAAACATACCTCATGATGATCTTCGCAATTTCAGTAAACAGTAAAAGTATTTAAGCAGCATAAGTAAATACGTGTCCGCAAGAGAGAAGTTCTGCTTTAGCTTGTGGGGACTAATAGGCACATACAAACACACGCACATGTATATATATGCAAACACATATATTTCGCTAAATTTAGAAAATTTATTTTTAACTTAAGCAATTTGCTGAATCAGATTATAGTACAAAAATCAAAAACTCTAAGAGGGATTTTTAAAAAATTTTTTTTTTCATTTGATATTTAAAAATTTTTTTTTTCATTTGATATTTAAAAATTTTTGTTTTTTTTTTCAAAACTTGGCTTGGGTTATAGACTAATTATTCAATAGATATGAGGATTAGGTTACTTACCGGCCACGCGAAATTGAAGGCAAATTGTATCGGATTTGTGAAACCTTTATTTTGATAATTTTGCGTATCCGTGAGATTAACCGAATTTTCACCCAATATGGGTGTCACCACATCACCGTATGTACATTGAGACGTAGTATCGATTTTCGCTTGATAATGTTTCAGACAAACACGAAACCGTGTCTTACAACCGCCAATACATTTACCCGTTGTAGGATCCGACTGACCACTACAACAGTGACCTTCACTATCGCGACCGTAATCATTTTTAAAGTATTTCAGGCGCAATTCAAACAGACCGGATGCGTAGACCTGTAATGTAGAAGAAAAAAAAAAAAGAGAAATTAATGCAATGTTATTACAACAAACATAAAAATAATGTTTCCTTCAATCATTAAATAAAATTTCGAAGTCTTGATTTTTTCATTTTTTTTTTTTAAAGGAGCAATCACTAGGGTTTGTCACGTGTGGTACGGTGATAATCAGCAACAAGTGGGGGGAGAGAGAAGGAGGGAGAAAGAGAGAGGTGGGGATGTGGACTGTATATGCTCCACTGATAAGTGTTATGCCTTTCGCGACTTTGCAGTTACTACGACTACGACTACACATCAATCATAATTAAAATATTGGTGTACAGCACTTTAGATTGGATGTTGACTTAATGGTTGCGCTTCTTTAAAACTCGGCTACGCGGTAGCCCTATGCTTTTAACTAAGGCAGCACATTTCGATGTTTATGTCTTTGATAGGAATTATCCTGAGGCCTTCACCTCTTTACTTACAGCATATGTATAAGCGAAACAATCGATTGAGATACAGATGGACTTGATTAAATTAAACATCATTTATAGCTTATATGATATGTGAAGCATATGTGCGATGCAATGCTGTACAACAACCATTTGAAAGCTTTGAAGCGTAAAAGTAATGACTTATTAAGCACTCAATTTATTTAATAAAACAAACATTGTAGAACTTTTTGTAATTATCTACAAATTTATTCTTGACGAGTAACACTGTCAGACTTATAGTTATTTTGCATTTTTTTTATTTTATTTTTTATTTTCAGACATTCCAGCTTCTGCAACAAGACGATAAATCTTTCATTGTGGTATTTAACCAAAATGCTACAAAACTGCAACAACAGGCAGTCAGAGATACTAACCAAACCACCACACCACACCACACCAGCACTAGCACTAGCACCAGCACCACCGCCGCCGCGATCATTGCCATCCAAACTCAATAAGCAGCCAGTTTAAGCAACTTGGCGAACACAGATAACTTAACACATAGCAATGGTCGGTCTGGTTAATAAACCAGCAAAAGAATTTTTTTATATTTTTTATTTTTCTCCTTTTTCTTTAGAAAATGAAACTTGAAAATGTACGAAAATACTTAAAAAAAATTCTTTGAAAAATTCCTTTAATTTTTTTTTTTTTTTTTTTTTTTTTTTTTTGGATTTAAGAAATTTTAAATCATTCATCTTTTAAAAGAGAAAATGCAACAAAGTCGAGCTGCCTTACTAAACGACTCAGTTTAAACGGGCAGGCATAAAAAATACACAGATCATAACAAAAAAAAAAATAAAAAATTTTAAAGTCTTGTTAAAATTAAATAAATTATTGAATACATGGAGAACAAAACGATCCAGCGATTTCTATGCAAATGAGCCGGCGTGATCTTAAGTTGGTGAGAAATTTTCAATTTAATTAAATTAAAATTTATGAAAACAAAACCTTTTATGGTTGGCATGCATTACACAAAATATTCAGATGGACAGACAGATATACAGATAAAGTCGGCATTTAAACAGAATTCGTTTAATAATATAATAAAATTAATGAAAAATAAAAAAAATAAAAGCAAAACAATAGCAAGTGAAGCGGATAATCCGAATTTATAGCACCCGTTAATTTGAATCTTTCGAATTTAAGTCAATTTTCAAACTAATACAAGGTTAAGGTGAGATGAGGGCAATTCTCGACCAATCGATTACTATACGATTTAACTTTGACTATAACTTATATGTGCTTAAATAGCTTGAGATACACATCCAGTTTTAATGTACAATCAAAAGTTTGTCATATAAACACACGTACACAATGCAAGACCAATATATCCTCTCGTTAATAATGAATAAAGCAAGTAAAAGCACTTGTCACGATGCGTTTACCGAGATTACCGACTGACTGACACTGACAACCTTAAACTTCAATAATTATGATACTGTTTTCGGTTTAAGTGAAACATTTAAACGGTTAATTAAGTTAAAACAAAAAAGGTAAACTGCAAACGACAACAACAAAAACTTAAATAAGGTGAGAAGCGAGAATGAGAGACTTTAACCACGAAAGACCAAAAATGGTTTAAATTGCTACTCTTTTAGAAAATGTCTCTAGAGTAATGAAAAGATTTATTACTGTTTCAAACAAGGTACATAATGCACTAATCTAATAGAACGCAATAATAGCGTAGATGACAAAAAAAAAACATGACAAGTTAATTGTTTAATAAAATAAGTAGAGCAAATGACACTTTAATTAGCAGGATTTGTTTCAAGTTGCAGAAAACAAATTTTAAAAATAAGGGAATATTTTTAAATGTCGTTAAGAGTTCACACCAGTGTACCAATATCCAAAGAAGGGATTTTGGAAATTTTTTAGAATAGACGCGGCAAAGATTTTTAAATAATAACATTTGAGAAGATGATTAAGTTTATATGTATGTACTTTATGAATTAATGATCTTCATAAAGAAAAGGACTGTTAAAAAATTTTCCTGTATTTCATAAAAAGGAAACTTTTTTTTTTCAATACTATGCCTAATATAGCCAAAATTCAAAAAAAAGTTTTTGCTTTTTATCAATGAATTGGAAGGAAAGGTTTTTAAACAATTGTCTGAAAATTTGCGCATACTACAATCGATGTGATACCATTCGTTAGCAAAATGAAAATTCTTGAATGCAAATAATTAGCAGAACTGTAACAATTTTAAACACAATTTTCTTTAAAAAATCTTAAATATAATTTAAGAAAATTTAAAGATAACTCGTTGAAGTTTAAGCTTCTAAGCTACTTGAACCACTATTCATGCTAATCAGCAGTATATATCTGTATATATCGTGGATGCCCATGCAGTGCCGTGTCAAAATTCGACAAATCTAATGTAGTATTCAAATTATAGAATAATTTAATAATCAATTCTGAAAGAGATTATGTTATAAATGGCGCTTCATTCTTTTTTCTTTTCATGCCCGTTTTAATTAAAGTTTTTAAAGCCCATCTCTACGTTAAGATAATCGAGGTAAATAATTCCAATGAGAAGTTTCGGAAAAATCATGAATCATGTTGTTAAACAAGAGATACGGCCATGATGATAATGATGATCATGTAGATGATATAGTGTGTAATGGTGTTTATTATTATTGGAAAAAGAAAAAACACAAAAAAAAAATTCAAAGTTAAGACCATAAAGATCATAACTTGAAAAAAAAAATGCACACATAATCTCTGACCATAGAGAAAAAGAAAGAAGAGAACAAAACAAACAATAAAGCGTAGAGTCTTTCCAGCTCCCTTTTCTATATGAATATATACGTGTATATCCACACACACATATATACGCAAATAAAACTGACTAAACAACCTTAAAAATAATACAGAAAACGCATGCACGTATACACTAACGTACACCTACCAATACAACATTACCCACTGAAAAATGTGTGTAAAACTCAAGTATTTTTTAAGACTAAAGAAAAAACAAAAAAAAAAAAAAAGAAGAAAGAAAAAACAATAAGTATTAAACATCAGACTTCAACTGCATGGAGAGTCTTATAATACACCATCTCCACTAAGCCAGCCAGTCAGCCAGTCAGCCTTTCCTTCGTTCGTTTGTTCGTTCGTTCATATGTATACTCAGTTTATATAGATAGAGTAAAAATAAAATAACAACACTGCACACAATGCAAACACATACACAACCAAACGCTAACAACATGGCAAAGCACAAAAAATATTTCAAGAAAAACCGAATTGTTTCCCACGGCATACGATTGCCGGTCAACATACACACACTGATATACGTACAGTATGTAGTATAATCTTTATGAGTGTATGTATGTTCATATACACATTGATGGTTTAGCAGGCGGCCAGTGCTAGTTGGTTGTTAAGCCAGAATTAACAAACAGCAGAAGCGAAGAAGAAGTGTGTGCACGAGCAACAATAACGAAAACATAGTCGTTGACGATGACGACTGACGACTGACGACGACAGTGACTACGACTTACTACTTACGATACAAAACACTACCATATGATCTTCATAATTAAGGTAATAATAATAATGATAACGATGATGATGACGATGCTTTGCTTGGCCGTTTTGTAGTGCATTAGTGTTATTGGTGGTGGTGTTCGTTGGTGTGGTGATGGTATTAATAGTTAGTGATGGTGCTGGTGATTACATGAATAAAAGCCAACTAAACCAAGAAAAACCCGTTTTAAATGTCTCTCTTTCACAGAGAAAGAGAGAACGAGCGTAAGCTTCGTTTAATGCATATGTATAATGAACATAGAGAGGAAACAGCGAGAGAAAGAGAGAGAGAGAGAGAGAGAAAGAGAGGTGGAAGTATCCAAGCATAGAAGAAGTAAATAAATGTGCTGAAATATGATCGTGAAATTATCAACGGTGTTTTTTAAGCCCTAAAGCTACTAAAGCAGTTATATACGCAAAACTATGTTAACTTACGAAGGCAAGAAGAGCTTGTTAACACAAAAACAGCTGTAAAGTTTTTTTTTTTGACTTGAATGAATTGTGGATAATGATACATATTTTCAAGAAGCAATAACACAAATATAAGAGTCAGATATATTAGAGGTTATAGAGAAAATGAGCAGAGAGATGTTCATACTATTAATAGAGTCTCTTTTTTTTGCACTTTTAGATGTACTGCGTACGCACAAGCATTCACATTATATAGTTAATATATTATATAGTTTAATAGACAAATATCTCTTCTTATTCTAAATGCTTCTAAAGCATTCAGTTATGTTTTACTAAAGTGCTTTACAGGTATGCTTCCTCTTTCCCTTATTTCTCATTTAAATATTGAGCGAGCGAGCGTTCGCGCACATGTTTGTGGGTGTGTGTGTGTAAAATACATTCTTCCTTTAATCTAATATTGGAATTATGTACAGAATTTACACAAATCTTACCCTGCGAAATGGAAAATTGTTAACATATGTATGCCGTTTTGCAGGTTAAATGAAATTCAATATTTTATTTGGAACCTAGAATAATGAAAAATTAAAACGCACATAGAGCTAACGCATCATTTTTCCTCCTTTCAGATGAGGGTGATTTTCATATATTTCTCTTATCATAGAAAGAACACGTGTTCGCTTTTTTACGGATAACCTGCGCATATTTTCCCTTTTTAGCTAAATATTTGTCAAACGCTCTTAGTTTATGGATTAAACGCAAAGATCAAAGGGAGGAATGAAAGAAAGCGGGATTCTATGCGCAATTGCGACTTAAATCACTGATTAGAAAAAAGGGTTTTTGAGTGAAAATAGAAAAATCTCAACGTTCCAACTAAATGGGGGATGATTTGTTCCATAGTTCACCTTTTACCAACAATGCCTTTACAGTTTATTTTTTTTTTTTTTTTTTAAATTAAGGTTTATCATCAACTAACATTAAGGAGGAACTACCAATTTTTTGAAATTTTTTTTTTTTTTTTTTTTTCATTCTTTGAATATCCAAGAATGGTTCATTTGTTCAACAGTTAATTAAGAAGACTTAAATAACATTCAGTTAATGAGTTGTAGTTTTAAGATCACTGTGATATTCCAAATTCTCTTCGCAAACAAATGTACCTTTTGTTTTTAAATTTATGACCTTTTTCTTGTGGTTATTAACACTCATCTTTTTATTATTTCAGTTTTGTATTATTAACCTTTAACTTTCTACTCTAATTAAGTTTTAAAAGATAAAGTACAAGTAATAAAATAAGAATAATAATAATAAAAAAAATGCTTTGAGAATTCCATATAATTAGTTGAAAGAAAAAAATTAACAAAACATCTGCTTTAGTTTTATTATAAAAGTGGGTTCGTTATATATATCGCTTGCTTATTAAGCTTCGAGTTGGGCTTTGCGTAGGTCATCGTCTTATTTTCGATAAAAAAAAAATAATAAAACAGTCTACATAAGGTTTGCAACAATACCAATAACAAAAATTTGCATGTATTTTTTTTTGCGTTTTTTCTGATGCACAGTTTCTTTTTTCATCCTTTTAGTAGAAAAAAAAAAAAAAAAAAAACAAGGAAAAAATAAATAAATAAATGCTTATAAAGTAAAACACAATTTGTAGCTAATTTTGGTGTAGAAGTAAGCTCCACACATGCGTACGCATATATACGTATGCCTGGCATGTATTAAGATAGAGTATCCACAGCATACTGCAGATGAAGTAAGAGATGGAAGAGTTGAAGCAACAAACTGGTGTGTGAAGACTCCACTTGCCACTGGTAACTGACTGACAGACAGTTAAAGTATGATATTGTTGCTGTATTTATTTTGTACTAAAATGTCTCCTGTTTTTTCGGCTTTAGCTGGAATTTGTTGCATTCTGCTGGTCTTGTTTCTTTTTTTTTTTTTCTTTTTGTTTTAGCTTTTGTTTTTAACAAAATATCTCCTGCGGTCTTATATCAAATTGACGTTAACTGTTGAAGCAAAAGATGTTGGAGGAAGAAGAGAGACTGCTGCAATACAAGCCGGCAGCTGAAACTTGAAACAGATGTTTTTAATACTTTTTCTTTTAGTTTTTGTGTTTTTGAATATAATTTTTTACTTAAATTCATTCAATAAATATTTTGTTTTGTTTTCTTTTTAATATGAAATTAATTTTTTCAAAGACAAACCGCTGCGCATATATCCAGTTAGCTTATATTAATTTTTTTTTATTTATTTATTTAGTTTTTTTTTTTTTTTTTTTTTTTTTTTTTT
>KK351018.1:416150-427771 GCA_000671755.1 Glossina brevipalpis
TTTTTTTTTTTTTTTTTTTTTTTTTTTTTTTTTTTTTTTTTTTTTTTATTCTTAATTAAGGCTAGTGTTGTTGCTCTTGGTGATGATGGTGTGACGGATGCATTTGTGTTGGGCATAATATTTAATTAAGTTAACTCTTCTTCAATTCCGTTCCATCCGTTGTAGCTATTGAATGCTAAGCACATAGCAAGTGTATGTCGCCCTGTCGTCCCCCCAGAGCCGTTGACTTTATTTGAAATTCATATAACTGTTGCTTTGTTGCTATTTATAAATTATTAATGCACAAAAAAGTCGCATTCATACATTACATATAACATATACGTGTGTTATATATATATATGTGTGCGTGTGTGTGTGTGTGTATGAATATATATATATATATATATACTTATACATATGTGTGTATGAATATATATATGTCTGTATACATATGAATAAGTATGTGTGCATGTGCAACACATGAAAAGATCATACATCAGAGTACGCTTTTTCTTTTCTTTTCTTTTTTTTTTTTATTATTAAAGTTCAGTTCACTGTATCATTTTCTTCTTTCCTTAGTTTGATATGGTTTTGAAGTGTATGATGGCTAAAGAAAGCAAAAAAAAAAAAAAAGGAAAAAAAGAGTTATTCATTCAACCTGTCACAATGAAGCTGAATACGTGTAGATGCCCGAGTGTGTGTAATATTAAATTCAGTTATAACCATACACACGCATGTTGGTTTTTTCTTACGTTCAAAAGGCTTGACTTGACTGGCTAGGCAAACTACTGTTGGTTTAATAAAGAACTGGTAACGTTAGGCTTCAGTGATTTGCACTCTTTTTTTTTCTCTTTGCCTGCACATACCTATTTTTCTATAATGTCTTACATAAAAAAAAAGGTAAACATTGTATAGAGTTTTTCTTCAATGCTTATGCTTTTTGTGTTTAGTTTTTTATTTTTCTGCACCATATATTTAATTATTGTTATTATTACTATGATGTGCATTAGAATTCATCAGCTTAATATTTTTTAGGTCATACTCAAAGTAATACATTAAAAGGCTTACATAATGTATATATATATATGTATATATATATATATATATATATAAGCATGAGCACATGCACGCTTGCATAGTTATACATAAACATTAATTAATTAATATGCTACTGGCTTATATACATAATTTATTTATTTAATTTTATGTTTTTTTTTCTTTTTCCTATAGTTTTGCAATCACTGCATAAGTTATTCCTTTACTAAGTTATTAAAACAGTTGTACTTAATATTGGTATTGCGAAGTTTACATTAAAGTACATCTGTTATCTGTCATCTAATTTGCATTAAAATCGGAAACGTATTCTTGAAAAGTAAGTCTACAAGTTCAGAAGTTTATCGACATTTACGAAAAGATATGCCTGTGTTTCGTTTTTTATTTAAGATCAGCGACACTTACGCTTTCACTTGCTTTTAATCATAAATCACATTTTTTCAGTTCTATCGCGTCTGAGCGCAATTAGAATGGCGCGTACCAATCTCTAGGTACTTTTGTATTATCAAAGTGCAAGCTTTACTTTAAGGCGGCTTTGTTAATTCAAACTGCTTTTGAGGCGTTTACATTCATAGTAAATAACGATTTCATTAGCTTTGGCTTGGAAGTAATTTGAGATAACCCATCCATTATGTAAATATATAAAAACCTCAACTTGATTGTAATCGCTCTAGAGAACGGAATCTGTCGCAAGATTTAGCGACATTTTTGATTTTTTGAAGTCTGTTTCAGTTCAGTGGGCGACTCACGTTAGCTTTCTAATCTAACCCTCGAAATACGGGTGAGATTATGGGATAAATCGCTCGCATTAACCTGTGGCTCTGAAGAAAATCTGACTAAATAGAAATAGTGATTTGATGGCCATGAAGGAGTATCAAAATGTTCCTTAATCACTAATTAACTAGAAAACTGTTAATAGATTACCTTTCTTTATTATTCGTGAAAGAAGGATTTTTTAAACATTTTTATAAATGCATTTAGACTCAAGTCCAGTGAAATTAAGGAGGAATTATTTTTGGCGGGTTGGAAATTTTACAACTTGTGCTATAACACAATTAATCTTAATAACAGTTTTTTAGAATTGAAGACACACTAGTCGAATTCTAACTGAGATTTTCGTTATTTTCTAAAATGATTTAATCTTTCTTTGTTGAATAAAGCAAAGATAACACTCTTAGGTCCTTAAGTAATTTAAAAAGTATCTGGAGAATATAATATTAAATTTTAGTAAAGCGATTGGACTAATCGTTCAGCATATCTTCTTAAAAGAGGATTGTTTTAGCTGCAAATGCCGATCCTACTTTAGTCAAGAATTTATTTCTTTGTTCTAAATGAATTATTATAATAATAATAATCTACCACTCTACTAATAATCTAATTAAATGCCGTACGATACCAGAAGAAAAGTGTACTTTGAATAAAAAAATTCTAAATTAAAATATTAATTGCGATATTACGGATCTCTTAGAGACTTTGATTTGAATGGTATTTGGTGGCCAAAATTCACGGACTATAAGGAAGACAAATAAACAAATTAAAGGGAATTCTTTTCAAAATCTAAACACCGCCCGATGACTGAAAGTCGCGTGTCATAAAATGAAAGTTTTCCATATGTGACTGAATCTTCTTTGTTGTCAAATAAATATGAATGTGTTTCTAATTTTAGAAATTTTCATTAACGTTTCTCATATTGAATGGGGGAACTAACTTTGAATGAATGAGAAGAGAAGCAAAACAATTGAGCAAATGTTATAAAGAAATGTTTGATGGGCTAAGTCAGGGAGCTGAAGAAATTTAGAAAAATTGATCAAATCCTGAAGTATGAAGATTATAAAGATGAAGGTATTGCTCATCTGTGTGTATGAAATTTTAATGGCTTACCTCTTCTATAATAATATTAAGGGCTACAAAAGCGCTCATTAATATTTTAATCCAATGCATTATGAATGTTTTTTTTTTTTAATTGCTCTAAAAATGGATTTAGATGCCGAGCGAAGAGCAGGATAAATTGGTTAATCGCCGTGGATGCTTTAGATTTTTTCTAATTGATGATTAATTCGGTGTTGTTGGGCATATGCTGATTTTGGAAAAACTTTGGTAATCCGCGTTTTTCCAAAATACCGCCACCAAGTTTTGTTTGCAATCCGTGTTTTAAAATTTTTGAGGTTAAAATAATTGCATATTTTTTAAAAAAAATTTTCTTTTATTTCACTTCCGTACACTTTTTGCAAACTCTTTATATCTTTTAACTCTCTAAAAATTGATTATTTTTAATTTTTACACACACCTAAAATATATCAGACGGCACATGGTTTTCAATTTTAATTTTTTGCGTTCCTTTATGAAATAACGGTAAAACTTTCAAATATGTGACCAAACAAATGTTTTGTTTCTCCGGAATTTCTCAGGAATTTTCGACGATCACGTTATTTTCTACGTTTTGTTTTTTTAAGTTTTTCTTTAATACTTTTACATCGTCTCAGTAGCATTTAGTACCGAAGGAATGCTTTCTTTATTTCTATTTAAAAAATATTTCCTTTAAAAAACTGTAAAGTTTTTTTAATTGGGTTATATTTCTCTTAATGTTTTAAATTTTTTTGAAATACGCGTTTCATTCATACATAATTTTTAAAAACCGCTTTTTATTTTTGTGAATTTAAAAATATTTTGTTTTTTCTTCCTTAACATTTACTTGTAATTTTTTAATTGAACTTTGTAGCAAAAAATATGTAAACAGCTTATGTACAGAGAATAGAGCAGAGCAGTATACAAAAAACAATAAAACAAACTTCTTGTATTGTGTGTACGTGTGCAGTATAAAATAGGACCCGACCGATGTTTACCACACAAGCGACAATTTGATACTGCTTTGATACAGCTTTTACCAAAGTTCTGTTGGCAATAAAATGTTAAAGTTGTTCGTGTTTTTGTATATCTTTGCATGTTATATACTTTGCAAGTAAAACAAAGAAAGCATTATATCGCCACTCTTTATTCCTTATATATTACGACAGATGTTTTTCTCTAAACTCTCAAACATGAGTAAAAATATTTATTTTATTCTCTCTTATTTCATCTCAGAGAGTCAGAGAATAGCTCATCTCATTTTAGTGTGTGGATGGTATTCATTCTACTGGCTTAAGAATGAATTTAACACAATATGTGGATGAAAAATATCTCTTTTACTTTGATAGAGTTTCAGTCGTATTGTTGCTGCTTTTTGTTTGTTTTTTTTTTGTACAGCAAATGCCGGCTGTAAATTATTTTGAGTTGATTATTTTTCGGTCTTATTTTCTTATTACATTAACAGATGAACAGTCATGTATATGTATAAATGCACATGTTACAAGTTGTTGTTGCCGATAGAAAAGTAAAATTTCCCCTCTATGAAATTTTAGATATTTGTTGTTGTGTTTATATTGAGTATTTAAATTTTGAGTTAGAAAACTATGAGTTCAAAAGTAAAAAGAAAATTGCTGTCCGAATTTAAGTATTTAACTAAGGGCATTAGGCAGGTTCTTCAAACCAATATGTTATTATTATAAACAAAATGATAACGAGTCTTTAATGAAAATAGAAATTTTTCAAATTGACAAAACCCCTCGACAATGGCATTTTTAAAATGTTTCGTCCACGCATTGGTTGAAATATGAACTTTTGATTACAAATGCGAAATAGACCTTAGTCTTAGTCAGGTTTCTTTTATATGCGGGGTAACTGCTTTTCTGATTTTATTAAAAGGATGAATAGTATTGAGAACTAAAGTTTTTCGGAAATTTCTGTTTCTTACAAGATTGTGAGGTACAAATATTGCGATACTAGTTAAAGTAATCTGATGTGAGAACATAAGAAGGTAGGCTTAATAGACCGAAGGCGACATTTACCATTTTCCTAGTAACCATCCGAAATAGTTGGAAAACCTATAACCTAATGATTCCTTTTTTCAAGGATTATATGGCATTGTACGTGATTCACTCAAAATAAATCTTTTTGATAGCAAAACTATTTAGCTTTAGAAGTCATAACTGCAATTAATAGAACCTCTTTCAAGTTCTTACAAACCTATAAGAAAATCACTCTTCCTTATATAGTTTAATATATTTTATGTAAAGCTTTAATTCGGATTTTGTTTTAATAGAATTTAATCGCTCTCTGGGGAAGCTTCGCAAAATAAAAGTAACTTTACACTTCGTATCCTTTGTATCAAGCAATAAATTTTCTGTTGGAAAACTTCCTGAAAACATACTTTCTAGGAATTTATTAATAAAAAGTGCAGTAAAGAAAAATATTTATATCATCTTTGATAGTGAAAACAAAGGAAGAATAAAACGGAAATACGAGCACATTAAAAAACGTGGGAAATTTTCTAGTTTATTCCGACATGCATATGCAGTACATATATCCAGCTTCCGTTCACATCTACATAGCGCAATGGTATAACTCTAAAAACAGGCAAAATTCAAACTTATTTTTAAATTAAGGAAGGAATTCCTATATAGAAACAATATGAAGGTTTTAAACTACGCACCTTTCTATACGCCGGCAAACATTTTTACTTCTGTACATACAGAAAGATATCCTTGTTTCCACTTGGCGACTGCTTCCGGTTTTATATTTGCATTTCACTCTACACTGTGCTCACTTCAACGCAAATATATCATTTGATATTTTTCTTTTTCGTCTTTGCTTGTGTTTAATATTAAGTGCGTTCGGTCGTTTTTTCATTCGCTTCGTTATCATGTCCTTCATCTGGTTGTTGTGTTCTTATACAAGATTTAAGCGGTCGTCGTTCTTTCATTCGTTAACTTCTTTCTTTTTTAGTTTTTTGCTATGCAGCAGGTTGTTGTAGGCCGTTTAAGTTGCTCTTGATGTCCTTAAAATATTATCAACATTTTATTTTGTAGCCCCTGCGGACATTTCCGTTTCGAAAATATATTTAAAAAAAAGCGCTTTTTTATATATGTAGCTTCAGCTAAACTAAATCCTTCGAAACGAACTGCAAAAGCATTATGGCAGTGAAATATGAAATATGACAACCAAACGTAGAGGAGGAAGAAATAAATTTACGATAACTTAGAAGATAAAAAAAAAGTGCGTTCATTCATGATATTTATTGTATGCCGGCGACATTTAAAATTTGGGAAATAAGTGTGAATGGATGTATCATGTAATGGCGACGTCAGTACAAGATACGGTTATGGTACAGCGAAGTTTGTTTAGTTTTCGTTTTTATTTTATTTAAGTTTTATATGTGGTACGACTTCATGCATCAACTGAAGAGTTAAATTTAGTGTCTATGCAACTATTGCCTACTTAATAAGCTTAATAAGCAGACCATGTTCCAGAGCTGACCATAAATAAACTAAAAGTGATATCTTAGATAAATTTACTCTCTAGTCCCTTAGTTCGCTTATTTGTTTGTTATACGATTTTCGTCTGCGCCTTTGCTCACTACCATCTGTGTATTTTTTAGAAATAGACCGAAGCTAGAACTGGACATGATAAGACACGACATGTAAGATAAGAAGTGTCACAAATTTAT
Organism: Glossina brevipalpis; assembly: GCA_000671755.1. Taxonomy (NCBI): domain Eukaryota; kingdom Metazoa; phylum Arthropoda; class Insecta; order Diptera; family Glossinidae; genus Glossina; species Glossina brevipalpis. The sequence continues at coordinate 422,725 of KK351018.1, forward strand.
ATCTGCCCTGAAAGGAATAGTCTCTAGGTGTCAGAATAAAGCACTCTGGGTATAGGGTTCTGATAATTTACTTGTGGGGAGGGTTTTTCCCCCACCTAGGATCTTATATTGCGATACTTCGCGAAGGGCGATAATTGTATCACATTTTAAGGACTTGGAATCAGAGAAACTATTATGTAAATGTACCATAAAATTCGTAAATAAAACTTCGTGTAAAATTTGTCTCATTGACACTGTGCAGCTGTGCTGGCGTAATAGGAGCGAACTATTTAGAAGTGAAGTTCTTCCTACTATTTATTAAGATACCCGGTGGCCAGACGTAGGTAGTTAAAGCTTAAGCTCTTAACCGTCAAGTGTATGATTTAATGTCTATGGAGGTAAGAGCTTTGGTAGATTCATATTCCGCTCTGCCGGGAACGTAACTTCCCCTGCTAATGCAGTGAGAAAATCATATAATTCTAGAATTTACAACATGATTATGACGTGTACACGATAACATCTCATAGGTCATTAGCTAAACTCGAGCTTTTATATAAATTTCTGTGGCGCGAAAGCTTCATAGTTTAAATATGACGTTCTTTGCAACAAACATTAAAGACAACCTTAGTCTTTTAAGCGAAGTGTGGAAAGCGTTCAACGACCGACTTATTGTGTCTGCGTAAAGTCTCAGGGTCGTTATCAGGATTTCAATGAACAGAAACGAAGACATAGATACTTGACACAATTATTTTATGCATCAATCGAGGATATTTATAAATACGAGTCGAGTACAGTGTGCGGTGAGCACACAAAAAGAACATTCAGTGTAAGCCGAGTGCATTTCTTTTAAAAAACTGTAAATGAATTTTGTAAAGAAAACCGAGATAGTCGGTATAGACATGTTAGCCAGATGCCGAACAGAAATAATTGTATGATTCCAGAAAAATATAAGTAAAAGTAGAACTAAAATGTGTTTATCAGAGTACGAGAATTTCCCACAAGGACAAGCATTGCAAAGGAACGAACTCAATAATAGTTAAAGCAGGTAGTTCACGAGTAGAACATAGCGATGTGAAAAATGAATCTTTAGGTTATTTTTTAAGCATAACGAAGAGAAGATGAATTGAAACAATATGAGATGATTGAAAATCTACAAAAGAGAAAAACTCCCATCAGGGATACTTAACAAAAAAAAAAAAAGAAAAAAAAAAGAAAGAAGAAACAAAAAGGAAAAAAATTAAACAATATACAGATATAAACAAAACAGATGGAAAAACACACAGCAGGTTGAATGAAATTCTTCTTAGGGCAGATTTAAAACTGTTGCTGGGTTTACGATTAAAAATAATAAAAAAAAAGCAGATGCTTGAATTACTTATGTACATATGTGTCTTAAAATCTTTTTGGATGAGAATTCTAGCGTTTAGTTTTATCCTTACACATCCTTCGAAAACCAACAAATATTTCATTACTTAGCTGAAGATTTTTCTGCATACATACATCTCCTGAAATGTTTACATGTTCCGTTATAAAGATTTCTGTCATTAATCTCGATTATCTCTCGACTGTGGGAGTTTACAAAAATTATTTTTAAATAAATTCAGAATTTATTCATCTTTTTTTTTTTTTTATTGTACATAATAAATCTCAGAGGTGAGAACAGTTGGTTTTTTAATAATTTCGCTTATCGTTGCATCGCGAATGAATTTCAAATCCTTGCCAGTGTGCTGCGCGTTAAAATCCTACATTCATTCGTTACTTTACCCTGGGAACGGAAGTTGTATTGCTGTCGAATGTTTTTATAAAAGTTTTGTTTTGTTTAGCATTTCGATGCATTTTCTCTAACCGGTTACCACGGATTTATTCTTGTATCGCATCAGCAGTTGCAAAATTATTTTGGTGGGAAATTTTTTAAATAAATTTTTACTGATATTGTCAAAGAACAGAGAAGATTTCCGGAGGTCGATCAATGCAATTAGTTGATCAAAAAATTGACATATGACAGCAAAAACATTCATACTCAGCCAGCAAAAAAAAAAAAAAAAAAAATTTAAAAAAAATATAACATTTTATTATCCAGAAAATATAAATACGTGTCAGGTCTTTGTAAGGTTTAGGTAAAAAACCATACGGAAAAGCGTGTCCACGAAGTTTCTAAACGAAGCTTTCGTAAGTATTTTATTATTATTATATTATATTAAGTGTTTAATAATATTTTTAGAGAATTTTAAAATAATAATTAAACAAAAATGTTTTATAAATATAAAAAAAAAAGTTCTAAAACAAAAAAAAATTTTATTTTTTTTTTAACAAATTAAGAAAGATTTTCAGAAATTATCTATGAATGAATTTTTTTTTTTTAATCCTGACACTCAGTTAAAAAAGAAATATTTTTTCAAAGTAATTTTTATAAAGTATTTCTTTTTTCTTGTAAACAAGTATATCGACACATTAGAGAGTTTCGAAAAAGTAGCTTTCGGTCGCTTGGAAACACTCGGTGGTTTTTTCCCACAATTATATATCTAAATATTATAAAGATTTTTTAAAACAGATTTCATTTGTCGTTTTTTTTCATTTTTAATAGGAGAAATAATAAAAAAAAAGAATAAGAATGAAAATAAAAAAAAACAGCGAAACCTTGCTCTAGGCTCTGGAACAAAAATAAACAGCAGCAGTTCACAAAGAAATCAAAACAAGCCAACCGAAGTCTTCATTCTGTTTCAAAAAAACAAAAAATAACAAACGGAATAAGAGAAGCGAAAAACTACGCAAGCAAAAAGTTGGGTTTTTTTTTTTAATATTCTTCTTCAGGCTAAAGAGAGCAAAGGCACCTGTACAAAAAGACCGAAACATCGCTTCATACACGCAGGAATTGTATGCGCAGACACAGACACAGACACACAATAAACACTTGCTGGCCTTTAAATTGGCAACTGGATGAAATCAAAAATAACAGATGTCCTGTCGTTGTGTCGTGACGTTTAGGTTATGATGGTCAATAGCAAAGTGTGGAATAAAGCGTCAAATGGCGAACACTTGGTAGACGAAGAAATCATTCATAATAAAAAGCTTTGATTTTTTTTCTCATGTTAATGACTTCTTCGATATATAGACCAGATACTATTAATAGTGGGTGCGGCAGAAAGGAAGGAAGATGATAAGGTTGGATTATTTATAAAGGAAAGTAACGTTGCATAAATTGTTTGCCTATTGTTGTTGTTGTTGTTGTTGTTGTTGTTGTTACGAAACAAAGACAACAAGATAGGGAAGACATGTCCGTTATGCGTTCTTTAATGTTAATTTAATAGTTACTTAGAGATATGACCGAATATGTTTTTATTGCATTATGCTGGAGAATGTCAGTACTTTTTTTTTGTATAATTCTCAAACTTGCCGCGTGTGCATCACGTAAAATATATTAAAAACTGTTGCAAGAAGCAAATAAAAATAAATGAATTTTATACAAAAAATTTGCGAAGAAAAACTTCGCAAGCAGAGGTACAAGTCAGGTATACCAAAAATTGTATACATATATATAAGTGTGCGTACAATTACAAACATACACGCATACGCACACGCACACACACACATTTATGCATTTGAAACAACAATATGTGCACACAATAAGTTTGAGTTATGCTTCAGCTTGGCATAAAACACCAGCAAAAAACTTAACGAGAAACCACAGAACACATCTTTATATGAAAAAAAAAAAAGAAAAAAAAACAGAACAACAGCAACAAAATGTCTGCATGTCTGTTAACACTGTATATCCAGTCGGTCTCTAACAAAAAGTAAAGAAATTAACAAAATATTACCGAAGCCATTGCACTTTATAAAAGTAGCAACAACAACGGTAACGTCAACGGCAGCGGCAGCGGCAGCGGCAGCGCCAACGGCAACGGCAACTGCACCAACATTTATTTTATATATTTTGGTTAAACTCATAAACACCCAAAAACCAGCTTTTCTGTACTTCTGTGACGTTGGCAATGGGTCACATTTTTCCTCGCCCCTCACTTTTTAAGTGTTTTTTATTTCTCCCTCTTCCCGTCTTCTGCTTTTGCTGGTTGAGTAGTTCCTTTATTATCTTAAAGCTTCCTTGTCATTGTTGTTGTTACTCTTGTTATTATTATTACATTGTTATGAGTTGAAAAAAAAAACTTGAGACGCGTGGCTGTGACAAACGTAGAACTAAGCACTGGGTGTTTGGGGTTTTGTTTCTTTCGTTGCGTATGTTACAGGTGACTTTTATATATATGTATATCGGTGATCACACAACCTGTTGCTAAGTATAAAGTATAAAGAAAAAAAAAGCAAAACATTAAAAACTTAAGCTATCCACATATGCTTTATATTTTGACAATTGTTCGCATTTTATATGAATATATTGTTATTGTACATTGTACTAAAAAAAAGGTGCCATACAGTCTTACTTGTAGTTCATATATTTCGAGTACAAAAGGTTTCGAGTTCTTTTATGTCTTTCTACTTTAAAATCACTTTGACATTAGATTTACAGTTCTTTTAATGGTTTTTGTTACAGAAATACCTCTTTAAATGGTAGCAATATCCTAAGCCTAATATTTCAAAATATTTCGTAAAAGCTTGTGTATAATTATTAGACATAAAAGGGTTTATAATATATGTACTAATTTTCATTTACACTCTACACTACTGGTGGGTGTAGGTTACAGTCGGAAGCGCTTGAGATAGACTCGACTTTTATTACATTGTTCGGTTCAGAATCATCTTCTGGATCGCTTTAAGCCTGTCTATAAGTCCATCCATCTATTTGTCTGTTTTTTGGTCAGTCTACGTAGTTTTGGTGTCATCTTATACATCGTGATTTTGAAATATTTTGACGAAATTTTGTATACTGACGTGTTTCAGCTCAATAGTGAATGGATTTGATCGGACCATCCTTTCTGTAACGTCTTACTTGAAAATGACCAAAATTGAAATTTCTAATATTTTACGACTACTATCTTTATCTTTATCTTTATCTTTATCTTTATCTTTATCTTTATCTTTATCTTTATCTTTATCTTTATCTTTATCTTTATCT
>KK351018.1:428551-482797 GCA_000671755.1 Glossina brevipalpis
ATCTCTATCTCTATCTCTATCTCTATCTCTATCTCTATCTCTATCTCTATCTCTATCTCTATCTCTATCTCTATCTCAATCTCCATCTTTAAATCTATTTTTCCCTCTATCTTTCTCTCTATCTTTATCTATTTAGCTATATGCTCTATCGGCTATGAACTTCGGATAATTCATCTAGTTTTGCATTGTTCCGTGACCTTTATTTGCCATCTCTATCTTTTCATATATCTCTATATTTACGTTTCAAATTCACCACTGCCCGGCAGCCTCACTAGAAAATTTTTAAAAATATTAAATGCAGACCGGTTTGAATGCTAATGTTAGCTTTCGCGCTTTCCTCCTTTCTTTGCCAAGTCTTATGGCAATTAAGAAAGGCTATTGGCAAAGCTTCTCATACGTGCTGTATCGAATTTTATCTTCTACAAGTTTTGTAAGACGAAGCCAGTACACGTATACTTAAGGCCGACATCAATCAATCAATGCAGAGTACACATAAGAGACGCATACAAATAAATAAAAATTTTTACTTGTTTGTATTTATTTAATTTCCACATCAAGATAATCTAAACTATAGGTCTTGAGAAGGTCAACATTAATATATTCATTTGATTAATTAATTAATTAATTATTTATATATATTTATACATATATATATATGCATTTGGGCCCAACTAAGGCCATCTCTATTATTGGATAGATACGTAAGTAGTATACGAAAAATCGAATATGAAATAAATTGTGAAAATTTTCACAAGTTTGTTGTGGGAATGGAAAACAAACAACAATCAAAGTAAATGTCATTAAGAAAACCTGAATGTACAATGAAAACAATTGTTAGTGAATTTACGAAAGACAATCAGTGGCAATCAAATGAACGACACCGGCAAGCGAGCAAGCAACCGGCAGGCTTGCACTATTAATAGTAAAAGCAGCAACAACTAATGAAATGACAACAAATTAGTCGCGTGTTTGCCACATGATGTTAATGAATATGTAACGAGGAAATGGAAAATTGTTCGAAAAGTCGTTATTATTGTGGTCGCTGTTACGTGTTACTTCTCTCACATGTAAATTGAGTATAAGCTTTACACAGCTTATTAAGTTGATAATAACGATCGGTATCGTTATTCGGTGAGCCAAGCAAAAGCATGAGATCATGACGAATGAGATTTTTGGTCGATTGTACTTTATTAGCTTCTGTGCGAACGATAAAACAAAGAAATTCGTTTAAAGTCGGCAGTCGCGTAGATCTTTTAGTTGTTGTGCTAATTATCTTTAGATTTAAGGGAGAGGTAACTTTAGCATACAAATGCATAAGTGTGTGTGTTAGTATATGTGTGTGTGTGTGATCGCTTTCGAAAACAATGCCCTGAAAATACGACACAAGCTACTGCGTATGCTTTAATCTAGCTGAAGGTCTAATGTGTGGCGAATCTTCGGTTGGCGGATTAGTTAATTAAAAAAAAAGCAAAATTCATAGCAACAACAGAATGCAAAAATGATTAGATTTTTCTGTTTTCCCTTCTTCTTAGTAATATGAACGGATAGGTACGCATGATTTCTTCTCATACTTAGATGTCTTTCGGCATGTAGCCGTGAGGCCATCAGCTAATAACTGCGTTTTATTGTTTGTAAAGGTGTGTGTGCGTGCGTACATAGGCTAGTGAATGTAAGTTGAAAATAAAAACAATGAAACAAAAACAGTATTCCACCTGTTGGCATCATCTTTACTCATACATACATGCAAGCAAGTACTTGGCTATGTATAAAGCTTGACAGGCTTCGCTTTATGTTCCACCTTTTGATTCTTTTCTTTTTTCTTTTTGTCATACGTTTTTTATAAATGACAGACTGACAAACATTTCAGGCTTCTTAAGTATATCACACGTACTCGTTTCTGCAAAAACATTTACGTGTTCGTACGTGTTTGTTATATACCCTGCTGTTGATCACTACAGCTTTTAAAGCCGGCTGTTTAACTTGTTGAGCATGCGCAACGCATCACATAACACATCACAGCACAGAACTTTGTAATTTAAGCTCCAAATGGTCAAGTGTCCTTTTTTCTTATTATTATTATTTTTTGTTTTTTTTTTGTCTTCTTTTTTTATTTAGTGTTAATGAATTTCCCTGTTGCCCTTTCTCTTTCTATTTGATGTTATAAAGCAGAGCAACCAATCCTTCTTCTTGTTAAGTATCAAATAATAATTTTTAATAAGACAACAACAACAACAACAACAATAACAATAACAACAACAAATCATAATAATCATATTTTTTTCGAATATTTACTTCCACTTCGTTTCTTTCTTATTCTCGCCTTTTTCGTATATTCCTGACTATTGCATATCACTGAAACGGAAATTATTGTCCGCATTACGGCCGGATGCATAGGCAGCTGATATGAAATTTAATTTTTTCTGTATGTTTTTTTGCACATGCCCGGGTGTATCAAAACATTGTCTGTACAAATAAACGTACGTGGGTATGTGTGTGTAGGAACAACAACGGTGCAGTTTATGTCCCCAAAAACGTACTAGTGAAGAGAACGGCGACGCATTTTAGGAAACGTTATACACGTTGTTTCAATAACAACAGGTTGATTTCTCTCTGTTTCGTTTCGCTGTTTTCAAGATTCACTCGTATGTGCTTTAAATGCTGATGAATTCAAATAATCGGAAAAAACTATTAACAACAATAAAAGCATCTCAGCCAAAAGTGCGACCGGTCGCTATATATCAATAGCTGCAGGTGAAATGTGAAAGTTTTGATACGATGCAGTCCTTCAGATAATTTGTTTATAAAGGATGTTTTTAATAAATTGTTACATGAAGAGTATAAGGAAAGTTACATAAACTAACATAAAATCACAAATTAAATGAAGAAAACGAAATGTTTTTGAACGATTGCCTGAGATGGTCTGCAAATCATTTAGTAGGGAGGTTAAGAAACAAATCACGTCATGCTTGGAAAATTTTGCCTTAATCCTGACGGTTTTGAGACAAGTGCTCTTATAGGCACAATAAGCAAGACACAACTGTGGCCAGTTCTACTCTAACGATGGCCAAAATTTCGAAATAAATTTCTATCTTTTCCCTTCCTTTTTTTAGCAAAGAGTTCAAGAACACAATGTCTAATGAGTACAAATTAGTTCGGTTTGTCTTTTTGGTGGTTAACAATGAATGAACTGAATGAACAGATTCATCAAAGTATTGTCCATCGTTGTCTACCACTTCCTCCTATTTTTAGATCAAATATGAATTCTGTTAGGGTAAGGACAATCGGCAATCGACTGTAGGTAGTGTTAATCAAAAGGATTAATGCCTGCTAATAGCAGCGTGAGAGGGTAGCACATTTCAGGTTAGCGCTATTAAAATTTCCTGGTCCTAATTGCATCATACTAAATATTCACAATTGCATGACTTTTTTACGCGGGTTTTTCATCCACAACTTTATCAGTTCCCTAATGATGGTTTCATTTGGTTGGAACATAACACAGTGCACCATACCCAGCCAGTACTGCCAAATGGTGCCACCGAGAATATTTTGCTCCATCATACATGTTAATGGTTCGCCTACTTTGCTTGATGGTTACTTGTGCTTTGAATCTAATAACACAGACACTCTTTATCGATCGTAAGGCGTTACCAGCATCATCTTTCGAATTAAGTAGGGAAAAAAAGTTTGCCGCAAATGGTGAGAATTTGACTCCTAAAGCGATGTTTTCTATCGAGAGAATAAATTTGTGATGTGGACACAAATAGACTAACGTTTCGATGGGGCTATGCTGACAAATGCTTAAGTTTATTGTATGTATTGTAAGTGGATCTATTTATTTTCCACGCATTCCCAATACCGCTAAAGCCTTCTATTCGAAAGCGGACGGTATTAGCTTTTGTTTCGAATATTTTATTTCGAACGAAAATCAGCTTTAAGTTTATAGAATATAATAATAAGAGTGAGAGGCGCACACACACATTTACATTAGATTGAAGTGGAATCCGATAACAGCCATAATTACCCTTTAAACGTTACCTCATAATTACAGTAAAATTTGTATTAAAGTTTAAATTTTAATGCGGAGGAAAGTACCCCATTCCGCATGCAGTTGAAAAAACAACATTTCTATCAAGTTTGCCAGAACTTTTATCTCTTATCAGACTTAAGCTAGTTTGCCGATTGCCAAGCACAAATGCATATGCTCGGAACGGAAGAAAGCTGCCAAAATTTGTTTATAATTGCTATCTTACGGTCTAAAGTAAACTTTGCCAAACGAATGTCTAGACTTTTAGATTAAAAACCTTGTTGGCAGTTGATATAAAAGTTTGTTGATTTAATTTTATTATATTTGTGGTTTTTCTCTCTTTTGTGTTGTTTGTGGTACTGAACGTATCACAGAGAGACACATGAAAATGCACCTGCAGACAAACAAACCACTTAAATGTGTCGGCGTTCTATAGACAACAACTGCAAGATTAATAAGGACGAAAATTTATTTCCTTTTTTTTTTTGCTATTTAAACACATTGCTGCCAAAAAAAAAAGACAGAAAACAAAACAATTATTTTAGTGCTGTGGGCGTTGGGTTGGCGCATGCAGGAAATAATATATTTTTCAGTTGAGTCATTGCAACTATAGATGCATTTGCGAAATTTGTCATGCAATGCCAGGTTGACTCTAAGTTGTTGATGTAATAAATTGATTTTGTTTAATATCCTTTCGCAGTAACTATAACAAATTGATTGCTTGGGTTTTATTTCTTTCCATTTTTCCCTTTAATTTACGATTACTAATCTAGCGTTAGCAAGCGGAATGACTTCTTTTAATGTCTTAAAATGACATTTGCAAGCGATATGTTTTGTTTTGCTTTTCAAGAAAGGCTTTGTGTCCTTTTTTTGTCCTTTTTATAAATACAAAAGAACAAGGATTACAGTTCAGGTTCACTGCTATAGCGAAGGGGATCTCTTCTTTCCTAATTATGGAAATATTTGCAGTTCTTTTCTCGTATTCAACAAATGATTTTGTTCGCTTTTACAATGATGAGAAATGAAATACAAGCAGTTTTTTATATCTTATCTCCTCTGGATATCAGGTATTGTTGGTTTGTTTCTGAACAACAACGAGAATTTTCCTTTTAAACGGTTGAATGTTACATAAACGTAGCGTTTTTTTCTTTGCGGTCAAACTAAAGGCAGTACTGTAAAGGACATCTATATTAAATTCAAAGCCAATGTCTTGAGATAAAACTTGTTTATTTTGATTGTAAAATGTGAATTTATGAAATTATAAAACGTGTGATAAAATTGGGCACGTTTGGAAGAAATGTTGAAATAGGCTTCTGATGACAAGGCACTGTCTAGAGCGAGTGTGCTTGATTCGTATAAGTGGTTCGAGGATGGTAGAGAATGCGTTGATGAATATTTTGATCGTGCCTCTCTGAATGTGCAACTGAATATCACGTCGAAGCAGCCATCGATTTGGGGATCGAAAACCGCCGAAGAAGGAAAATAATGAAAAAAATTCTTGCAAGAGAAAAACATGAAAACCTTTAGTAGAGTTTTTCTCGAAAGACAATGTTTGAAAATAGCACAAAGCCACTATACCACTATATACCACTATAATTTTGTATCTTTAAAATAAATTTCTCTAGTGGATGTCGTAAGTCTGTGTCGATAAGTTAATTAAAATATTTTTTATTAACAAACTAGAGTCTGTTATTTGATTGAAAATCCAACTTTTTCCGCCAAATACTCATCACTCACACAAAATTCAATGTAACCAAAAAACTCTACTATTTACTCTAGACAAAGGATTGTAGATTAAAAAGTATTTTTGGTTTTTTTGGCCTTTTGGTTTGGTCTTTAAGCTATATATGTCCCAATAGAATGGCTAAGAAGTTTCCATTTTTTAATAATTTCGTGTGTATTTAATAACTTCCTAATATGTTATTATTCTATTACCTTTCTTTCTACCCCCAAGAACATTGTCAAAGGGCTGTTATAGTACTTCTGGTCTTTAAGTTGCTTCTAAGAATTTTTGTGAAGCGCAAAACAGAAATGAAACTGAAAATTGAGTTATTTTAAATTTTTTTATTACAGACCAAAGATAACCATAAGCATAAGTAAATAAAGTATAAAAAAGATAAAAATAACAAAATTGAAATTAAGAGAGGAAGAGTCAATAGCTGGCATTTTTGTTCTTTTTTTTTTTTTTGTTTAATAAAAATAAAAATATCTAAATTATAACAATTTTTTCATAAAAGCTTTATCTCTTTTAAATATAAGGACAAAAAAAAAAGGAGAGCAGCTGCATTTATTGTTTTAATTCGTTTTCTTCTTAATCTACGATCATTTTGTCGTTTTCATATTTGTTTAAAATTTTTGCGTAATAACAACTGTTTTTATCAAGGAAAACTAATAAATTTTTTTACCCTCATTGTCTTATAATTAGATTTTATTTACTTTACTATAAGTATCCGTCGTATGCGATCTTCAAAGTGTTTACGATTCGCTTTTTAAAAAGATTATTAATGTCATTATTATATTAATTATCCTTAACAAGTCAGAGTTAATTACGTTTTTATTGAAATATTTATAACTTTTCAAGAAAAAACAAAAGAGTTCAGAAGACAAGGTCTCTCTCATGTACTCCACAATTATATTTAATTTTATTAACAATTTATACCGAATTGAATTTATTACTCTTATCGTTTTTAAGACTTCACGAGAAGAAAGCCAGCTTTGTTGCAAACGATAATGCAATCATTTGTTTTAAACACTTGAGTAAGTCTCGTACGAGCATTTTGCAGAATTCGTAGTCAATTTTTCAGAAGGCAGCGAAAATATAAAGAAAATAATTTCTCCATAAAGATAAAATTATGTTCTCAATATTTTCAAAGTCTTTTGTAATTAATTCTATAAAATATTTTCATTAAAATGTCCTGGAACCTGGAAATGCACTAATTCGTTTCATTCAAACTTTTCTATTTTTTTAAAGACTAAGAATGTAATTGACCCTCATGATTACAGAAAAATCAGTCAGAAAGCAAACCGAAAACATTATATTTTCATTATAAAAAACGATGCAATGCAATTAAGCTCAATGTGTTGTATAGGATCGGCAATCTTCTCAACTACTAAGGAAGATGTAGAGATGATGTAGATGTAGAGTTTAGATTAAAAAACTTTTAAAACGTTTATCGATCCAAATCGATGATGTGGAAATTGCGTATAAGTCAGTTATTCACACATAAATATTTTTTTATTATTTAATTTACAATCTATCGAAAAGGGTGTTACGTAAATGTTATGGTAAGATGAGATGATGAAACTAACAGAATTACCGTACCACAAAGGGGACACTACAACAATACATATATGATGTTTAACTAAATGAATAGAAGACCCAGTATACTATGTCTTTTCAATATACTTACCTCATTGGATTCAATTACAGGAGATATTACCAAGGGATTTAGGTGATTACTGAATCTGACAAAATATATTAGGAAAAGGAGTCGAATTCGATTTTTAACAAATGGAAAAAATTCGGGTGATCAAAGATGGCTTTATTGCTAACGAAGCGTGGGGCATAAAACCATAAGACGATAAGAAAAAGTGTCTTATATTCATATTTTTAAAGCTGTTCAATATTAGAGGTACTGTTGTTCCCCTCCAATGCATGTCATAGAGCCAAATAGGATGAAGGCTATTTTTTTGTTTATAAAGTATTTATTTCTTAGATTAAGTTGAGATTCTGCACGTATATTGTCTTTTCGTTTTTAAGTCAAGTTGTTGTTGTTTACCTCTTATATAATTTTTCCATGTTAGCTTTTTGTTAATATGGTCAACCCAAGATGCTTACACACAGTTGTTGATATGGGCATTAAGGCCATTTATAAAAATATTAAAGGACGGGAACCTCAATTCAGCGCGACCGTAATGTGCGTAGATTTTTCAGCATTTACCTTAACATTGCATTTGTTCAGTCAAAAAAAATTTCGGATCTTGGGATCTCGAGGTGACAATAAGATTATTGTGTCATTTGCATATGCTGCAGTTGATCTTTTATCAGCGATCGGAAGATCTGAAGTGAACATTGTATTGAGCGTTGAATTTAAAACAGCTTCCTGAGGAAATCATCCTTCAATTTTGCATACAATGGATCGTTCTATCACTTTCAGGATTTGATTGGTAAATACATTAAAGTTGGAAAAAATATTTTAAGATTGCAAAGTAGTTCTTCATGCCAGACTTCCAGGAGAACACCACTGCTGTAACATTTATTTTCAATGGCGTCTCTCTGATCTACGACACGATACGATGATTTTACCTAATAGCCCCATCAACTTTGTTAATGAAAACAAACTGGCAGCTAGGAATAGTACGTTTTTGTTCTCGGATTGGCAGTAGTCTTCGCAAATATATCCTTTCAAATATGTCATCAGTAAATCAATTGGTCCGTACGAGCTTACAACATAAATATGGAAAATGAATAAGAGCTAGAGAAGGATTGAAGGATTTTCAGGAACTACTTTAAATTGTTAAAATTATTTAAAGAAACAAATAAATAAAGTTTGACTGAATAAACATCTATTCTATAGGAAATGCTTCTTCAGTTGGCAGAATTCTAAACGTAATTTATGTAACATCTATAGGCGGAATAGAAAATTAAAGTAAAGAAGTAAAGTAAAGCATCAAAACAACATTTTTTTTTTAAAGAACAAGCTGACCACTTAAAGAATCCGGGAGAGTAATCTACAATATGCGCCGACATATGCCTTAAAAGGATGCTAAGACAGTTTCTTTGAAAATACGACAGATTTTCAAAGCGAGTATTGTTTTAATGAAACGAAAACTAAAATTTCGTTGATGAGTAGAATTCTCTTATAAAGATAAATTGTTATTAGAAACTCTGTGAAACTAAAGAAAATGTGCCGGGAAAAATAAATTATTTTCCTTTTTAAGAACATTTGCAAGACAGCATGTGTTTTGAATTTTAAACTCTTAAAGAATGAAAGTAAAGCAAACAGTTGTTGCTCGTGCAGGTAGAAAGATAGAAAAAAACCAAAAAAAAAAAAAAAAAGAAGAAGAAAGGATAGGAAACTATAACGAAAATCAAAGTAATGCCAGTTTGGTGCTCAAGTAACTAATCTAGTTACTTTGCTTAAAAGGAGATATAACAATGATCATAAATGAAAATGGGAAAGTGGGATGTCGAAAGCATCCCACTCGAAATTAAAGAAATTTTTTCGTGAAAGTTTCGTAAACAGATTCCTGATGTTTAACAAAAAAAAAAACACTATCGTGTGTTTTCTCCTTTTAAAGTAAGGGCATCGATATTATTGTCCATGAAAGTGAAACCGCAACGACAAACGATAAAAATGCCAATGAATGTAAAAATGAATGAATGAATGAATGAAAAGAAATCTTTGATATCGAAATAAGATGTCGACGCAACGAACAGCACCCCTCGAAACTAGATCATTGCAATTTCTTTTTACATGATGATGGAATGTAAGTATGGGTGAAATCTAAGATGACAATTCAAGGTTATGAAGCGAAAGGTTCAGGCTAAGAAGAGATTCTGTTCGTTTTAGAAGACGCAAAGCAGTAACTAATCATTGGCATCAAATGACAAAAGAAAAAGGCCTTAACGTAGCGAATTGAACAGATGAGCAACACAAACAAAAGGACTTTTCTTTATATCTTTTTTCTTTATGTCCTTTTTTTAATAAATTTTTTCTATCTTCAATTGCGCAGGAGGTTATTCTACGAATGAAAATGCTGGGCACACACAGTAGCTATTATTTTCATATGATTTTTCGATTAATCTTGGATTACAACTTAATAAAAATATCATTTACAACAACCCCGAATCAAACTGAAACAAAAATGAGTGAAAATCGCACGCAATATGTTACACAATAAAAATCAGAACACAAAAGAAGAAATTCTAAGGAAATCATACGTAGAAGTCAATGTCTGTCATGTTCACGTTTTCGGTTTTCGGTTCTTGCTTAGGTTAGGTTACTTGATTTATTCATATAAGTATTAATATGACCGTCTTTGTGTGTGTTAATATCTTAAATTTATCTGTAAAAGAGTATTTTGAGGTAGATTATCTTTTCCTCTTTTTCGCCTAGATACCGATCAAAGTCAAAGGAAATTGTTTGACTTTTTGTTCATTGGTGATTACCAAAAGTTCGTCACTCGTATGCATGAGGCTGCGAGACTTGGTTCGAAATAAGCAAAAATATGTCAAAAAGAAGTGAATATAAGTAAATATAATCAAATATAACTCCCTGTCGATATGTTACTCATCGATGTAACCAATCATAGTATAATTATGTGCTTATTGAAGATAATGATTATCTTCTGTTTTTTGATTGTGACCGCTTGCAGTTTTGCATACGATGATGATTGTTAAATTGTATTTCGTATGAACTATATTTTTCAAAATAAAAAAAAAATAAAAAATAAAAAAAGCAAGACTTAATTGTATTTCATTGATATGTTTGTGGTTTCGAGTTCATGTCCTGTTTGTATTGAAATTGTTAATCGTTTTCTGTTCACATATCAAGGTTGATAGAGACATAAAATGAATTCATTGCGTAAACTTGACATGTACCATGTGCCGTTGCATAGGCAAAAGAGCATGCCTTCCTCTACGTTCGTCAGTTTATGTAGAGTTTTAATAACTTTCTTAAAACAGAAAAGGCAGCTTAATTATTATTCATTTACTTTTTTGATGGAATTTTTAAAAGCTTCGCTACTAAATTATTTTTTACGGATTATCCCGATCGTTTAATAAACACTTTAGAAATATTTTACACATATTTTTATCATTTCGCTTGCCTTAACATCAGTGTATTATATACAGTCATTGGCCTAGAGATAGCACGCGTCTGAACTTATAGCCTTATTGATAAATAAAAAAGAATTTCTTTTAAATAAATTTTTTTATTTACTAATCTAATCAAAATTGCTCGCAATATTTTTTTTACTTGGGCGATAGAAACAATGGTTTTTCTTTGGTTTCAGTGCGAGTGTTTTTTTTTATCCGCTCTTAAGATTTTAATGGCAGTCAGCTTTTTTCTTTATAATGCAAATTAATAATTATTTTCTTTCATTCAGGAATGCAATGAAGTTTTCTACACACATTAAGGGTCATAACGTAATCATTAATTAATTTGTCGTCAAAAATGAAGAAATAAGTGAATTTTTTACGCGTTATTTTTTTATACGAAGAGTTTTTATAATATGGTTTGTCATAATATTTTCAACACTCAGACGGAAGTTTCAGAGACACTATGAAATATACGAATACAGGATTGTTAGCAAATTCGATCTATATATGTCTGCCTAACCATTTGTAGTTAACATCCTCTTGGATGTAAAAGTTACTTACGTTTTTTCACTTAAGTTCGTATTGAAAATGGGCTAAATGGCTTAAGTTACACGTCTACAATGCAATATAAACTTAGAACACAACTATTTTATTTCAAAACCAATGAAGTTGAATTTTTTGCTTACTACTTATGAATTACAACAACTATAACATCTAAAATTTCTACATAGACTCCACGGATACTTTATGTAGAAAAAAAGAAAACACTTTCATATCTATATCGAAAAAACAAAATTATATTTTTTGGATCTTTTATAAGGATAAAGGTGGTCGTAGAATTTAACCAAGACCGAATATAGTTTTCTTGGCTGTTACTATACATAAAGTTTACTCAAATTTTTTTAAATTAATTTTTTGAAACATTTTTATTTTTGTTTAATTTACTTTATGTTTACTTTTTGAGCAAACCTTTGCGTTTATTCCCTTAAGAAACTCTTTGCTATTCGTGTGTCCATGACTGCAAGTAATAGAGATCATATCTGTTCCTTGTAAAATTTAAAGTAAAAACATATTGAAAATAAACATTTTTAACTTTATTAGCAACGGGTTGCAAACACATGATGCGCTTTAAATATCTGAAGTAATTATATATAAAATTTATACGTATACATCCAACTATCTGATATATATTTTGAATACTGTCAGCGAAGTGAGAAATTTGGTACATTTTCTCCTTATTGATGGTGGACGTGAAAGCATATAAAATTCCTAAAGAATATTGACTTTTCGTTCCAAACACATCATGTTTTTACATTCATTATAATTAACTATTTTTGTTTTGAGAAGCGGATGCAATTGATTAAATGATAGTTTGATTTTCACTTCTAGAGGAACGCTTTATTGCTTTCTGAAATATAATTTAATATTTTTTTCTTCTTCTAATGCTTCACTTATAAATTTTGTTACATTTTATCTTAAGCCTAAGATCAGATGATTTATAGGAAAAGAAATGACAACAATCTACTGAAAGGGGTGAATAAACTCAAGGCTTGCTTTTTAAACGACATATAAATGCAACAAAAAAAAATCAAAGGTATTTAGTCGAACGTGGAATTGGCTCTGTAAGTTTTATGGTAAATGCGTAAGCGCGTATGCGTTTGCAAGTGTGAATGTATGTGTTTAAGAGAGTGACTGACTTTAACGAAAATGTAGCATCTGCTAACGCGCATGCGTGCATACGTAATGACCAACTGCCAAGGAGCAGTAATGAGGCCAAAAAGAATGAAGTAGAAGAGTAGGAAGAAGAAGAAGAAAAAGCATAAACTTTCGACAGTGACTGAAACGTTTACTTTTGACTGCTTCTGATGCTATTGACTACTTTGAATAAAGTTATACATAAGAAAAAGCCAGCAAGCAAGCAAGCAGTTGTTACACAAAATCTGCTTGAGTTTCTTTTTCGATTAACGAAACCCTTTCGTATCGTATAAAGCATGCAACCAACAGACATACATGAAATTTTGTCCGTTCAACAAACATTCTTACAGATGCTACCAAAAAACTAATGCTTCTGACGACTAGTTCTTGGGTGCATGTACACATACGAGAGTGTAAAAGAAACCCTCGCAAGCGCTACACTGGAAAAAATCCTTGAATCATTTTTTGAACCATTTGCAGCCATTTCAACAGAATATGTGTTTTTGTTGCCTGCACCCATACGCAGTTGCTTATTGGTTTAATCCTTTTTAGGCAATTAAAGCCAATTTTTTCGTTTTTTTCTTTGTTTTTTCTAGATATGGTCAGAGTACACCTTAAGGATTCCAACAGCTGGTGATTTTGTTTTTGTTTTTCTCTTTTCTTCTTTTTTTATTGATTATTTAATTATAGCGTTATAGGCGCGCAGGCGATTTTTTTTGTTCTCTTATTTTTTATATTGAAAGAAAAGGAAAACTTCGTTTAAATATTTATTTTTACCACAAATTGAAGGAGAAACATTTAAAGTATTTGCGACTGACGTTTACACCATTTGAGCTTCGAAGCGCGTCAACCGAATAATTGAGTTGTACAAGACCGTAATCAACTCTTAACCCCCGGAACATGTGCTCTTTGAACTACTCTAGAAATGGGTTAAAAAAACACGATTAAAAAAATTAATATTTCAAGAAAATAATATTTAATACCTTTCTTCCTTTCAGCAAAAAAAAAAACGACGAAATGTAAATTGAAAGCATAAGCATATGTTTCCCTGATCCTTTATATATTTAGGTCAGCACGTGCTGGCGTTACATATTTCTTGCAGCCTCTTTACATCATTTCTAACGAACTACTGCTTGAAATTGTTTCTTATTCTTATTCTTATTTTTCAACGAAAAGAGAAACGTATTACTATCCAGGTGATGCTTGTCCCATTCCCTTGCAAATGTGCGTTTGAATCTTGCCGGACCATTTGCTTTAAGAATTTGCCATTAATTGCTTCTTTTTTCTTTGCCTTTTTTTTTTTTTTTTTTTTTTTTTTGCTCATCTCTAGTAGCAAACGTGTTCTATCATTTTTCCTTTCTTTTCCTTAAGTATACAAATATGTGATCCTTGTTTTTATTATCTTTTAAATTCTCATAAATTACGGTGTAACGTTTTCCAAAAGTCTTATTAATGGAAAAATTTATGACTACACACGTCTTGATATTAAATCATTGTTGCTTTACTTAAATTTTATGGCGTGTAATGAGACGTTTATTATGCTATCATTATCTTCATCATCGTTATGTCATTGGGAAGCTATAATTACGTACAAATATGTGTAAATAATATACGAATTTCCATTACTTTCAAGATAACGTTTAATTGTTGGTGCCAAAGATATATGAAAATTGACAAGAATTAGAGCCTTTTTTCGGCGGATTTAGGCAAGGCCTGTAAAAGGCATAAAAAAACCTATTTTTGATCAAATTTTTTGAGATCGAAAGAAAGAGAGAAAGTACTAAAAGAAAATTAATTTGAAAACATCTCAGAGAGCAGCAACTCTGCAGGCATTTTCTGGCGACATCTTTAGTTTAAGTGGCACGCAGCAGCACACCTTTTAGCTGCTTCGAATTTGAATTGCAAAAAAAGGAAAAAATCATTTAATCTGCATGCTTGTAACAAGAGAATCATCTAGGATTTTAGACAAATATTCATTTCAGTTCATTCAGAAAAATTTCAGAACATTTTGAAATTTCGAAATACGTTGGATACATGTTCTCCTCCTATTACAATAAATTTTCTTTTATTTTTTTGCATTAGTCTATAACACCAGCACCATGAAATTGCTCTTCCGTGATCAATTATTTTTCCTGACTCTCTTTCCTTAATGAACACATCATTTAAAATTTTAAATTTTTTGTTGAAAGCTTTCAAATCGATCTCGACTTCATACCTATCCAGCGGTCGTCTCAATTAAGATACATTAAGCTATTATTGTTTGAAAAAGCTTTAAGACGGACATAAAAGACAACTAAAGATATCTCCTGGATTATTAGACCACAGCTAGAAATCAACGGCTAGTACCTTAGACTATAAGTTCCTGACAGGGAGTCATTTGGTATAAGTACTCTTGTCAAAGCGCTTGCTGAGAAGCTTGAAATTTCACGGAAAAAATTCGTTGCCACGAGAGATGTTATTCAATTTTATAAATCATTTTCAAGCCATACGATATAAAGAGTTGATCAGTTTAAATGGCGAAATCTCAGACGAAAGTCAACTGTTTCGTTTAAAATTATCCCGATAGTTCACGATCAATGTGTTAAAATAATATTTAACAGCATGGTAAAGGGAAAAATTAATTCCACTGAAATGTAACGATTAACAAAATAGCTTTTGAAATATTAGTAATGACATAGCTTGTTAGCAGGAGATCAACAAATTCGATCTAAAGTAACAATTTCAAGCTAAAATAAAGTTTGAAGCTCGTAAGGTTTATCTAGTTTATTAAAGGAAACCTGCAGCTTCCATCAAGTCGAAATATCTGTGACGGATGAATGGGAGAATTATGAAAACATGAATCTCCAGCTACAAGAGGTTCGGGTTAACAAAACTTCAAAGCTACTAAGTTCTAATTACAGTAAAAGCATCATTTTCTATTTCTAACGTTTAATTACTTTAAATGGGATGGAAAAGAATCAATCTGCCTGGTTTAGTTTATTTCCGATTGGTGTGCGAGAATGGTGAACTGTTTGAACACTTTCTTTTCTCATTAAAGCAATCAGCTTTAAATTTCTAAATAAATGAAAATAATGATAAAAGTGTATGTGTTTTGATAAAAATGAATTCAAGCACAATTTCTGCTGGGGAGAGTAATTTTCGCGAATTTTTTTAAATTTTTTTCAACAATTTAAAAGCATGAATAGACCCTACTGAAGAGGCAGATGGTTAACGAAAAAGAAAAAATTAAGAAAAACCAACAACGAAAATTGCAGCCATCATCAATGAATTTCATTCACCAAATAAGCGAACGCGATCTAATTTGTTTCAGGTGTTTTGAATATAACTTCGTTTTCTTTTTTTTTGTTTCTTAACCAACAAGTCAGAAGTGAGTGAATGAGTGAGTGAAGAACTGTCTGTCTACATCGAACTGCTAAGCATTTGGAATCTTGCAATGACGTATGGCAGCTATGAACAACATGTGAGTGATTGAATGTTGTGTTGCAAGCACGACTAGAGGCCGGGTCAACTCATTACAATCATCATCATCATCATCATCGTGATTATCATTACGATAGAGGCTTTTCACACAAAGGGTAAAGAAATGAAAAAATTTCAATGTTGGGTAACAATATGTTGCTTGCTTTTAGAGACTAAAAAAAAAAATATAATATAACTAGTAACAGTGAATTTGGGGTAATCCTGGTAATTAGTAATTATCGATAACATTTGGTTATTTTATTTAAAAAAAAAGTAGTTTCTACACTTATTTTTAAGTAGTTTACCAAATAAATTAACTGCTTTTTTATTAAATTGTGTTATTAACACAAGCGTATAATAGAGGGAAACAACTGAGGGAGAGTTTAATAAAAGTACATTTTCAAAGTGATGGCATACAGAGTTTCTTCACATAGATTATTTAGAAAATTAAAGCAAAGTAAAGACAAAGTCCGACTTTAGCAGATTGCCCGTCTTTTGCCCTTTCTTTACTTTGGGTCTTTACTTCCCTGATTTTGTGTCTTCATTTCCACATCTTTCGAAATTTGGGAACCTAAAAGACAGATTGGTGAATATTTCAAGAATCCATATAACACTAGTACCATTGGAAATGATTCTTGGATCCTTTTTAGCTCTTAGAACATAACCTTAACCACATTTCAAATTTTAATGAAATTTTTGTTGGTTTTTAATCATATAGAAAATTACCAGCAAGGAAGACGATTTTGACACTTTCTGGAAAGTAAATGTACTGAAACTCCAATTACTACGGGGTCCCTGCTATAAGTTCAGGGAGTAACGGCTAAGAAGAGTTTAAGGTTTCATTGCTGGTACCCAACGACGGATATCCTAACGGAAGAAGTACTTCTTGTAAAAAAGGGACTTCACTTCTTGATAGTTCTCTCCTATTAGGCCTTATTAAGAATTGTTTCAGTTCTTTTTATGCCTGTTTGAAACAGTAGTTAAGCTGAGAGCATAGCTGTGCTGTAATATCCGGGATGAACGACAAAGCCAAAGACTACATCAAGTCCGTAACATATTGGTTTGGCAATGTTGCTATGTCTAAAAAATTGGTGATTGCATTGCCTGACTGCTGTACGGCTTTTTACATGGATCAGATGGGATGGATCAGATGAGATGCTAAAATTAGATGCTAAACAACTCTCACTCGTGATGTAGACATAAATTTATATCTCCTAGCAGATCATTCACCTCTCCCGAGGGAACCGTCTATCGTTTCTTAAAAAGTGGTCCAGTGCTTAAGTACACCATGGGGATGGGATCTTCACGACTACGTAGCCACGATAATCCAAAGCGGATAATTTGAGGCTCATTTTCGTAAGAAACGGTTCATTCTTGTAATAATGTCGTTATCTTAGCAATCATAAAATGATAATCATAAGATGAAAAAGTTTTTTTGTAAATTTTGAGCGAGTTAGTGCACCAATCTGACCCAGTTTTGAAACTAATTTTACGGAATCGTAAGCTGTTGACGTAAATTGCAGTTTTTGTGAGATTGCTTCCAATTCTTACGTATTGGGAGAGGGTTTATCAGGTTGGACCGATCATTCATCGGATTCTTTGACGAAGTTCTGTATATTTCTCTATAGTAGGCCTTCCGAGGAGATGGAATTAAAATTTCTATATTATTTAATGTTATCGTGTTTGTTTGCATGTTTGCATGCATACTAAAATGGAGAGCTGTCAAGAGAGACAATGAGAAGTAGACAATTTAGCTCGATCTTCTATAGCAATGTCTTCTAGACTTCCTTTATACATAAAACTTTTTATAAAAGGAAAATCTTAATTTTGTATTCTGGTCACGTATATAGAAAGTCTTCATTTAATTTTTAATTTTTCGACATTTTTCTCACATTATTGTTATCAAGCTATTTAAAATTTCAATCATTAATGACTAAGTAAGAGTTCAAATTTCTTTTTTAATAAAACCGACATTTCTATTGAGTATGCCGTCGCTAGAATATATGTTTTAAATTGAGAATTTTATGACGCCTTGTATTTACCATCGCTACGCATATATAGATTAATTTTTTATTGAAATAATTGATTGAAATTTACCGACACTTGAGTTGTATTTTTTCTTCCAGAATGTATTTTATTTTTCAAAAATTTTTATGATTGTTTGTCTATTTTACGTAAATAATTTTTAATAATTCTTTTTTGTAAAGATCTAATCGAACAATGGCATTATCATATATGATACACAAGCGGACGTAGATAACCGATGAAATATTTATTCTTAATCGAACTGGCGTCAAAAAGAACAAAACGGCCATTAGAATACAAGTCATCAATATAAGGATGTGTCGATTTAGAATCGCATAAATATATTCACTAGTTTCGGGGCTAAAAGGAATGTATGAATAACATAACGACACGAACGATATTGACCAATTTGCTTTTCCGAATTCGATAGTTGTTTCAGAAAAAGTGCACAAAATAATTTTAGAAGACCAGAAAGCAAAGTTGCGTGAGTTATATTACTTATAACAGTAGACAGTGTATTTACTATTTCAGATGAACATTTGCCCATGAGAAATGAGTTCTGTTCAAAATGGACTATATAGTATGTAACAAGATGTATACTTATATATAGTAACAGTACATGACAGTATATACTAGTATACACAACAGGATGCTGTCATGTGGTAGTGTATAACATCAATCCAATACACTGTATTACAAGTCCACCAAATTGTCCCAAAAAATTATTGATCCTTCAAACGTGCTAAGTGATGCGTTATGTATAATATATAATCGGTAATTGTGTATCAAATGTCCATATTAATATGAATGCAAAATTGGCATCCTTTACCGGGTCATGGAGAATTATAATATACTTAGAGCGTAGTGCAATGATTTTATGCAAACATAATAATAAAAACATCAAAAATAAATAATAAAAACATAAGAATTAAATGTAAGAAATGTTAACCGAACACGGAAAATGCAGTTGCAAGCAACAGAATTAATATATAGATCCTACAGCGCGGTGATGAAGGAAGGCTTTTATGAAATGTTTATGTGAATGTTTTGTTATGTGAATGCTTTGTTATGTGAATCCTTTGTTCTATTAACACTTTAATCCTTTGACATAAAGCATTGCTTCAATAATTTCATATTCCATTTAACTGGTCCTAGATTTTAGAAAAATCACATGTTTACAGGACATATGTGTATACTACGCAAAAGTATATCGCGCCAATATTTCTATGAAATTTTCGAAAACCTTTCAAATCAAAACATTTTGCGAAAATTAAAAGAAAACATTGCCAGCAAAGAAAAGAGTTAAGTTCACAAAAAGCATTACAGAGCATTGTAGATAACGTTAGCGGTAAACTGGTCGTTTCATCAAAAGTAGTGTCGTTTTCATCAAATAATGAATGGAAACTGAAAAGGTGCGCTTCAGGGACATGAGAGAATATTAACATGTAGGTGAAATTTGGTAATTATTACATGTAACCCACAGCAGCGATTATATAAATTGCGTTTATATGTGAACTCTAGAGCAGAAAGAAAAATCTATTCATATTGTGGTTAAGCGTTTCTTCAGCTGTCACCATAAGAGATTTGATTTTAACTTCTAGCGTTAAAGGTGGATTGTAGCGAGCAAAAATCTAATCATATTTAACGAGCAGTGAGGTTGACGTGTGTTCTTTTAAAAGAGATATTAAGTTGATTACAGCATTATTTGCTCTTTCGTTTCTTTCATTTATACTCGTATGCTACAGATTTACTTCCAGGTTCGCTCTCAAATTGTACACAAAATTTAAAAAAATATGTTTTTCTATTAAATTTCTATTCTTTCTATCATCTATAGCTTAACAAATCATCAAAAACACGTGCGTTGTATTATTCTACAGCAGGCAGGTGATCCTTAACATATGCCTCTATGTTTATCCTCGATTTTGTTTTTCGTGTTTTTTTTTTTTTTTTTTTTTTGATTTGATTTACACCTACTACGTAGAATAGTATTGAATATGCAAATATTTTCCTATTTAATGACATTCTCACTGTGACATGACAGCTGCAAATCCTCTACGTTACTCTGTTTCCATACGAGCATGTTTTTCTAGGAAATTATGCTATGAATAGCAAGAGAAGATACACAATACCACACATGTGATGCATATATACAAGAGAATATAATAACAGAATAAAAAACATGCACGAATAAAAAGGAAACGAAACGTAGTTTGTGAGCATATATATCCCTGATATTCACATACGCACATACATGCACACACCAAAGAGACCCCGGCAACCTGTGTTCCTCATAATAATTACTATTTGTCTTTTCTTTTTTTGTTCATGAGAATTTTCTACATTTTTCTGGTGTGTTTTACTGTTTTTCACCTTTAATTTAATCTGTTCCCGTCTGGCCGATATGCTATGAATGTGCAAGAGTATGCGCCTATGAAGGTCAGTTTTATTGTTTCTTTTTTATTTTGTATTTTTTTATTTATTTTTTTTTTATGGTATTGACATTTAAATTGCTCTACGTGACTTTTATGATCCGCTTCTCTTTGTAGAGACGCTAGCAGACGGGTTATCTGCAGTATTTGTTTGTTGCAATCAAAGGTGTGCAACAGATGTCCCGAATATTATTATAAAATTTAAGTTAATATATTTATCAAAACCTTAAAGTAAACCATGGTTAGCTTTAGTACGGCGTAACTATAATCGGAATATATTCACTTTTCGATAGATTGTGCTGCTAAGGAATGCGAGATTGTATTTCAATTGAAAAATGGACTAAGAAAAGTTTGTGGAATCTAAAGCAACATGACCGCTTAGTGACTGATAGCTTATAAAATAGCCATATTTTTCTCTTATGATAATATTTACGCAAATATGTCTTACATTAAGTTTGATTTTGAAAGAATTCTTGTAAACCTAACAACTTAATGTTGGCCGGAATAATTTCTGCGTTGAATTTTTTAATATAAATCTGTCAATCAATCAGTCTTTTATGCATGCGCTTTCCTTATGGTTATCGCATAGACGAGTTAAGAAGAGAGACTATCAAGTCAGCATGCATGGGTTCTTCAATATCCAGTGCAGTAGACCATACCTTAGTTACTGTTGGTTGTAGATAGAGTGAGTGCTCGGCCGGTAAAGGCGTAAATAGCTTACCGATCGGGCATACACTTCACCTGTACTTCGTCTATTTCCCTTTTCACTCTCCCTACTTGTTTCTGATCATCATCGTGCTAGGAGACATCTCCTGAATGACTGATCATTTAAAAGGAAAAAAATATGTTGGAAAAAGTGTTTACTTTATTAGCTCCCTGGTTGTCTCTAATAGTTTGGTCAAGTTAATATAACACGCTTCAAGTCTATACTTTTGAAAGCTGAAGAAGTTTTTAATTTTTTTGTTAGTGGACGTAACTTTTTTTTGTTCGAAAGCTTAGTGCACGATCCTTACATAATATTGGAATTTCTAAAGGAGTAGGCTGAGTTTTGTTGTAAAAAATTGTATTGTAAAATCTTTTGCGGCATAGCGTTGTAAACTTTTTACATTTTAATAAATGACATCGAAGAACTTTTGAGATCGTTTCTAAAAAGTGAGCAGCTCTACCATTCTGTTTAACGAATGGATTAAATACTCTTTAGAAAAATTCTGAACAACTATTTATCCCTTGCAATTGGTTAAGTATTATAAGAAAGCGTAAGCAGCTGTAAGAATTTTTTTGTCTAACATCGGGAACAGATAGAAGAAAAAAAGTCAAAGGCTTAGAAAATTTGAAAAGAGTTTACGCCGCATAGGATGACAGTTCAAGAAAAGGAAAGATCTTCGAGCAAACAATTAACTGCTGCTACTTGTAAGATAAGAAAAATATGGATCATTTTAAAGAAAAGAGAAAATGGGCGCACAATTAATCCAATTACAAAAACATGATGCACGGTTTTATTTCTCTTAAAAGTTATAAAGAAAAGTTTTCAAAAACAAAACAAAGGATAATGCTAAGTCGATGAAGGGAAAGAATTTAATTTGAATATACAGGGAAAGAGCGGGGAGAACAAGAAGACTGTTAGTTAGCACATCAAAGGCTTTATAAAACCATAAAATATCACAACACGCTTTGATAATGATGACGAGGATGAAGATACAGATGAAGATAATTGATTAACTCCCAAAGTTGGTGCATATGCGCTTCATATAAAAAAAGTTAGAAGGAAAAACAATTATTTAATATAAAGGGTGAAAAAGGAGTGTTTAGACAGCGCCTAAACGCGTTAATACAGCTGCCGTTTTATATTGAATTTTATTCGATAGACTTATCGATAACTCTTTCTTATAAAGTTTCAGACATAATCAGCTGGCAATTTATCAAACCGTTAAATAGTAATTAAGGCGGGTGTCTTAAATTACTTTTTTTTTCTTTAAAGTTACACACGAATGAGAATTTTTTTACCTTGAAGAAGTTTTTTTTCTTTTTTCGGTTTGCTAGTTGATGCTTGTGTCATGCACACGAACAAAGGATGAAAGGCTACTACTTTTTTCATTCCTTTTGTGACAGCCACAATTTAAATTCAAATTGTAATATGCAATAAAAAGTAACATATTCCTATTGTCTCAAATTCTTAACCATTTGTATTCCATTATCGGTCTGACTGTTATTCTAATAAAAGTCATCAAATATTTTCCTGCATATATTGGAAAGCGTAGTTGAATTTGGTTTAATCTAATTTTGGTATAAAAACAGAGTTTGTGTGAATATATTCTAAACTAACTCATTGTCCAGTAGTCCCTGATTTAAATAAAATATTAATAATTTTCATGTATTTTATATACCTTAAATAGAAGGTATCAACATTGACATACATATTCTTGAAATATATTTTCGTTTTTGTTTTTACGTCTAGTGACTTAATCGACAGTTGTCACATACGATACAGTATATAATGCCTTCATTACCTCTTATACTATCTTTATTATCTTTTTTTATCAACATTATCATTGACATTTACTTGCACGCTGAACTGCAATGTCACAGCTGGCGCACATGCTCGATAAATCATAAAGAATTTTTTTTTCTATAATTTTTACTCTGCAGTTTTTTATATGAACGTTTTAAGAGGGATACGCATGTGCTCTAATATAATACAACGTAAAATTCGATGAAGATAGTTTCTGTTGTATGCACATTTTTTCTAACCTTGACATTGTTTTCTATTCTATAATAAAACATTAAGAATTTTCTTAAGTCGCACATAAGAAAGCGGATTTCGACTCGTCGTTTCTTTTGTCAAATTCTCTCGTTAAACTTTTAATATTAGTTTCCTTAAGTCATGATGCGTTTTGTAATTAATTCATTCTGTTTTTTTTTTGATTTTTTTTTTCCAAAAAAAAAGCGAAACTAAAAAATAGTGTACAGTGATCACTCACTCGTACAAGCAGATGTTTTTTTAGATATTTTTACTACTTGCATACCACGCATGATACTCTCACATTATCTGTTTACATTGTCTTGCTCGCTGCATGTCCTTTTTCCATTGATTTATCTAACTATTATTTCCAATACATTTTGTTTTTTTTTTCTAATAAAAAATACTCTATCAGACCCTTAGTGCTCTCAATTCACATGATTTTAAGAAAATCTTTTATTCCTTTGTTGCTTAAATCTATTGTTGAAAATAGTTTTAATGATTACGTGGGAAACGTTTAGTGGATACACGTAAGTATTAAATTCAATTTTTTTCAGAAAATCCGAGAAAATTTATATCTAAACATGGGTTGAGTTGATTAGAAAATAGAGGAGGATCAGATGGTTTTAATTGATTACATAATTCGTTATCATTGAAAATTTTTTAAAAAAATGCTTTCGAAAAACGATCGCATTTGATTTTTTACTTTTTTACTAAATTGGAAAATATGATGGTGGTAGAGATTACACACTATTTCGTTCTATTGTGAAGTGAAGAATATCCGATTTTCTTCTTCTTAACATACGTCTTATTAACATACAGCGGTTTTTTGCTGCAACAACAATCATATGTTTATGATGTAAATGTTGCGCAGTCTTGTTCAAAGCTTGATCAAAATTTAATGGCAAATAATTGTAGATGATGCGTAGTTTTTATCTACATTTTTTAAATAACGATCTGCCTTAATGAGCCGAGCAAAAGCCCAGATCTTTGATTGGCTCGGGATCATCGAAAAATTATTTTATTTGCGATATCTATTCAATCGAACTTGACGCAACTTGAAGTAAACAACTTTAACGAATTCTCAAGCAAAATGCTCGCAAAATGGCTTAGAGTGTTGTCTGGTAACTTTGTCATGGCTGGTAATTATCCAAGATCTATTATTTTGCCTTTCTCATAAACCGTTACGAAATCATCGATGTTGCATCAGTTAAGCAAAGGTAGATCGAAACCATGATGAGTTCCGCTGCGTTTAATTCATTGATTTATTGTTATCAGTACTAACTGTACACCATCGTATGTCGCACTTTTGTTAGTGTGAAGATGAGATTTTTTTATAGCAGTTTGCAGGAATTTGGAGCGATCTAATGGAACACACAATTTATAGGCGATATGGGGAAAGAAGATTCAGATTTAAAAATGCTCGATTTGACTTGATTCGATTCTTTAAGAGTTTATAAAATAACAAATCCGCTGGAAATATTCGAAATAATAACAGGCCACTCAATAAACTCGTAGGATGACGCATAGACGTCGCTACTAATGACGAATGCATATGCATTATAGATAGTACCATTTTTCAAACGAGTAGAAATGACGTTGGACGGTCTAGTCATCCGCATTCGGCTATTGTTCTATAAAACATAAAAAAAGCGCATAAAATCATCTTGGAAAAGATACAAAACTAGTTATCCTACGAACTTATTAAGTAATATGAACACTACTTACCCTTCGACAAAGACTAATACAAAGACAACCAAATTAGTGCACACCTTAGTGCCCTTAGTGTTAGTGTTAGGGATAAAGATTCATTTTTAGTGTTTCTTAAGTTATCCAAAAGAAATTGAAGAAATTTTTCTTGGCATTTGTAGAGTAAAGATCACCCACATAATAGCCTAAGACGGCTGCGTGCATGTTGGGCAGATGCTACACAGGAATTTGTACATCTGATGTCTGTGATGTAAGTAACACAACTAATGATTTACTTCGAAATCCTAGCAAATGTTTTGGTTTTCAATGTTTTACGGTCATTTGAAACGTTTTAGCAGATATTGTATGGCAGATAAGAGAAATCCACAGGTAGCTCAAAATTTAGATTTTAAACCTGCCAGTAAACTGGTATGTATGTACGCATGCATGCGTGTATGTACGCGATCTTCTTGTATATAACATTTGTCTTGAAAAGTAACATGAAAAACACATACACATGCACACGATTCCTTTGTATTTGTATTTGTATCTGTTTTAATTCCCTTTATTCTTACATCGAGCTATTATCTATGTCCGTGTGAGTTTAATAAAAAATTGCACCTTTATCCTGTATTGCTGCTTATATGCATGGCCTATAGGCTTATCTTGATATCAATTCTCTCACTTCATCTCATCTTCAGTTGTTTCGCTTGTTGCTCGAAAAACGAAAAACGAAATTTTCTTTATTACACGTTAAGCACATTTCTCAAGTCGTCGAATTAAGTAATTTCTTCATTTTTTTATATAATTTTTGAATACCCTTTGCAAACACATTCATAAATATGTCATAAACTTTGTAGTTTAGTTGATATATTTCTGTTTAATACGATACTCCATTGTATTCTATCCTTAATTATATGAAAACACATTTCACGAAAGCTTCTTTTGTATCCCGGACACGAAGCAATGAGGAGCAACGGCTTCTGGATACAGTTGCTCTTTTTTTCATTTTTTTCTTTTTTTTTTTTTTTGTTGTTGAAGGCTTTGTTGCGCAGTTTTACGACATTGTGTTCTTTTGTAGAGCAAGGCAGAGGGACAGCCATAAAAGTTTGTTTTTTTTTCTACAACCTTTTTTGTACATTTGTTTTTTCTTTTTTTTTTTGGCTTTTATTTGCCATTTGTTTATCCTGCGGTCATTCATTCATTTTATCATTTAGAGTTCGAAATTCAGTTTAGTTCAATTTCTTCATTCGCAGCACAATTGACGACTATGAACGTATGCGCCTTTAATGAAGACATTAAAGCAAATAACACTCACGCAGACAATGACAAGAATAGTAGCAGAAAAACACTGAATATTTCCATTGTGTTGACAAATGATCGTAAACTTGAAATGAGGGTAAAAAGTGTCTTTCGTAGAAAAAAAAAAAACTAAAAAATAAATAAAAGAAAGTTTTCATTGTTTTTGAGTTTCTTGTTGATATGTTTATGACTTCATTTAGCAGGGAAGGATACGTCAAATCTTCAAACGGTTTTCAATTCGTTACAGAATTCGCTGAACTAATAATAAATATTTTTAATTAACTAAAATATTATGTCATATTCACCAAAGCGTAAATTTCGTTTCCGGTTTTTATAGTTTTCTTGTTCAGAACTAATGTTTCCGAAATCTAAACTTAAATCTAGATCAATTATTTTATCTCAAGAAATTCTAAAATCATACCTTGCGAGATGATAAAGTTTCATGATTTTCAAAGCATTTTGTTTAGAAGATCTTCTAAAAAATATTTATTATTTACTGATTGATAAGAGTTTCATTCTGGAAGATACAGAGAGCTCTTTGGAATAAATCCCCTCAAGCCTACGATAAGCGGATTTAATCTGTTAGTAATATGGGAAACATGTTTAGACATTCCGTTCCTCTACCCACAAAAGGGAGAGCTGATCAAACCTGACCTAACGATAGTTTTAAATGGTTCGATATGGATGCCACAAAATTAAAATTCTGCCAAAATTAAAAAAGCTTTTCTTTTTTTACAAAAAGATTTCTCTTCCCTATTAGTCTTTGTTACGAAATGAAGGTTGGGAAATTCTGAACTCTGCACTTTGTAAGCTTTTTGTTATACCATGCTTTTTCATACTCTACGCTATTTGTATTACAGAGTATATTAAGTTTCTGCGCATGTGATTAACAGCCAGAAGATCGTACGATAGACGCAACTTTTATTATACCGGTCGAATCGGATTCAGATTCTGAATCGATTTACGTCTGTTAGTCTGCCTGGCTGTCTATCTGTCCTATACATGTCTACGTATTTTTGTGTTAAACGCAATTTTTGAGATATTTTCACAAAATTCAGTATATTGATACACATCTGGGAAACGGATTTGTCCGGACCGCTTTTACTTCCCACTTCCCATATAACGTTTCATTTGAAAAAAGCCTTTATATGAAAAAATTTGAAATTTCTAATATTTTTCGACAAGTACAATATTTTGATATAGAAAATGAATGTGGAACATTTCTATATATATATATATATATATATATACAGAAGGTGTTTCAAAATATATATATCTATATATATATATATATATAACGTTCATATGGTAAAATGACTGACTCGTAACGTTTTATGACACAAACGCGTTATTCATAATTATCATATAATAATAATTTGGCATAAAATTTAACTGTACTAGATATGGACCATTTAGGTCTATTTTCTAGACACAACCAGTGTTCTGATGCAAAAGTAAGTCTGTAAATGTCGATGAGATCTAATCTTTAATATTCCATGGTGGAAATGGGCCCACAATAATGATTTGGCATAAGAAGCAACTGCACCAAATTTGGATCAGGTCAGTTCATTTTGTACATTTACGAAAGTAAATAAAGATTTATAATAGGCAAAGTGATGTAGCGTATTTAACGGTCGGTTGTACCCGACAATAATATCTTAACTTATTTATTATTAATTCTGCGTCTTGTCACTATCTTTGATCGTATTCGAGTTCGGTTGCGGTTCCTTTGCTTAGTTTAATAACATTTTCTAACATTTCCGTATCCTTATCACTGTACATTAAGCATCTGTTGCTTACTAAAAAACCGAACGTAACTAAAGGGATTTATATTAAAGCAACATGAAGATATAATACGTTTAAATGTAAACATTGATTTGAAGACTGGAAATGAACGCAGAATAACAACAGGAAGTGATGAAATACATTTCATCGAGTAACAAGGACGTTATTAAGCGGAATAAAGTTCAATTTTTTTTTTCATTTCTGTTTTTTTCTTTTTTTTTTTTTATCTTTTTATGAGTAAATGAAAAAAGTAGAAAATTATTTTCAGTAGCTTTAACCAGTTAACGTTAAAGAGGTGTATATGTGTCTTTTCGGGCTTCTTGAATATCGTACAGCAAATGAATACTAATGAGTGTTCATTCGTCACCCGAAAACTTTAAAATTTATTTGTATAAAGACCAGGAGAGATTTTTAAGTCAATTTTTGTTACCACGACATCTGAGGCCGCTGAGACTGTATGTGTTTATGTGATTTACACACCGTTCAGTTTTAATGTAAGAAATGTTTGCTTTGCTTGTCCGCTTACTTGCTTGTGTTTGCCTACTGGACAAAGAGTTATTTTCTGGAATTTATATGTGTTTGCACTGAAAAAACGTGACAAGTTTATGAAGATTTATAGAGTTCGTCTGCACATACATAAATATATATTTAACAAATTTGTTTAAACGTTTTTTAGGAAGTCTTTGCCCACACGTTGTTGTTGTTATTGCTGTTGTTACTGTTGTTGTTATTGTCGCATGGTGGATAAAAACATATGTAGGCACATACGTACTTCATGCGAGATAATGTGATTAATTTGCATAAAATGTAATTGACGCCTTGTTTTTCCAATTCTCACGATCATTTGTTCAATTTCGTTTTAAATATCAATTGCAGTTTAATACGTTGTTCGTTAAATTTTTCTTTTTTTCCCTTTTTTTATTACGAAATTTGTCTTAAGAATTTCATTTAATCTACCATTAAAATTCAGTGATGTCTTTAATAAAAAAAAAACAAAAAAAAAAACTTTTGCTAAATGACTGTTATGCATGTTATCGTTTGGGGTCCACGAAAAAGGTACTTCTTCAGGAAGGATTTGAAATTCAGAGTTGAGGTGCAAACAATGCCAGACATAATTACAAAAACTCATATTAATACTGATGTTGTCCAGTTTATCCCATTCAGTAGTACTCTTTAACAAAGTGCCCACGTGTCCGTCCGTCACGCGTTTTGAATTTTCAATTTGCACGAAAATTGCATCCATCGATATCACGATAAATTTTATAGATTAAATCGAGAAACAGATGTGATGGTTTGACAGAATAATTGAAACAATATTAAAAACTTAAAAATGGTCGAAAATTAAAAGAAAAATAGATTACCAGATAGATAGATAGATAGAGTACGACTGATGGCAGGATACGTTGTTTTTCTTAACAAGAGAGAGAGAAAGACAGATGTGCATTTAAATGCAATGTAAAGAGAGAGGAAAAAAGCACATGAAAACGACAAGACCCTGCGACAATTAGTAGACAAAAAAAAAAACTACTTTCCAAATAAAACATAACCATAGGAATGAACGTTGTTTGGCGGTCGTGAATTTAAAAAAACAAATTTAAGATTTAACTGTAACTGTAACTGTTGATTAATTAACTGATGGAGGTAGAGCTTAATATTAAGCCCATTAGATAAGGATTATAAATATAACTTTGTTGCCATAATTTCTAAAGAATGAAAATTAGATTATAAGCGGAGTATCTTCCAGTTATGTTTTAATGATACATACATACAGCAGATGTGTCAATGGCTTTGGAACTTGTGAAAATGAGCAGCTTGCTATTGAAAGTTAAAGTAAAATATTTAATCTCGAGCAAACTGAGTGGATATTGTCAAAGTTAAAAGGACATAACACACACACACACACAAACACAAATTTCAAAGCATATGTTTTAATATTTGTATAAGTACGTGTGTTTAACTATTGCTAACAACACTAGATACAAGTCATATAAATAAATATTTGTTAAAAGATTATATAAAATTTCTTTTCATTTTCATTTTCATTTTTCTTTCTTTTTTCTTTTGTGTAATAAATGAATGTAATGGTTGGCCAGGAAATCTAACTTCTATGCAAAGACTAAGACAAATAGTAAATAATGGATTTAAAAAGAAAAGAAGTAAAGAGAAGGAACAATGCTATCGTGTACCTTGATGCATCTTGATGCAATTTTTCCTCGAGTAACACATGACGATGTACAAATAAGTACCAAGAATTCCTTACTGACTGCCGATAAATCGGATGCAAAAAATTTCCTGTGAACAAGCCACAGTAGTAGTAGTAGTAGACTGTTGTACTATTGTACGATTTTTGCAGCAAACAATAAATGCCTTACAATTCAAACAATTTTGAGTAAAAGAAGAAAATCTTCTTGAAAACACAAATTTTTCTTTCAATTTCTTGAAATATCTGTCGCTTAATTTCTTTTGCTTTTAGAATTTAAAAACAGTTTCGTTCAGTCCATTTGCAATGCTTGTAAATTTTGATTGATTACTGTGCGACTTTTGTCACCTCCGGGGGAATTTCTGTTTCCCAACTGTACACAAATAAATTTTGTGCTCTTTTCTCTTTTATTGCTATCGCTTGCAAAGGAGAATGTGAATGATAATTTATATTTATTCCTTGAATGATTGACATTTACTAGTGTGTATAAATTTATTTTGAGGAATTCTTATTAAAATTATTTTTAAATTAAATTTGTTTTTTTCGATTCTAAACGCTAAACATTTAGACATTTTTATTGCAAAGCTTCACTTAGAGTGTGTTCTTAGAGGCGTAACGCTAAGATTAGTTCACCAATGCGATTTAATTTCGATTATTTCTTGGCATTTCTGTTTTTTTTTTTTTATTTTTATTTAAATGTAAAATTTAACGTAAATTGTTCAGTTTTTCTGAATTATTAGCAGAGTATTGTAGTTACGGTAAACACCGGGGGAAAAAAATTATAAAATAAAATGTAAAAAAAAATTCAATGTGTCTGAGTTTTAATTTTTTTTTTTGAAAACACTCGATATTATTGGTTTTAAAGCAACCTGCTGCCCTGATTTTGATAGGCTTCACGGCGGTAGGCCACAATGCAGGCTTAATATAAATACGTACGCAATGTACACAAGAGCTAAGTTTTTTAAAACGCATTCGGTATATTTACTAATACACATAAAAGACCGTTGTTGTATTGGCTTCTGTCCGCTTTGTTTCTTTTTTTTTTTTTGCCTACTATTGCAAGATATATAATTTGATCCTTTAGTGCAGACTTGAATACATTTTACGCAAAAAACCAGTTATCATAAGTTTTTAAAAGTTCGTTGCTTTTGTTGTTTTTCGTGGCCCTTATAAATTCGTGATTTTTAAGTTGCTTTTTTGTTCTCTTTCAATGTCCCTCTTCACCCATAAGTTGAAAGTATACTAAATTCGTAATTACCTTTGTAACGCCAGTACACAGAGGAGATCACAAAAAGCGTATATAGTTCTGATCTCAACGTAAGATTATATGTGGATCTGGCCTCCATTGAACTGTCTGGTCGTGAGACCCCGAACAGTTATAGTAGAAGTGGTAGTGTTAGTAGATCTCTCCATTTTAAATTAATATACATACTAAAGTATTAATCATATCCAGGTTTGTAGTCAATAAACTCCAAACTCTAGGAGATTAATACTGGAAAATTGATGCAAAGATTTAACGCAATCTGCCAATAGTAAGCTTAGAATTAATAATCTTACTTCTTTAGGACGGTGAGTGTCCAAGTTTCAATCTAAAAGAAAGACAGTTTTTTTTTTACTTGTCTTTTTTTTAACTTTTTTTTTTATCTTATACTCGCATTAAAAATTTTATTTTACTGTAAATTTATCCTGACAGCTGTTTGCGCTTGAGCGCCTTGTGTGATTTTTGGTTATTTTTTCTTTGAGACTCTTGCCTCTGATTTTTAGCCGAGTTTTTGCTTTGTTTAATAATGCTTGTACCCTTTAAAGGTAACAAATGTGGTCCATTTAAGTTCTTTCACGTAAATGCTTGCAATTAATTAATTGTAGATTGTAATCAAAATGAATGCTTTTGGCTTCGAACATGACTGCTAAGAAAAGAATGAAAAAGAGAGTGATATTCTCTAAGAAAATTATTGTAAACATTTGAAGTTTGATTTCATTCGAATGCACTTTTCGATATAAATAAAATAATGTCTATTGTTAGGCATTACTTTGTTATCTTTCTGACAGCGTTTGAATATCGTGTTGAAAATATGATGATACTTACGGATATTTGATGTCTCCTTATGAGAAGCTCTTCTCTATCTTCTCAGACAGGCTACGATTCATCGTTTAAATCATTAAGCAATCGAAAGTACAATTAGTGGGTAAATATAGCATATGTCGCAATACATCTTTTCTCAACACCCCCCTTTGACAAATTTTTTAATACATGATCGAGCATTATCATACTAAATAAATAAATAATAATGTTGAGCTATCGTAAGGTTTAGTAGATAAGAGATGTGCCTAAGACGTCGGTGCCCTGTAGATGATCGGTAAAGTCATAACATTTATCGATCGAGCATTCTGACCTTCACACTATTTCTATATAAAAATACATATAATTTATAAATATTTGTGTTTAATTCGAAGTTCCCTACCAAGTTAAGTTTTTATCTCATAAGCTTACGCGGCAGAGGAAAGTTACACTTTTTGAAGTCGTTACCAATTAACTTTTTTAGTTTAACAAAGCTGATGTTTGCTTGGAACTAGCGAAAGAAATGTTAACATTGCTGTTATATATATATATATATATATATATATGTATATAGATAGATATATATATATATATACATATATATCTATCTCTAGGGAAAGTATTCTACGGAGATAAAGAGATTTAATTATCAATGGTTTTTTCTGCGTTCTCGCTCGATCGTATGGTGGACAACACACTACCGTCAGTCATTGTTCTTTAACCACACTACCTACCTTTGGAATAACCTGCTTGGTCTTGCCCGCCATTCCAAAAGTTTTCACTTTCAATACCAGCATACAAAAACACTACTGCGGATTTGTTTCCCTATCTACCTATAGCTCTTTCTGGATACCATTTATATGTATAGAAATGCAGAGTCAAATGCTTGAATTTGATTTCGAAAATCGAGTTTTCCTTTTACGAAAATTGAAAAACAAGATATTTTTATAAATTTTTATATACGAAATGAAAACGTGTGTGATAAAGAAAGAACGGATGGTAATTAAATCTACCATTATTAGAGCTATAAAGCAAATAAGTGGTTGGATTGATTGTTATGAAAGAAACTTGATTTCCAATAAAGTTTTCTTTTTACTCACGAAGTGAAATTATTTTATTTCCGTTTATTCCACGCTACGGTAACGAATTAAGTAAATAAATATATAATCAGAGTTTTCACAAAGAGTATCACCTCTTCACCCGACAAGTGAAAAAACAGGCTAAATAATGAAAAAAGCTCGATTGTGTTGAAGTATCATCTGCCTAAGAATAAAAGAATCATAAAATTAATTGATTATAATCTAGCCTTTGGGAACTCAGAGATGTGCACTCACATAAAAAGACACCTTTACAATTGCTTAAGCAAATCAATCAACGCCAGGCAATTAGTCGAAACGAAGTAAACTGAAACTTCAAGTGCAGCCGAGAAAAAGGAAACTTTTTGAGACAATCGTTAAAACGAAATTAAAAGTCTCTACGCAAAGTCGGGGCAATAAAACAAATCATTTTTACTGGCATTATGTATGAAATTGCATTGCACGTATTCCCTAAGGATAGAAGTCGACAATTTTATTAATTTTTATTTTTGCTTTTTGTTTTCTTTTTTTTTTTTTTGGATGGAAGGGGCTAGCAATGCAGCAATGCAGCAACACAGAAATACAGCAACGTAGCCATGTAAAGTATAAGTCAAGAATTTAAGACACTTACCTTCCATCCACACATTAAATGAGGCAAACGCCACCTGAAGAGTCTTCTGTGCCATTTTTTTTAAAGCTTTTTTTTTTATCTGCTTCGTGATAATGATAATGATAACGACGATGTTGATGTTAATGTTGATGGCGGTTGAATTATAATCAAAAAAATTATTATTTTCCCTCATGAAAACTTGTAAATGGGACAAGTCTTAGAAAGTTTTGAAAATTTATTTTACTTTTTTTTTACTTTTTTGTGCATTAATTTTTTTTAAAAATGTTAAGGGGAGTTTTCTGTCCGTTATTTATATAAAAGTGAACAACAGAAATGTACTTTTGTGTAATAAATTTTTTTTGGTTTCCGTTTTCATTAAACAAAGGTGGGGGGGGCGGGGGGGGGGGGGTTTGTTTTACGCTTTTCCTACAATGCAAACGGATTTCAATTTGTGATGTCATGGCTTCTTACAAGTAGGACTAGTTTCTTGATTTTCCTCATGCATTGATGATGATAATGATTAAAACATGTTGCCCAAAAATCTACATTGACTAACTATCGGATACTCTACTAAAATGGGGAAGATGCGAACAAAATTAGGCGAAATGTTCAGCAGTATATGCGAAGTTTTTTTATATATCACTAACCAAATAACTATGATTCAAATGTTACGAAAAATATATGGTTTCTTAAGAATGTGAAATTTTGTTCTCAATTTATTTTTGTTCATCTGTTCACCCGTCCATCTTTCTTCTGCCGTCCACAACCTAACAAGCTTTGACATTTTGAAGTGAGCGAAAACTTAGTATACATGATTACACTACTTACTTTCACAGATCTAGCTTAAAAGAGGTCAAAATCCATTAAAGAAAGCGTCTACGATATTTAAGCAGACCGAGACATTCCTATGGAGGTGTAAAGTATTGCATTATTTTCCCACATTACCTGGTACGCGGGCATAATTCTTAAATATGAGACAAATATCCATCAAGGTCAGATGAACTTTTTATAGTTCACTTAAATTACTTTGTATTCTCCGACCATGTTAATAATGCTAATAATATTGAATTAATCATATCAGCTTTAAATATCATTTCTGTCATGCGGGCTTATGCCAATAAGCATTTACATGAGTGAAATAAGTTTGCTGTTTAAGTCTTTTGTTTAATTGTATTTAATATTACTTTGAAAAATTTATGGAGTAAGGCCACACACATATGTATACACAAACACACAAACATACACACATACATATATATATATATATAAATACGCACAGAGGAAAGAAAAAAGGTAAACATTGTGTCAGTAACAAGTTTCTTAAAAATTTTATCGTATAAAAAACATTTGTTAAAAAATTTATGGCGGTAGTAGACTATCATTTTAAATTATGTTAAACATCAATGAAATTAAAATCATTAACAAATTGCAGAAGTCTTTGCGAAGACGCCATACATTATGCACAGAGGTAAGATATTTATCATGAAATCTTTATAAGTTGCGAAATGCGAAGGAACAGAGTTTGAGGGAAACAGCTGCAGTTACTTGACAACTGTAATGACAACTGTGTGTGTATGTGTTAAAAACAAAAAAAATAAATAAAATATAATATATTAAAAAATTAAATTTACCAATTAAGTAAGATATTAACATATGTAGTCACAATATATATTAAAAAACGTTACATCGGAGGTAAAGAATATAAATAAAAATTATTTGCCGAATAAATTGAAACATATCCTTTAACTTATTTCGACAAGTTTGAAGAACGGACAATTTGAAATTTCACAGACGAAGGGATCAGACTAGGGGAATAACAAGGTACAAGGTATATTCAGAAATAGCTAAATAGCATTAGGCAAGGAAAACCGCATTTACGGGTCACGAAAAATCTCCAAAATTTTTGTTTCGCAAATTCTAGAGCAGAAACACAGACGGCTTTTTGAAATATTTAACTTTGAACTTTAGTTTTTCTCCTGATTGGATAGCTTTCGCAGGTAAATTCTAAAATTAAGGAAAAGCTCGCTTTTGCGTAGAAATACCATACAGCAATTAATTACAAATTTCACACAAAGACAATCTTTTTTTTCAGGTTACTCAATAAGTCCGTAGAATCATTGTTTTTCTTTCGCCATTTTGCTATTGCTGCGGTACAATTGCGACACTGTGCATAGTCTTGGTTTTATTTACTCCTTTATACTGTTATATACTATTATACACTGCTACATATTGCCATCTACTATCGATTAATTTACGAGATAATCGATGAATATCTTATCACTTGCATCCCAAAATACGGACATCGTAAACATTCCAACCGGATTATGCGCTTTTGGTCTCATTGAATGGCTATCGCCAATTATCGTCCATTCGGCTGACTACCAATTCGACTCGACTCATCGATATGTTAAGTCTTCTAAGTTCACGCTTCAGCAATTGTAGGGCTAGAAAACGTATTTTTTCTGATTTTTTTTTTAAATTGAATTTTTATTAAAAAGATAAAAATTCCCTACAAATTAATATAATTTGAAATTTGCAACAAAATTCAAGAAAATCATTTATTGTTGTGTCTTTTTTCCAAACTATTCTCGCACTTTATTGATTTAATAGTGTTACGCATGGGAATGAATTAAGATGAAGAACGTAAATAATAAAAATTCCACCTGGATTTACGCATGTTGGTAATAATGGTGTGGCGTTCTTACTTTGTTATTAACAGACTATCTTGTGATAGATTTTGTTGTAATAAATACAATAATTTTGCTGGGCTGTTGTGGTTGGATTGGCAGATACTTCCAAGAGGAAAGAAAAGATTATCGAATTTTAATGGTAGATATAAACATACTTAAACAGAGAGTACTGGCGTTTAGCCCTTAGTTATCAAGCTACCACTTATAGTTATTTACTTCTTTTTGTTTTTTCATTTTGTTTTTTTCATTTTCTCTTTTTCTTTTTTTTGGTAGTAAAACCCCTACTTACCAGAAAGTATTTTAGTTCAC
This sequence comes from Glossina brevipalpis, assembly GCA_000671755.1. NCBI lineage: Eukaryota > Metazoa > Arthropoda > Insecta > Diptera > Glossinidae > Glossina > Glossina brevipalpis. Next base: position 465,464 of record KK351018.1, read on the forward strand.
ATGTTTACGTGAACCGGGATTATGTTATGGCGCATTTGACCGTTTAATGTATTTTTTTTTTTCTTACTTTAAGAGTAACTAAATAACAACTTTCTGGTTATTTTCTGGAAACACCTGATAAACGCATTCAGGAAATGCATATAATATTATCGTATTTTAAGATGTGTCTGCTTTTTGTTTTCTTATTCTTTATCAGCTTTCGAGTATTTTTGGGGTTCATTCCCTCTCTTGTAAATTAAATAAGTGCCTGCTAGTGCATTACATTTTATATGGCATAGTATTGCATGTCCCCCTTTTTTTATTTTGCTTTCCAATCAATTTCTTATTTTTTAGTTTTTTTTTTGTTTTTTAAGATTTACTTTAGCACTTAGGTGGAGATAATAATTTATAATACAATACCAAGCTCAGCTGTAATTCAAAGTAAAACTGTTTAATGAAGACGGTAATGGAGATAAATGAACCAAAGAAGATAAACCTGTAAATGAAAGCTTCAAGAAACAAACAAACAAAAAAGATTAAAAAGGTTCTCATACTAAATTTCATAGCGATGTCCCTTGTGAGTCGTGGACTATTAATAAAAATATGTTGAAATTTTGACTTGTTTCTCAAAGTTGTCTGTATGTGTAGCCATTTATTGCGTTTCTTCCAATTTTCTTTTTTTTTCTCTTTGTTAGACCTAGAAATCTGCCTCAAAGACGCCCATTTGTGTGACACTTTTTATTTATAATATTAATACCAAAGTTCTGCTTATGTCAAAATTTGTTTAATGAAACGATTTAAGTTTCTACCTCTAATCCATCTTTGCACGCAATATAAAATTATATCAATTATATAAAATAAATTATATATAAATTATATTATATATAAATTATATTATATATATATATATATATATAAATCTCCTTTTGATCTTCAGGGTAACTGTTATTTTACGTTTGTTTATGATGGAATAGCGGAAATTCTTGGGTACATAAATTTCAAAGAAATCGAGCCGGAAATTAAAAATGTTGTTAAAAACTTATTAAATCAATGATTTCTATGAGAGAGTTTCAGGCATAAATCAAAGGACAAGTTTTTTAGAGATTCTTCATAAGAAATCACAACTGCTCCTCTATATTTGTAAACAGTTCATGAATTCAATAAACGACAATGTTACCAGGAATAAAAGGAAAATAGGGTCAGTTATAAGTGGAACACCTTGCAGGCGACGATAAATAACAACACTGCCATAAACAATAAAAATATTAAAAAAAAAAATACGAAAAAGGAAAAGGAGAGCAAATGTTAAAATCCGTACATATGTTTTCATTGATATCATTTTAAACGGTACAAATACTACAAAAAAAAAAAAATTCATTATAACAATGACGGTGATGATGAAGCAACAGATTGTTGCTGCAGGCAGCAGTTTCATTTTGTGCTATAGAGAATTGTTGAGTTCTGTTGAAAAAGAAGAAGAGAGCATAAGGATAATAAAAGTGAATTTTTTCATTTCTTTACAAGTCAAGCTGCACCATGCAGCATGTGCGTGGGTTAGCAATGTGGACTTTGAAGAACCGAAGCAAATCAAAATTGAAACCAACAGCCAGCAAATGCAACAATTTGTAAATGGTAGTTAAACTAATCCATGATTTCGGAGGCATGCAAACGCATGTAAAGGAACCAAATTTCGTTGACTGACTTTACATAGCAGGTTTTCAAGTTGCTTGCCAGGATATAAAGAAATGTATGTTTTGCTGTAAAATATTTTACCTAACAATTAAAACGTTTCTTGATTTGAATGCAACAGCCTGTCGTTATTTGATGCTTGAAAAACAAAGACCTTCAAGGTGTTTGAACAAATGCTGGAAAGTAAGCAGATGCACAAAAATAATAAAATTAATTTTTCTATGAAAAAACAATTAAAAAAAATAAATCAAAAAAAAAAACCCAAAAAAGAAAAAGAAAAAGCGAATACAAACAAAATAAAAACATGAGAAATATATGTACAGATTTTGGCCAATAAAAGTGAACATTAAATCAATCTTCATATTGGAAGTAAACTATTTTATTTCCGGTGCAAATACTAATCGGGGTTAGATACTATTTATCTAAAGATTCCAAGTTGAATTTGAAGGCTTAAGTGGAGAAACTTGAAACAACCGAATAAGATTAGCGGACAATAAGCCTCGCTATTATGTAGATGCATGCAAAAGCACCGCTGAGTTACAAGAGTAATGAGAGTCTAAAGTAGGCGGAACATGGTATTGTCATAAACTCAATAGAAGAACTATGCTGGCTTTCATTAAACAGTTTTTTTGTTTTTAAAGGAGAAATATGAGAAGACGTGCAGATATGTTCACTTTTTCTTAGGGATGCTTGTCTCAAAATTGTGGAGAGGAGAACAATAACTTAGCGTCGAAAAAGAAGCATTCGATTTGTTGGATTTAGAACTGATAACCCTTCAACACGCTAAGTAATTGTAGGAATTTTTATAAACAATAACTTTATTACAAATGCAATTAAATAAAATAAAATATAAATAAATATAAAAATATAAATAAAAAAAATGCATCGGGCAAGGTAAAGGAAAACTTAGTGGTATTTTTTTTTTTTACCAAAATTAGAGCACATTCTTCATATATTTTGGATAAACTTTCTATTTATCGCATATCAATTATGGTATATTTTGATGGATAATCTTTTCTTTTATTGTACCGTTTCTGTTGAAATTTCATGATTCCCGGAGGAGAAACTGGACCTGCTTTGAGGTTCGCTTGAGGTCAGTAGTTAGTTGTTAAGAAAAGCGGATGAACCAAAACTTTCCAGCCTATTTCTTTCAATTTTTACCAATTATTCCTGATATTATCGTAATAGAAAGCGAGACATTTCCTATTGATCACTTCTTAATGCTTTCTTTCAAATGCGAACATTAATCGCATTAACTGAAACTGAGAAACGTAATCACTCGTTTGGAAAATTTAGACAGCTCATCTTCTTCCGTTCCGATCAAACGCAAAGATAATAGTTTTTTTTTTATTATTTTTTTCTAATAGAACCAATCAATCAGGGCTTACTCTATTGGTTCAAAACTGGCAGTGCTTACTTCTGCAGCGATGTTGCAATACGAAATTTGTCGATCGTTTTAAAATTTAGGAAAATTTTACCGGCTTTTTCGACGAATAGTCGCGTGTGTAACATCGATATTTTCAGACCTGTCACTGGTGCTGCTGCTTGGTAAAGCATCTTCATCACAAACACTAAAAATTGTTATACAAGTTTGTGAGGCGTTCCCTTCTCGATCGAAGCGATATTGTAACGTTAAAAACATTTTTTTTTTTAATTTTGTCGTTCTTTCAAAACGTAATGTAATTGTCTTTGAAGCAAATCGTAGTATGGCCGTAGTTAGGCGATTCCGAAGCTTTCCGTTGGGAAAATTGCCACGAAGTTATTCTCTCACCTATGTTTTGGGCAGTCTTCTGCGGCACCGACCAACTTAAAGTTAAAATTAAAACTAAATAAAAAATATCGGCAGTATTTTCTCTTTTCAATTATGAACATTTTAATTAACACTTAATCAGTTACCATCTCAGGTAAAAGCAGGTTTAAGGTAATCAAGGTGTTAAAATATGTACAGCATTCATAAACGACAGCAATAACAATCTGCTCAGCAGTACTGTCGCTAGTTTATTAAAATGTTATGAGACATGAAAATATTTTTTTCTCTCTCATCTTCATCGGCCAGCACAGTAACATGAAAAGACAGACGAGAGAGAAGTATTCTAAAAAAGAAGAAAAGAAAAACATGAAATTAATAACAACTTTAACAACAATTACAACAACAGCACTATATCAACTCAGCTCCCCAGTATATGAAAGAGTCATGAAATGGGCTGCAGTGCTTACACAGGAAAAGAAAAGAAAAGAAAAAAAAAACATATCATCTCGTAACAAGAAAAGCCAAACATGCAAATATTTTCTTTTGTAGTCTCTTGGTCTGGGCATATCTACTCATACGTAGGTATGTATGTAGGTATATAATCCAAGCAGCCTAATTGTGGATTCTTGGCATAAAAGCATACGCAAAGTCGAACATGAGCACACATACTTCACATTCTATATAATAAGCACAACGAGTGCTATAGTGCTGGTAGTGCCGATGGTGCTGATGTATGTGTGCTATGTCTGGTATTGCCGGTCTAACTATGTTTACTTAACAACACTTAGTTAAGACATCAGTGCGAGTGTTATGATTTAGTTAACACCTTCTCTAGTTTAAATGTATATAAAAACCTGGCTATGTAGTTGGTTGGCGGAGTGTAAGGCATGATTACACATAAATGTATGCGAACACATAAATGTATATTTGTATGTATATGTGTTGCTGTTTGTAGCCAGTATAAATTAAAAACTTAGTTTCAATTTCAATGAAAATTATGGGGTTTGCTTGTTTTTTCTCACACACATATGCTGAGTTGGGTTAAGCAAACGATGAAATGTGTTTACTTTAGCACTTAGCATCCTTAGGTTGTGTGGCTTTTCAATGTCCATTTTTATATATATAAGTTAGATATGTATGCTTGTGTAAATTAATGTATAAATAGCATCATAATTAATATCAACGCTACAACAACTTTATTAAGCTAATCATTAGCACTTACAACCGCTGTACTTTATTCAATGAATGTTTACGGCTCCAGTTAAGATCACGTTATTAAATGGAAGAAGGGTTCATTAGCTCTTCCTCTACTATGCAGTATAGATTAAATACTCAATGACTTAATTATACATACACAAAGTATACACAAATAATGGCTTAGAGCAGCGATAGTAGTAAAAGTGCGATATTTGAATAATTCTTTAGGTATAAGTTTTCGATTTTGGTGAATTGTCTGAGTTGTTGTAACATAAGAAAGTACTTAACTTTGAGTTTAAGGTGCAGTAACGTTACCGTCAGAAACGGATAAGAATAGAATGAGTTAATTAGCTTCCAGCCCTTCCTGATTTAACTTAATGTAAAACTTACCTAATGTGGCAAAGCCAGCGAAGTTTGACTTACATAGAACCAGGGGGAGAGAGGAGTTAGAGTGCAAGTTAAGTAAAGTGGTAACTGAGTTTAATAATTTAAATAACGAACATGCATCGTGTCAGTTTCAAAGAATACAATTCCCTTGTGTAATAATTAATGCTTCAGCAACAAAATTAATTTTCCTTACGAGATTTTTCAAATGGATGTAAAAAATTGCGGATCTATTCATACCTATAAGTGGTTGCTTTTATTTTTTGTTTTCTTAATGTTATTATAGATGGTTAGTTAAAAGTCTCAAATACATCTTTCACAAAGTTTCCGAATAACTTGATGTTCAAAATGTAAGCTACAGCCAAATGGACTTTATATAGACCTATCTTTTATTTTATAACAATCGATGCTGCTTCTTTGTCTGCCTATTCGCCCAATGTCTCTTGTGTATTCAGATCGTAAGTCTTAGAATCTTCTGATCAAGTTTGATACAGTGCCATGGTTTGGATCAAGAACAGATTTCCATTAAACGTGGATTGAATTGGACCATTTTTCCGAACGCTTCTCACATAATTCCCTATTTTGCAAAAGTTTTTAACAGAAAAAATTTTCTGTTTTTAATATTTCTCGCTAAAAATGAATAGAAAACACTGTACTTAGACAAACTTAAATGGATGTGGAAAATTATGGATAGCCTCCAATATATACGAATTTAGAGAAAGTAAGCTTTTATATGGCCACAAAACGAGGTATGCAGTATAAAGATGAAAATTGAAATAATAGGCTGATATGGCATATAACTATGGCCTGGTAGGTTTGGACTACTTAGGTCCATTTTTTTGGAGTGTTTCCTATATAAAGCTTCTCTTCTCTAATGACAAATGATAAAAAATATAATATTCTTATGGCAAATATAGATCTTTATTAGGTCGTGGTAGATATTTCGTAATCGGCTTTGCCCGACTGTACCAATTTGGTTTGTTTTGTATATGCGACCAGTCTATGAGTGAGTTATTTATTTTTTGTTACATTCTTGTATATTATTGGTAAACCATTCAAAAGCCTAATTAACGCATAATATGTACAAAAGAGTTTAGTGAAAAGCCACTGCTATGTATGTGTTCATTAAAATTAATGATTTGAAGAGTTTTCAGCAAAAGCTTAAATTCTTATATTTTATTTCGATCCATGTTTTTCTTTTTATTTTTATTTTTAAAACTTGTTACGTTCTAATAACTTTCATTGCATGAGATCGACTGGCGAAAAAATAAAATGAAAATAATTTTTAATTTATTTTATCTTAATAAAATTCACCCTTTTTCATAATGATAAAAAAAAAAAAAAATATGTGATATTCAAAAAAACCAATAAGGGCGTACTAAACATTTTTGGCAATGCTTGTATTGAAGCAAGCGTGGAAATGATGTTTATAAACCAAGCAAAAGTAAATATTATAATAATACGGGATACGGTAATTGAAGGTAAGCATGACATTTTTTGTTTTTTTTTGGGGGGTGGGGGGGTATTAATTATAAGGGCGCGCACAGAGAGGTAACTTCAATTTTGTTTTCGATTGATGCTCATGAGAATGCAGTCCTTTATGAATGCACGTAGAAAGGAATTTTTATTTTATGATGTTTCCGGAACATAATAAAAAGCTACAAAAGAAGGGTATAAAGAATTCGTCATAAATGCTTTTGAATGCATCAGTTTGAGATATTTTTTATTTGTGTTTAATACTGACATGTTATAGTTACACAATTACATGTATATATATGTACAGAGACAATAATCTACAAAAATATTAAATGAAAAGTATTCAGTGACTTGTTTGCTTTTATCATGGACCTTAGGAGAAACACATAAAAGGGACACGCGCACTACTTTCCTAATTGATGGGTATTGGTTTTTAGCTAAAGAAAGCATATGATACGGTCAGCATAGTCTGTGACTCAGTTACAAGCAGTTCACACACATCGTGCTTAGTTTGCATGGAACAAGGCAAACAAAAAAAAAAAAAAAAAAAAAAAAAAAAAGGAAAAGAAAGCAATAAAAGCGTCACGTAAATATTTGTCGAAAAATTATATACATACACGCAATAATAGCCTTTAGTATGACGAAATTGCGAAAACGTTTAATATTCATATGACTGTTTGTGTGAACACATTATGACTGACTTGACCAGCAGAAGAATCTTGAGAACAAAAAATATGTATAAGGAAAGAAAGAAAGAAATAAAAAAAAAACGTTAATACATCTCTAGCAAAAAAATAAAAAAAATAAAAAAAAAAATAAACTTAACACATGATGTCAAAAATCAACAGAAAGTTGAATGTTTATTTCACACATAAGCACGCACACATCGATATGTGAATGCGCACACAAAAGTTAATGTGTGAGCGCGAGTATGCCTTCTGAAAGCACTGATGTACATCAATGATTGTAAATAACGGTGCATTTCTTTAGTGGTTGTTGCTGCTTTTTCTTTTTTTTGCTTGACCGTCTGTCCGTCCGAATTATAAGAGTTAACTTTGTAAAGACACATAAACTGCACCTGAGCATAGCTGTCATACATTCATACTATAAATGAACGAATATTTACTTGTATTAATATTACTTGTAAGAGTCCTTAGCCATACGTATGATCACGAGCGTAGTCGTATATAGTTGAAATTGTGCCGTGTTGTTTGCGTTTCTTTCTTTCTACCGATAAAGTTGAAAAGTGACACGAAATCGTTAATGTTGTTATCATTTTGAAGACCGGCTTTAATTTGGTATAAAGTAAAACAAAACAAAAAAAAGAAAAAAAAAAGTATTTTACTAAATTAAATATTTTTCATTTCTTCCCCTTTTGTCTGTTATATAGCGCAATTTCTTACTTCTTCTTGCCGTTGTTGCTGGCAAAAGATATTTCGTTGCTGTGTCTGCTTCAACAATTGTTGCATGGTCAATGAATGTCTTTAATGTTTAATTTATTTAACAGATATGAATTGTAATTTAATTTTTGTTTTGTTTTTGTTTTTGCCTTTTTTTTTTTTGTATGAACAGACACATGCATCTTCATTTGTCCATACATATATATATGTGGTTTTATTTATAAATATATATACATAAATAAAAAAAAAAGTATTCACAAAAAAGTTATTCATTAGCATTAACACGAAATTTTTGAATTAATTACAAAAATTTCAATTTAAATGCAATTTTAATGATAACGAAATAAAACAAAAAGAAAACTAAATGAAAGTTGACTGATACCCGACATATAAAATGAAAAACTGTACAATTTTTAGCAAACGAAAATTACAAAAATAAATAAATTTGGTTTACCTTTCTCCACCAACCAACGAAAGAAAAGCATCTATTAACTTTGTCTTTCCACATTAGACACCCATAACTCTCAGATCTCCTTTCAGAGTCCGAAATTCCGAGTCGAAATATAATAATTTTTAACACTCCATCCGGATAAAATTGTTCAAAGCCCTGAGTAAGAAAATTAAATCTTTAAACTGCAAAATTCATTGATTTCTTTTCGTGCGCCCTATTAAAAGTTGCTTATGTACCTTCAATATAAAAATAAATGTTCGCCAGTTATGTGTGTATTCCTTTAATACAGAAATCTTCGAGTTGGCAGAAGAATATGTTTTTTTTTTTTTTTTTTTAAACAAAAGGTTTCGAAAAGTCCGCTTGAAAATAAGCTGCAGAAAATTCAGTTAATTTAATGGCCAAAGAAAACTCTTAGAAAGAGTTCGCGCAAGAAGAGGAAGACGCACAACTCTTGATCTATCTCAATATATGTATAGAAATTTGACTACAACAGTGCGCGTATTAATTCATCTGACACTGATTACCTTTCAAGGAACCTAAGAAACCTTGAAATACGAAAAAATCCTTACGAATCTTCTTCCCTTCAAGAGAATTCATATCTATTTACTAAAGCCTTATCAACCAACTTTAAAATATTTATTTGCATATTTTAAATAAAATATTTCGTATGAAAAGAATTTTTAACCTTTATTCAGAAAAAAAAAAAAAAAAAAAAAAACAAAGAAGCGATGAAAAAACTATAGAAAATATTTATGCAAATATTTTTTACAACTGTTCTTTCACAGACATACTCTCGCGCATACACACACGTCTCACTTATAATGTAACATACATGTATTATATATTATATATGCAATGCATCTGAACATATCATATAAATGTTTTTGAACACATAACGCGAATGGGAAACAAAAAAAAAAAAAAAAAAGAACTGTAAACTCTGTATTTTCCATAATTTATAGACATTGCATGATGCTACTAAATCAGATAAGCTAACCGCTGAGCGAGTAGCGTAACGCGTTCATGTTAAATTGCGCTCTCGAAAATCCATACAAGAATAACACTCGCGTAGTAAACACAATGTATGCAACAATCCTGTTTATAATGTCAATAGATGTGTGCATCGCTTCTTTTTTTTTTTGTTTTTAAATGCATATATACACCAACAACAATTTCAAGATGACACTTTTCCTATTTTCGGGCCAAACAATATTTTCTGGGTCCCTCAAGCATTCATTGGCAGTTATGTGTGCGCAAAGAAGTTTTCTTTTTCCTCATCTCTGAAGATGTATCGTTTCTTGTTATTATTACACGTATACGTTATGCTTTCTATTTGAATTTTCATTGTTTGAAATATAAACTTATGTTAGTATCTGGATATATATGTGGATGTAAGATGAAGTGTTTGTTGCCAAAACATTATTGTTATAATGTTGGCAGTAATGCGCGTGAAACGATGCTCACTTACTACTTACACTTATTGTGTTATACGTATTGTTCATGTGATGTCCAAAAAACTATATTTCGTTGTAAAGATGGCGTGAAATTATTGTCTCTCTGCTTGAATTGTTTATATTGTACTTTGCTTTGTATTGCATGAAATGTGATCTAAAGCTCAGCATGGGATTTTCCTTTTTGTCTTTCAATTTTGAAGAGCATTTCATAGAACATGAAGCCAAAGACAACATTAATAGTATGTTGAATACTTTTTTGGTTTTGTTTTTAAATCGAGTGTATTTTGAAGTCATGTCAAGAATTTAAAAAAAATTCATTAAGAAATACATACTTTTTTTTTTTTCAAAAGTTTTGCACAAGAAGAAGAAAGAAAAACAATCGTAGATCATTTTCTTTCATAAATTAAAACAAGAAGTAAAATCGATGCCTGTAACTAATCAAATAATCTGAATTAATAATCGAAATATTTGGATTTTGTATTTCATTCATTTATTTCCAGCCAAACTGAAACGAAAAACATTTGTGATCTTTCTTCTCTACTTAGAGAAAAAATTCTTAAGGAAATTTTCAATTTTTTATTTAATGCTAGAACCCATAATTAACTACGGCTTTTGGAGGTATTTTTACCCTATCATCTATGAGTTGGTTAGTGATCGTTCTATAGACTTGCGGCACAGAACGTCTCAGATATCAGAATCAAATCATTTTATAATACTTTTAAGCGATCTTTTTGAAATTGTTTGAAAACGAAATGTTTCATATCGATCACTCTATCAATGTGTAGCTTTATCGGCTATTGAAACCTTGCTTGAATGGTACCATTAGTGTGGACTTTTTAGAAAAAAATATTTTGTTTTAATTTTCATCAAAATATTTTTTCTTAACACTCAAATATACGTTTAATAACCTCCACAACCTACATTATTCTATGAGTCAAAGGTTTGATTTAATCAAACCGTAACGAGAACCGTAATGCAATGATTAGGTAGCCAATAGAAGATTGATAGTTAAACAATTCGATATAAAAGTTAGCATTGTCGTGAGTAACAAAGACAAATACTTCCTGTTTCTGTTGCTAAATTTTCAAAAAAAAAAGTTTCTTTAATAAAGTGAAATGCACATTTGATATGAACTTCATTTTAAATGATATCCTTAACGTAAATCATTTATCGTTTTTAACCGGTTTATGCGAATAAGCGATTGCCTACACAGAGAGAGAGAGATGATACGCCCATTTTATTATTGTAAATTCAAAAAATATTCATTAGTTCAAGTTGTATTACTTGTTTATTTCATGAGGTCAAATCATTTGTCAACAGACCTATAATTTAAGTGTGTTAATAACATACAAGAAAAGTCAGCCTACTTTTTGCACGCATGCACTGTGCAAAGCCGAACAAAACCAAAATCATAAACACTTCCATGAACATTTCCAATCACATACAGATAAGTTCACACACTTTCCGAAAGTATGCAAAGAAAAGAGAAAAAAAATCACAATACAATGTTTATCAAATCGGTGGCATCAAGCGAAATGCAAAAAGTAAAAGTTGTCATCAACACACAACAACAACACCAACAACGAAAATTACGTTTATACCTATGTCGGAGCATAGCAGTAGTAATCATCATTTACACACGTTTTTTTTCTTTTTTTCAATTTTTTTTTTGTTTTGTAAACATACCACTCACACGCTTACCTATGAATTGTTGTATGAATTGTTGACAAGAGAGGAAGGAGTTGCCAAAAATTACAAAAACCCATTTATTATAAACAATTTATTTAAAGTTGTCTGTGTTGTCTTCTTTTGATTTTCTCGGCCAAACAATGCCGATGGCTGCATATGCCACGAATGCATCATATGTATATGTATGCATATACATATGTAGCTATGTATGTATGCATGTAGGTATGTAGAGATATGCGTATTTGTATTTATTATTCTCAAGTAGCCCCTGGCTACTTTATTTATTGCTAGCTATTGTGCAACATTAATGTCAACACTTTAAATCCAATTCGAAACGTACGTATTTTTACACAATTTTTACATTCATTGTCTTAAGAAATATTCAAGTTATAGGTCAAAGTTTCCTTATAGAGAGGGTCAAATTGGACATTAAGTTAGAAAGAGCGAAAGAGAGAAAGAGAGAGAGAGAGAGAGAGAGAGAGAGAGAGAGAGAATTATAAACAGTTGGAATAAGTAAAATAAATCAAAAAATGTCATTACGGTTTGTACAGAGACTTGAAAGAAAAAAAAACCAAACATAAAAAGAATAATCTTCGAGTTGGCCCGAACTTATTTTATACCAACGACAACTTTGTGCTAAACTCAAAAAAAAGTCTTTAATGATTTATTATGATGATCATGTGCAGTATATATATCAGATATTTCATCTTTTATCAGCAGATACGAATGGGTTTCGAAGGTAACATAACTGAAATGTTTTATGAAATGAATCTTTTTTCTACTCATTATTGGGGTTTAAACCTAACATTGTTGCTCATGATCAAATTCTTTAATGTTTTAATGAAAGAGCGGTAAAGAACTTTTTTGCTCTCATAATTGATTTAAATTCAAATTGGAATCGATTCCATTCTAGTTGATGATGAAGTGAATATCTTTGTGTAAGGTGGAAATTAAAAATTATTTTTTAAAAGTAATGTCCTTTTTTTTGAATATGGAAAAAAAGTAGCTATTTGCTTTTTAATTTTAATTCATTCCAGGTGCAAATTATCTTCAAAAGGAAATTTAAAAAAATAAAAAAATTTCTTTTTTAAGAAAAAAAATTTTTTTTTTCAAAAAGTGTTCTTTTTTTTTTTTTGATAAAAAATTCCTTTCTAGAAATTAAAAGCAAAAAAAAAAAAAAAATTTTTTTTTTCGTTAATTTTTTCGGAATAATTTTTCTTTAGTTTGCGTTATCTTCTTCATTATTATCATCTCACAAGTCTAATATGGTATTAACCGTTGTTAACCGTTACTGCAGAGTATGTAATTACTTTTGAAAAACTGTTAAAAGAAAATTGCCATAATGTTTTAACACCTTTTGCGCGTTTTTGTTTATTCGGTAAAAGTAAACGAAATTAAAAGAAAGCAAGGTGTGCGCGCATATAACAAGAAAGTCTTAAGTAATGGCTACGAGAAGTGTGGATACAAATGACCACAATTACTTGTAAACATACGAAAAGGTTTTCTGGTCTTTTTTAGCAGATATAATGTGACATTGTTTTCATTCATTATTCGCATATTACAATAAAACGAAACGAAAGAAAGTAAATTATCCAGAATGGCTGCCGAATGGTAATCAATATATAGCCAAAGGGTGTTTGCATGAAGTCGTAGCGTGTAAATTGTTTATTATAGATTATGTCTCTAAGAGAGTACAGTACAGAGTACAGCACCTACCAAAGTAACGTGTAGTATCAGCGTAACAGTAGCATATTTGCAAATTTTCTCATTGCAAGCGTTAACAGCGTTATTACTTCAAAAATATTGCGTGACCCAGCTGCTAGTTTTGGGCTCAATAATACAAAAAAAAAAAAACCCTAAAAATTTTTATTTCAAGAAGAAAAACTTTCATTTTGTTTGCAACTTTAAAACACGTCATCATTATTATCATCATCATCACTATCATGATCATTTTCGTTACACTCTGACACTTTCTTTTAGCAGCATTAACACTTAACAGCTTCAATGACAAAACACTTGAGAAAGAACACTTGAGCTGACAATAACGAAATTTATTAATTTGGAATTTTGAAATTTTCACATAACATAATAAAAAGCAACATCTTAAGCGGTGAATGGTAGTGATTTTTTCTTAATTTCGTGGGGAGTAAGTGCAAATTAATGGTCAGCGCGAATGATGAAACCCTTTAGCGTGGCAAGAATACTTTTCTCGTGGATTCAAATAAATTTAAAGTTTTCAGAAGAATTTCGCGCTCCCTTATTAAATTGTTTTTAAGAAAGTTATTAAATTTACTTAACATGTTCGCATTAATGCGGCAATTTACGACACAGTTTATGAATTGCAATTAATTGAAGAATAATTGGGAAAAAACTGATTGATGTGCGTAAGCAATTTAAAATTAATTTTTTTTTTCTTTTTACTTGAAAGGCGGTAATGGTTCTATTAAACGAAACGAAATTTAATAAAAAGGAAATTAAAAGAGTGATGATTACGTTTGTCATCAATGTACGTTATCAAAAGCAATATTCATTCAATGAAAATCTCAGGTCTTTGCTTAGTGAATGGTGAATATGTGGAGCTTAGAGAAATATTATAAACGTAATATCCTGGCTTCCAGGATTAAAGACACATAACTGATCTCATCTATCCAAGTTACACTTACTTCTTATTGATAAAAGCAAGCAAAATTTCTTTACACTGAGAAAAATTATTTATTAAGAATATTTGCAATGATTTTTAAATTCATCGTTTGTTTTACTAATTTTTTCATATAGAAGTCTTTGTGCAATTTGTTGGTAAGAACAGAGAAGTCCTACCAATTATGTGTGAATAAATTTCAATTTACAAAATATTAAAAAATCTTTTGCCTCAAATCTTCATTACTTTATAATTGAAATGTGTTGGGAATTTTTTATTTTTGCATGACATTGAACCAATTATGTCTTAAGCGTAGATTTATAGTTCTATAAACCACTGCACATATGTATGAATGTGATGCTCTCTGTGAATGTATTTGAAAAAGTTGTATTCATTTCTCCTCGGTTAACATTAATGTCCAATTGTTTTATGCTATTACTACTACCACTGCTACTGCTACTACTACTACTACTACTACTACTACTACTACTACTACTACTACTACTGCTATTTCAATAAAGTTTAGCTCTCGTAAAAAACATGTAAATAAATTTCTTTTGGGTTTTCTTTCGATTTAATCTTTTCTTTCGTTTTTTTTTTTTTTTTTTTTTTTTGATATTATTGTAATTGTGTTGTAATTATCGTTTTCTCTAATAATATGTCTTTGTATTGCAGTATTGTTGTTAACGTCGTCATCAATTTAATTGATAATCATGACAATTGTAATGATGATGTTTAGAAAGACCATATGCTATGCAAGATATTGCCCAAGTGATACACTTTTACATATTTTAAACGCAGATAACTCTTTACGTCTGCAGGTACATACAGCCACGGACACATAAATAGCACAAATTTCAATCAAAATTGTAAATCTAATGTAAATCTTTATGCTTTATGTGAACTATAGAAATTATTATTCTTCTATTATTCTTCAGTAAGACACTCTTCAGGCTAGTTTGCTTTGTATGTACAATTATTTAAGTTATGATTAATAATTTGAAAGAAGGAAAATTATTTTTAAATTTTGTTAGGAAACAAAAAATTGTCCTAGAAAAATGGTAAAAAAGAATGCTTTTTATTTAAACAAAAATTTAACACAAGAAAACGAAACCACGAAAAACTTCGTATTTCTACTAATGAAGTCACCGTCCATAAAAGCAAGCAGTCTTCAATTTAGGAATATTTATGATATTAAATCACGAACACAAACACGTAAGTCGGATGAGAAAGTCATAGCATTTGTAGTTTGAGATGCGCATAGAGTAATATTACCATATTGAGAAGGTACAAAGGACCAATAGTATATAACAGTATATAGCAGTATAAAATAGTGTATAGCAATATATAGGAATGTAACCAAGGCAATGCACGGTGTCAAAAAAGGACTACAAGAACAACAAAATGAAAATAAAAATGATCCTACAAACTGATTGAGTGATGTGCTTGGGATTTTTAGTATTATATTCATATTTTTTGTTCCCACTTCAATTATTAATGTGACTTTTTTAAGATTATGTTTGAAAGAAAGATAATGTTTGTTTTTCCTTTATTTATGAATCTCATAATAATTTTTGTGGTTATTCTCACGATAAAGTGAGGTCTATTTATGTGTCCAAGGCTGTATAATATATATATCTGCAATTGATTGGGGCTTTTATTTATTAGTTAATTTTTTTCATTTGTTAGTAGCAACGTGTGCTACAGTTTGCGCTAAACTTGTCACCGCAAAATATTTTCTTTCTGATTCAATCCACTCATCTTTTATAGATGAAAAACACAAAAAACGCAAAAGTAAATATTTTTATTTACAATAACAATGAATGGGACGAACTCTGGATACCCGTTATCGCAACTGAACATAAATATCGTATAGTTTTTTATTTCGTGCGGTACAGAATATTTATATATTTGGGAATAATATTTGAGCTTTTAAAGATTACTAGAGAATATGAGGGAAAATAACATTTCTTTGGATTGATTAATTTGTTTTTTTTTTTTCATTGTCCAATCTATGCCTCGATTCTTTCAAATGGATGTCCGTGCAGCCATAACTCAGTTAAATGCAATATTCACGATGATTGAAAATACAGCATCATCATCTATGGGATCTCCAAAGTGTGCATTTCAGTTATTGCAAATAGAATAACGTAAGTTGTTTACCACTTTTTTCTTTTGATTAAAAGAAAAGCAAACAAAGTAAGCGCCACTTAAGCTTAACTAATGCTATCAAAACACGAGATCAATGTTTTGTGTCTTCAGATCTTTTTTTTTATTTTGTTATAATGAATCTAAGAAGAAAAATGGAGCAAAAGCAAAAACTGTAATAAGAAATATATAGAGTAATAATATCCAATGGAGAGTTTTACATGGAGTAGCTCTGTGATGGGAATTTTTATAAAACTTCCTGTTTTAAAAGAGACTTCTTTTTTTCATTGCTTCATACAAAATTTAATTTATACACATTTTCTTGGTGATTTTCTCTACGTAGTTTTTTCTCCTTTTCTGTTTTTCTTTTTCTTTTTTTTTTTAATTTTATATTACTTGAAAACTTGTTAATAAAAACGTTTAACAACTTATTTGATATAAATAAAAACTGGCCTTATTCAATAACTTCGCTTAAGATTTATAATTTTTTTTTTTTCTCTCTCATTACAAAACATCTTTAACAACAACAAGATTTCGAACATTAGTGATACTTAAAGCAAAAAAGGTTTTTACGATATAAAGTCAAAGCATAAGTAGTATGTAATAAAATTCTGTTGTTCTTTAAACGAGTAGGAAGGCAGTATGGGTTCAGTACATTTTAATTGATTCATAATGAAGCCAAAGTTTAAAAAAGAAACCACAACTTTAACTACAACAATAACATTTGAGTTTTCTTTCTCTTTTGCTTAAGTATGTTTTTCAAACTCCTTTTTATAATGAAAACGGGGAATAAAAACAAAAACAAAAACAAACACAAAAAACATTTGCGACTTGTTAACTAATACGGTCGCCTGGTTAGAAAACTAGCAACAAATGGAAAAGAACGCGTTTGTCTTTTTCTATTTTTTTTTTTTTTTTTTTTTTTAAAGAAGACAAACTTTCAATGGTGTGATATATCTGCGTTAACCAAACTTGTTTTTTGTTTTTATTCATTTTAGCAATTTCTTAAACAAAGTCATGCATACAATGTCTACAGCAAATATTTCCTCCATTAACTTCATCTTTTTTACATTCGCTCA
>KK351018.1:482817-532291 GCA_000671755.1 Glossina brevipalpis
AAAACTAGCAACAAATGGAAAAGAACGCGTTTGTCTTTTTTTTTTTTTTTTTTTTTTTTTTTTTGGTAAAAAGATTAACGTTAAACTTTAAACTTTAAATGAAGTCACAAATCAGCTTCAATTTATTTATTCATTTTAGCAATTTCTTAAACAAAGTCATGCATACAATGTCTACAGCAAATATTTCCTCCATTAACTTCATCTTTTTTACATTCGCTCAGATTTTAAAAATTCAATTAATTTTAAACAAAAAAACATTTCTACGTAACATTTCTAAATGCAGTTAATGTGTTGTTTGCATTTATGACTCATTACGTTAATTATGTAATGTTTAGTCATTAAAATTTCGTTAGAAACTATTTTTTATGTTTTATTTACAAAACTAATATTGTATAAGAAAAACAAAAGACTTAAACAACAAACTTTCTGATTAGTTTTCAATTGGTCGTCTCAGGTGCATCATCATAAATATTTTAATGGTTTTTTGCTTTTTTTTTCTCTTTTAAACAAAAATCAAAATCTTATTAATTTTTATTGTAAAAATTATAAAGAATATGTTCACATATATATGATAAAAAGAAACGATTCCGTAATGAAAACCTTAACTCATAAGTATATGAAAATAAGAGTAAAATCTTAAATAATTACAAAGAACTTCATTCAACTTAGCCGCAGTTCCAAACGGGAATTACATCTTTTTGAAATTCAAAGATTTAAATTTAGCAATGAAACTATAAACTGTATCCTTAAGTTTTGTTAATGCTTGTCGATTTAACGAAAGAACAAAATTATTTTCTGCCTCAGAAAATATGAGTTCGGAGACAATGTAAAAAAACTGCTATTCTCATTGCGCCCGGCAGAAGAAATGTTCAACGAAGCAATTGCGAGTATACCATGGAAAAATGTTTTTTTTTTAAATTCGTTTACAATTCTTCGACCAGAGAAAATCATCTGTTATCTGAACCTTGTGTTCCTCCTAATCATAGTCGCTGGCTTTCAAAACCGCTTAAAATCATTTCAAAAACTATCATATTAACATTGCATAGCTTACTCACTAGCACGCCCACTATTAATCGAAAATTTATTAGCTTAAGCTAACACTTATCCAAATTATTATTGTAAGATTAATAAAAAAATATTGCATTTCTTCATATTTTCTTTTTTAAACAAAATTTTTATGTTAACCTCAAATGGGGCTTTCTTCAAACAATCACACAAATAACTGCAAAAATATGTTAATATGTAAACTTAACTCTTACACCCCTCGTGGTGAGGTAAGAATTTTTAATTTTTGTACTTAACACTATAAAAGAAGAAGAGATATACAAACTTGGTCGAAAGGTTTGTAACGTGTCTAGCTATACGCAATAGCAAGAGCGCTTAGAAAGGATTTCCGCAACAGATCAATATCGAAAATGATCGTGAATCGCATACCCACACGCCCCCAATAATAAAGAATACAAACAAGACTTTCTTTTTCAGTTATTGTAAATATCTTTATAATAAATGTTGATTACATTTTGCATAATTACATAACAGATAAAGAAACATAAGTAAACCATCGTGTGCAGTAATAATAAACAAAAATTTTAAAATTTTTCAAAAACTTCTTAGGTAATTAGGTAAAGTATTCAAGGTTCGCTTAAAACCGCAGATAGGCTTTTTAGATGTTTATGATTTATGTCATTATACGTTATTTTAGTATCTCTTGAACTAATTAATCTTAAGTTTTTTTGTTTTTTTTTCGTAACCGAAATAACTGGAGCATGTTAAGAAATTACTAAATTATTCAAGAAATACATTTATTTTCCTAAAGCGAGATGTCATAAGAAAAATTATTATTATTATTATTATTTTTTTTTTATATTTTACATTATAGTCTATATTGCGTTATTACTCTTTAGTTTTGATTGTTGTTTGTTATTTTTTTTCTTTTTTAATCAATTTTTATATTTAAGAAAGACATCTGCCTGCGTGTTTGCTATTAAAACAAATACCGGCACACTGGGAGGAAAACGTAATAAAATCAATTGTCTCAGCAGGACTACTAACTATAGAATCTTCCGAATTAATAAAAAAAAAAAAAAAAATTCCTTTGACGATTTTAAGTTAGTTGTTAATGAATAAAGGAATAGAGGAAGAATAGATAAATCATTCCAGTACATTTTAAACAATAGACAAAATCTACGTGGAAGAGATCAGTTAAGGGTGGATCGACGATGTTCAAAGCGATAAAATAATAAAAATTTTAAAAAACTCTTAAGTAAATGCTTTCTTCATTGTATAAGAAAAATTGTAGGAAGATGCTCAACGAAATCTTCTTATGGACTTTTTCTATTTCTATCAAAATCTATGAAAGAGTTTAGTCTTGAGATAATTAATTTTCTTTTTTGTTTCTTTGTTTTTTTGTTTATACAGTTTGCGGTTTTATTGTCGTTTTTGCTTTTTTAGGAAAGGAGTAAAATTTCTTCGCTTTCTAAGAAAATTTAATCTTTTGTCTTTATTGGGCAGGAAACAGTTGCTTTAGAAATTTTCAAAAAGTATGTTTTTCATTATATAACTAAAAAGCAAAATTCCGCAAAACTCCATTTAATGTAAATCTTAAAAAAAAAAAAAATAAATAAATCCGCTTATGTAACAAAACTTAAGAAACTCCTTTGCTGTATAACAGGAAACATCTGGATGATATGGGGGACACAGATAGAATTGATTTGAAATATTTTTGTTTTTCTTTTGAAGAAAAGTATTTTCCAACACAAAAAGAAAAAGAAAATCTTTATAAAATTAAAAAAGTGTTTTAATTTTTTGTTTTGTTTTTTTTTTTTTCAGATAAAATTTATGTCACAAAAGGATGCCAAACATAAATTAACTGCCAAGCAACCAACTTGAAGAAACAAAACAAGCCGCACCTAATGAAAATTAAAAACATAAGCGAATTCTCAAAAACTTTCAAGTTTTCACTTGAATGTACATCTACGGCAGCGAATAATAAAGTTTGTGACACTGCGTTGTAAGTTGCGTTGAAAAATTTTTATGATCTCTGAAGTTGAAGTGCGGCACAGAAGGCATAACATAAAAAGCTAATGTTTAATTGAAAAAGAAATTTAAACATGATTAAGTTACAGATGATGAAAATGGCAATGAGGATGATGATCACGATGATCACTAAGATGATTTTTCTTGGCAAATTTCTGGTCTGGTGTACTACAGTGGCGGGCGAGCCATTCTCATCATTGGTCGATTGGTTGGTTGGTCTGTTAGTTTGTCAGTTTGTTAGTTAGTTAGTTAAGCTTTTGTCTAATTAAAAATTAACACAAAACCAAATAATACAGGAAAAAGAATTTCTTTCATTAAATGCCAGCGATAATTAAAAAGTCGGAGATAAAGAAATGAAATGAAAACAAGTCAACACATCAGAAATAAGGCATAAATGGAAAAAAGTTGGGGGAATCCAAGAACACAACAAGTCGAGATAGAAGAAGGAAGAGGGAATGAGCACACAATGCAAAATGCAATTATGACAAGAAAACATGATGCGTAAACTGTAGCCAGTCAAGCGGCGAAGCAACCAAACAACTTAAGCGATTGTATAGAATACGTTACGGTATAGTAAGGTACATTTTAATGTCACCACAACGATGATATACTACCAAGTGGCAAAGAACTTTTAACTTTTTGTGCTTTGTTTGTGCGTCAGAGAAACAAGTTATAAACCAAGTTTGCACATCTGTTGACAATGCTTTAATAATAATAAAGATGATGGCGATGATGGCGATGATAGTCCGAGTAATGATATTGCTGTTCAATGGTCAATACTTTTAAGGTTAAGCAACTGCTTACGTTGTTTGTTGACGATAATAATAATAATGATGGTTTAAACCAAGCATTAAATTTATAAATATACATCCAAGAGACAAATGCAGACGGAATACAAGCTGTAGCAGTAACAGCAGCCGAAGCAGCATTAGCAGCAGCAACAGTAGAAAAAAGATCAAGAACAACACATCAACAGCAGTAAACAACAATTCATTAAAATTTTATTACTGGCGACAATGCTATGCTATGAAATGTATTGGAATCGTATCGTCTCAGAGTTACTCCATTCATTTTTACATCTTGAAACACATCCTGTTTTTTTTTCTCATTTTTATTTATTTTTTTCATTTATTTATTTATTTTTTTTGCCACTAGCTTTAACTTCAAGGCTGATAGCCGGTGTTGTTTGCTTTAATGTTAATTTGGAAATTTTAACATTTTATTACAATGATTCCCTTTTTTAGTTTTTTCCTCCAATAAATTCTTATTACAAAACATTATCTTTTCTTAAAATTCTTCCTGCAAACAAAAAAAAAAGTATAAAAATAATAAAAATAACAAAAAACTTATTTCGATAACGGTTTTTAAATAACAATATATGTATATATACGGAATTCACTCGTTTGTAACTAATTTGAAAAACGTGCAAGATTTCCAAACTTGTGTGTGTTTTATTTACAACAAAAATTTGTTTATTTTTTTTGAAGTTAACCAATTATGTTTTTTTTTCGTATGTGTTTACTGTTACTTCTCATATATGTTCGACTGTGACTGTTCGGAAGCAAGTCATAATTTTTCTTATCCAAAATGAACTTTTTTCCCTTTTTGTTCGCTTTTGATTTAATTAACTTTAAGTTAATTAATGTGAAAACATATTTTCATTCAGTTTATTTATTCATATTTTATGTGCACTTTTAAAGGAAATTTTGGACAAAATTCTACCATGATTTGTAGGCATATGTGTGCTGTGAAAAAGTTTACAATAAATTTCCAAAGGAAGTAAAGGACAACAGCTGTAAGTGTACATGTAAAAATCTACTAAAAGAAATTCCATCATAAATTAGACCCAAAAGTGGTCTACGATGTTTACCTCATTATACTGAAATTCAAAAGAGTTTGATGTTCTTTCGTAACCTGATGTTAGAAATAAATAATAAAAAAAAAAATTTGTTATCTTAATCTCTTGCTGGTAAGCAAAAGTGATACGAAATCAACGAACAGTCTACATAAACCATAATTTTCACCCATTCACCCATGATTGGACTTAAAGAAATCAAAGCATTTTTATCACTCAATAAAGGAGAATTGTATCCCAACCTACTAGCCTTACGATCGAAGATTACATTCGTGTTTAGCCCTTTAGTTACGTATAAGTATCTGATCATAGCATTATTTATCAAATTTTGCATTAAATGATGAATCATTTATCTGTTGTTTTAATATCTGAACTATGTAATTCGAAAGATTGAATTGAATTTTTTTTACACGTTCGCGAAAAGAATGGAATACACCAGAAATAGCATATTTTTGCCACGAGGAGTGTTGTCGAGATGTCAGGCGACTAAGCTCTTAAATTATTTATCATAGTGAAGGACTTTAGCTCTTTACTTAATTTGTGTTATTTTCTTTATAACATAAGAACTCATCGAATTATTTGAATTCGCACAAACAAGAACTGATATCTAAATTTAACTAAAACTCAGAGCAGGTAATATTTTGAAAAAAAGTTCGAATTTTGAAGTTTTTTCGTATTTAATCAAGTTTTAAAGGATTTCGATTATGTATATGATGATGTTGTATCTAGTATTGTATATCTTATTAGACAATAATAAGACGCTAACTTTCACTTTTACATCACATAACATAATTCTTTAAATATTGGAGGGGCCGTGTTTGTGTCCCAAACCGCATTGACAGAAAATGGACGGATGGTAGGAAACGAATGCGATTACAAAAAAGGATAATGCAGTCGGGTGATCAATTTCCCGCTGATTAGGTACATTGCCTGGTGTTTTACATCGACACGTGCTGTAAAAGCGTAACCAAACATTGCACCTAAACACTGGACTATTTTTCTGCGATCCCTTAGCAGAGATATACATCTACGTAATAGGGAGTTCGATTACAAACGGAGTGTCAGAGTTAGCATTGATTACAGTTTAGCCAGTTGCCCCACGGTGAGAATAAAATAAAAATAAAACGCTTTCTATTTCATTAAAAAAAATCTTGAAAACTTAATTATTATATAATAATAATAATAATAATAATAATATGTGTTCCAAAACTAAAGTAAAAGGAATATTTATATTATATACTATCTCCAAAGAGTAAAAGCTTGTTGAAATAACAAAAAAAAAAAAAAAAAAAATTTAAGAAAAACGATAAACACTTTTACTCTGGATAAGTACGTTTCTCTATCCATTTGTTCTATCTTTGCTAACTGTTTCACTAAACATAAATACCTTTCAATGAATGCAAAGGCTTATGTCTTCTTATCACTCTTTTGTAAAAATTTAACACAAGCACAGCGTATTACATAATTCGAAATAAGTTTTTCAACCATACAGCATGCATAAGTATTTAAGCCGCTTAAAAAACACGAGTAATTAAATAGTTTGAAAGATTTGCAATTTAAAGTAATTTATTTCTAGCAAAAATAGAAGAAAAAGTAAAAAATAGGAAAGCGGTGCCTGATTACAGGTGTTTAACTTTCAATTAGTTATAGCGCGGTGAAGAAGCGACAGCGCCGGCAACGTTAACAATTATACCTTATATAGGCTTCGATGTGTCCAAGTGCGTAGAGCAGAAAGTCTATCAAAGTTTTGTTTTTTATTCATGCTACTCTTTTTTTTAGATGGTTAAGCTAACAACAGCACACATTAACTTAAACACACACTTAACTTAAAAGATTTGTAGAGGCAGAAACATGATAAAGTTTTCTTTTACCCCCCTATTGAATGTTATTATTTCTATTTATTTATTTTGTTTATGCGATTGTGTGCGTGCATGCATGCGTG
Source organism: Glossina brevipalpis (assembly GCA_000671755.1). NCBI lineage: Eukaryota > Metazoa > Arthropoda > Insecta > Diptera > Glossinidae > Glossina > Glossina brevipalpis. Next base: position 489,651 of record KK351018.1, read on the forward strand.
TGTGTACATGTGTGTGTGTGTGTGTGTGTGTGTGTGTGTGTGTCTGTTTGGCTTTGTGTGCATAGGCGATAATAATCTACAAACATTTTAACAAATTAACCAACATTTTTCTTTCGTATAAGAAAAACTAAAAATATAAAACACAAACAACTAAACAACAAACACTTACTTGATAAATATAAATATTTGCTAGAAAAATATGTACCTGGTTTCAACAACGTGTTGCCTAGTGGCAGTTAGCGAAGTTGCTTTTATTGTAAACGCTGTTGTAGCTGCTGCCGCTGCTGCTGGTGGTGCCGTTGCTGCTGCTGCTGCTGCTTTAATGACTTGTGGTATAATTAATTTGCATAAATGGAAGACAAGTATGAGGGTAAGTGTATGAGAACTTTATGTAATTTTGAGAAAAAGAATAAAAATATTATATGATAAGTTAGCATGAAAATGTGTATTCGCTGTAATGCGAATTGCGAACACCCATCACAAGTCACACCAAATATTTGAAAATTTAAAAGTTTTTTTTTCTTTTTCGATTTTTTACACTAATAAGCCGGGTTAGGCCATTTTAATTCTAAATTTTTAGCTCCACGAGACTAACAAACGTGATCAAAATTCCATTCTCAAAACTGAAACTCGAAAAGTTTTTTCTTTCGTAAGCTTATGGGTGAATAAATGACATCCATTTATTTATTGTCTACTTCAATTTTTATATTTGACGTAGAATATTAATTTGATGCTAATGCAAAAAATAAAATAAGTTTTTAAAGTTACTCTTTGCATATTTCCGAGCGTTGCAAATGAAATAACAAAACAAATATATTTCTGCCATTTGATGGCGGATATAAAAAAATGAAAATTTATCAACATTGCGATCTTTGTGGTCTTTACAATGTCGATGTCATGTTAAAAATACTTTACTTAAATATTTGTAAAATAATTAAGAACAATTACTAAAGTAACTAAATATGAACACATGTATGATTCTTTTTATGTATAAAATAAAGTGTAGGCGAAGGAATTGTGGAAGCAAGATAAACTTTAAGATTAAATTCAGGCTGTGTTCGAAACATTTTGTTATTTTGATTTCTTTAATAGAATAATAAAGAATTGCATGCCCACTAATCACTAATTATTACTATATATGTAAAATAACAAATAAGAAGGCTGTCCTGAGCTTTAAAAAAGCTACTCCCAACATATGAGATGTTTTTTTTTATGTTCGGCCAACAACGAATGGGTTTTTATCACGTATATATCATGAAATCTTTATAGATCTAAATGTGAAATCGATAGAATAAAAATAAAATGAAGTAGAAGAGAGAGATAAAGAAATAAATAAACGCATAAAAAGCTTAACTCCCAGTGCTGAAAAGTAATCAACCGCGATATTTTCTGGAATTCCATTGTCTGGCTTGTTTAAATACATGAAACTTTGATTTTTTTTAACGCGTAAAATAAGCCGTCGAGATCTTTACGTAATTAGTAGTCACCTGATTCAGAAACAGTTTCATATATAATAATCGTAAAATAAAAATAAAAATGAAGGATTTTTTATGAAAAAATGATTTTCAAAAAGTTTTGTATTTATAATCAGTATTTAAAAACTTTTGCATATTCTCAACTAAAAAATTATACAAACACTAGCAAAAGTATACTTTAAGCTTATTGGCGTAAGACTAAAGAATAAATACTCGAGCTCCTTAAAGCGAGAGAAGATGAAAAAAGTTTAAATTACAATCTTAATGCACGTTCTCAGTTCCTGGTTGATAGTAAGCAGCTCCGCCTGAGTTCATATTCGTAGTACGTTCCGAATGAGCTGGGCTTGGTGCCGGGCTAATAGCTGGACTACGATTAATGGGTGTAGTTGCTGGACTGCTACCCAAGGGTACGACAAGTGGTCCCATTGGTTTACGAGTGCGTGGCGTGCCTCTCAAACCCTGATTGATGGGTCCTCCGGTTTTCAATCGTGGCCGCCCGGGCCCACGTTTAAGCGGCATCGGCACTACTGTGGGTGTAAAAATATTCTCATCCGTATTAGTCGATGAAGAGATTGGTAGAGGCTGCGATATTGTTTGTGATGTAGCCACACAACCATCTGTATAAGGTACAATGAAAGAACAAAAACAAATTGAACGAATTGATTGAATTTTCATTTGTTATACAAGCACATCCACGTTTATTGCACATGCGAGCATGTAACGCAAAGCATAGCAATCGCCTTAAAATTATCGCAATGCCCGGGCGTAATGCACCGTTAATAAAACATATCACGTTTTATTATAATATAACGGAAATTGGCAACAAACGCATTTAAGCACATCCTTGCAGTGGCAATATACTACACACACTTTCACATAACTCGGAAATATAATCGTCATCCTTGCAGTCAGTCATAAACGTACACATACAAGCATACATACTTACATAATTATGTATTTGATTTGGTAATTAATACGTGAAAAGCCATTAAAAAAAACATTGCACGGCCACATTTAAAATCAAACGACGGGAGAACATCATCAAATGGAATTTTGTGGTTTTTTTCCTTTGTACACACACATCACACATGCAAGCACTACTCTCATACTACTTTTGTCTGGGTCTCACAAAACTTTTGCACACAAGCAAGTCAAATGTTATATGCGCTTAATGTCGTTGTCGTTGCCGTTGTCGTTGTCGTTGTTGCTATTATTGCCTGTTGTTACTGTTTGTTGGCTGTATTTCTGTACGTATGTCATGATTACGCTTAAAATTAATGACAAATGTTTGCGAGTTCACTTTACCGTTTGTCCTCCATGGAATAGTGCAAAATGAATTTGTTGTTCGTTCATGGTGCGTATACAAACACACATTCAAACAAACAAACAAACAACACACATACATTCGTATGTATGTTATATTTAAGCCGATTTATGTAATTAACGTTAAAATGTTGCGGTACGTGTTTTGCAATGAATTTATTAATTTTTTCTTTTTTCTTTTTTTTTTTTGCTGCTTTTTCGTGCAATTTCTGCAGTTTTTTGTGAAAAATGTGCAAAAATTAAATTAAATTGTTGTTGTTACTATTGTATAATCCGCGTTGTTTGAAATGACAGCTGTTTACTACACAATGAACACCAAACCGTAAAAACACACACACACGCACAAGCATACGCACTTCAACTCGTACACGCACATGGATACTCATCGACATGGTACGTGCATAATCGAATAGGAAAAGTCATATAAAATTTTTCGTAGATTTGTTCAAGAAAAAAAAAAATTGGTTTTAAGTCAACTCTCATTGAGACTTATTCGAAATGATCAGACAAAATGCACTAGTACTAGCATCTAGTACAAGGATATCCAGTGAGCTCCTGCTTTGATGTAATTGACCGCTCAAAATATGACGAATGAGAGGATAGATACGTTAACATAATGTTAATGTAATCGTTTCATTTCTTCTACTATTCTTCCGCCTCTTCGATTGCAAGCTACCGTTGATTAAAAACCGCTTCAAATAGAAAAGATTTTTAATCTAAACTTCGAGCTCAGTGCCGAAAAGGCCATTAGAAACAATGGCGATTTTTGTAGATTCAAAGTTTCCACATTTGACAGAACCAACGACAAAGTGGTACACTGGAAATGGATAAACGTTGAGCGAGACAATTTAGTCTTTCAATTTAATAGATTGCATCGGGTAAATATTTGTGGTAACTTTGAGTATATCTTCGATATATTTTATCGCTAACGATGTCTATCAAAATGAAGTTAAGTGTTAAATATTCAATGAATGTTTTGTTCTCTTTCTTTTGCTTTAAGGCCTTCCGTAGAAAAAGAGTTTTTAAAATTATTTTAGAAGTTCCTCCTGTTTTTTTCTTATACAATTTTTGAATGTTTAAAATAAGCGTCATGTCACGTACTGAGCGGAAACGTTAAAATGAACAATGATTTAATGCACTTGAGAGTTAAAGTGCAGGGGAAAAAATTGGGGGAAGAATTTATTGTTTTCGTTTTTTTTTTCTTAAGTGGTTATTTAAAAAAGGAGGGCACACTTCAATCAGTAGGCTATGTGGAGGATGCTCACTTACTAAAAAGAAGCTTAAGTGGTTTTTCAAAAATCTATACAAGCAAAAAAAAATTCTACGCGGTTTACAATAATAAAAAGCAATAAACGGAAGTAAGGCGTTAAATATTTAATACGTTTGTGGTGCACTTGCCTTCGCTAGGGTTGTTGTTGTTATTTATAGATCCAATAAAAGTAGTTTGTCCCGGTGATGTGGTTGCTCTTGCAAGAGAACTATTACCAGATGCACCGCGACGTGTACTGCCACGAGGTCGACCGCGTTTAGTACCGCGGGGATGATGGCGGCGTCGTATGGGACCGAAACTACCAAAATCGTCAAATAGAGCTGAAAATAATAAAATTATTTATTATTATACTCAAAAAAAAAAGTAAAAATCTTATATCTTAGGGATATAGAGGCGCTGTAAAACCGATCATTATTGCGCTCGATACTTTGGGCTTTTTAAAGTTTACTTCACCCTCTATAGAGTGGAGTGGACACTTGCGAGGAGATTTGACCTCTAGTAGATTAGTCTAAAAAATCTAAATTTTACGTGCATGGAGAATTTGTATATTTTATAGCGCCCAAAAGCATTCTTCAGAACTCTAAAATTGATTTACATATAATGACAGTATTAAGGTGTATTATATAAGAGTAAATAAAACTATTCATGTCGGCTAAAGAGGTCGTGACAGCCAGAAAATCGAAATACTTGATTTCTCCCGTATCCGTTAAACTATTTTTCTTGAAATTTTTCCATAATTACCGCCGGCTTTCAACAACGCTATTTGATTAATGTTATAAACTGCTATGTACTGCTATGTGCTGTAATATACTATTAAATACATATTATACACTATTGATCCCTTATATCTTTTCAGGCTGGTTGAAGGTGAGCATACCAAATGCATTCGCTATAATTTTCCAACAGATTTTTGTGTTTTGTGTCCCCTCGACTGACAGCTGATTTCACTCTTTAGCGTACTGATGAATCCATGTTCCACATGTCATATATCGCATGAAAACTCCTATACACGTAATGAGCAGCACATAGTTGTTTTTGGTTAAAAGTGAACAAACGAACGGAGCGTTCTTATGGAAAAATATTCATGTAAAATGGTAAATGCACTACTTCGTACCTGCTACCTAAAAATTATATGGAATCACCAGTAGTGGCGATATTTATATATGATCCTACGAACTTATTGAATAATATGTTGCAACCACTGCCCTGTTTTCTATATACCTATCCATTCAAATGTTACGCTATCCTATGGAAAAGTTTGACATTAAAAAATATTTGAAAATCTTTTCGCACTACAACGTAGTAGGCCCAAAGTATTTGTAGCATAACAAACAGAATTAATGACAAACTTGAGAACAAAACAAAAAACGATTTCAATTCATTTAAAAGAAGACTACTTTGGTAGAATTTTGTTACTTGCGCTCGATTGCAGCAGTTACTTTTAAAATTGTTTACTTTATTTTAAATCTTCAAACTGTCATGTTGACTTTTGGTAAAGAATCTACATACACGTCGTTTTCGTTTACATTCCATTCCAATTACAAACTCTGATGACATTTTTTGTTGTGTGTTTCCTGACATTTTATTATTGAAAATCGTGTAACGTTAATAAAATGCTAAAACACAATTTAGTTTAACAAAAAGTAAAAAAAATAAAATGAAAAAAGTGTTGTAGGTAGTAGCTAAACATTTTGCTTGATTGACCGTATTGCTTACTAACATTTTCAAGGAATTGAATCGAAAAGACAAAAACGCAAAAAGAAACCAGAAAAGATTGGTAGCTAAAGTCATAGACTTAGAAACCTAAATAATATCTTATAATATTGATAAAACATTTATGACAACCACCAATATCAACAACAACAAGTCTCTTTCAATATAATTGAGCTGACATGAAAGGAACATGCCCCTTGAACCGAATCTTAGATACCCTAAAGGAGAACACACGAATGCCGATCTAAGGATGAAGAATGCTGGTCTAAGCGGCGCTTGTATGCCATTGGGTTTTTTCTTAGGTGAGAACGCCTGTTGAACTGAAGGTTTTTTAAATGATTATAATATTCAGTTTCTGTTCCCAATTCACTTTATTAAGAGTTTAACTTTTTTTTACTATTTCAGGTTAAATTAAAAATTAAGAAACGATTGCCATGATCGATTGCGAATTATTAAAAAAGATCAGAAAACTTTATGAAATTAGAAAGGATAAGATAATATTTTTATACAATTGTCGCCCTCTACTTGCACATTAATTTCCGTTCGTAATCGCTGATGCGCGATATCCATAAAAAAAAACTGCACATATATAAATATCGACACTCGGATGCGATTTTTGGAAATCAGTTAGGATACATATAGATATCCAGCTTTCAATCTTAATTGCTTCCATGACGAAAGTTTCACAGACGATTCTAGACGGACGGACAAATAACTTGCGTATGCCTCATACAACTTAATAGAATTTGTTGTGTGTATTTCTCTAGGCTTATGGAGCTTATGTGGCAATTAAGCAGTTAAGTCGCTTTAATACTTTAATAGTAGCACACGGTATGTATATGTGTATGTGTGCGCGGTTTAGGGGAGGCCTACTCAAATCATAAGAGAAAAGAAACTCGCGTGTACGACAAGTATACAGATGTCGCTGTTAGTAAATCAGGCATATCTACTTAGTAGATAGAAGTATAGACGAGAGAAACAATTCAAATGGTTTCTAATTTGACGAATTTTTTCGCGATTTTGAAAACCTTATGATTCAAAATACAAGAACTTCGAGGGGTGCTTTAAACGAATATAATTATATGTTACATATGAAATAGAAAACTGGTATAACCCTCCAGTGGTGAATGGTATGAGTAAACAAAAAAATCAATAAAATAGCAGCAGTAACAGTAACCTGCCGAAAATAATATCAACCTGAAGGCTTCAAGAAACAACAAAAAAGAAAGAAAAAATATAAATAAAAATTCAACAAAAATGTTTTACTTCTGTCATGCAATTGTGGATGCTCAATGTGAACGTTTGTATGCATTTACTTCGCTGTTGGCAAAAATGACAATAACAGCATGAAGACTTATATCAATAAAACGTACAAGTAGGCCTCTTTCCTCCATTATAGCTACCATCCATCTGCACTCAAGCATTCGTAGATTTTTCCAAACACCAACCAAGAGAGTTAATAGAAAATAAGTCATAAATTGTATGTTAAGATTGATATAACATTACTAGCGAACGTAGCAGCATTAATGCTATTTACCGTTCAGTATTCCATCTACAAAGCCATTCACTCAAATATGTATGCTAAGGAGGATACAAGCACAAGCGGTTTGTTTTCTTGTTAAGCTTTTTATGTTTAGGAGAATTTTAATGACTTAGATGATGTTTTCAAAATAATCTTTTTAATGTTACAATCAGCAAATAGCTATTATTTAAAACTAAATTGAGGAATAGTGCGAATGCGTTCCCAAAAACTAATTTGTTTAAAACACAAATGATTTATACATAATACATTGGTCCATAAGTTCCGGGAGTCAATACGATGAAACTTTTCTTTTTTTTGTAATTTCTTTTTTACTCATCAAGTCAGTTCATTTTGCTTCTCTTTCTATATTTTTACGCCTTTTTTTGTGGAATGATTTATCAAGACTTTCAAAGCGATCTTGTCATTTTACCCAAACATTTTCTCCTGGAGCATACTTTTGAGATTTGCAAATAGGAAGTATAGTCATCGAAGACGAAATCTGGAAAATAAAGTGGTTGTGATAACAATTTGGATTTCATTTCCTCTAACTTTGTCAACTATCCGGTTCAGTAGGAAGTTGTTGTTTCTATTTCATTATGGGTAAAGAGTCGAAACCAGCTTTCGTGTAAAACAGTCAACACATCATCTTTTTATACCTTTGGCATGTCAGCTATCTTTTTGCGATTTAAATTTTCGATTAGCAACAATACTTTCTAATGCTTTCGGCCAACCATCTCCTTTGGACATTTTTTATATTTAGCGTCATCGGAGTTCGAACAATCTTGTGTAAAGTCAGCAAACCAGCTACATTAGATTTGACTTAAGACTTTTCAAAGGCAATGTTAAGTTTTAACGGTACACACTTGCACGAAACTGGTATAATCGTTTTTAAAACGCTTGAAACTCGTAAGCACACGAGTGAAATGTTCTCAGATTTTTACTGTATCGTTCGATAAAGTAATACGTCATTTTCCTTAGAGAAATATGTCCGGGAAATTATTGACGGTCGGTAGATCAGCAGTATGTGAATGATTTGGCTGAGATGTACAAGGTTGCTTTGAACAGCAGCTATTGTTTCCTTTTTGCGTATGATCCGAAAATATGAATTGATTGTTTTTTTCCTTGGTTTTTAAATCGCAGCTATAGTTCCGTACTCAATCGGTAAAGGCATAGCATAAAAGCTGATAAAATGCGGGGAATACTTAACTGATTCTAAATTAATTCATTCAAGTTCGTCAGTCTGCCTTTCTACTGATTGAAAAAAGTGGATATAAAGCAAAAATGTTTTTGTTTCATTTTACGTCCACAGATCAGCTTTGAAAATGGGCGCACAATCTGCACATAAATCAATTAGAAGGGAAAAATCTATAAAATCTTTACGTGTTTTTATAAACTTCCAGTTCACAAAAGATACATTCAAATCATTCAAAAATGGATGTCGAATCATCGTTGTAATCGGTAATAGTATACCAGTATAGAGAGTATTGTTTTTACTTATTTCTGTTTAAGAAATTAGTAATAAGACATAAAAATACATATTCATGTAAAGGAACTGAGGCGATTTTTAAATAATAATACGTGCTGCCATGAAATTGGTAATAATTTCACGCAGTCTAAATTGATTTTCAATCATTATATTTGTTAACGTCATTTCACATTTGAAATGCTTCTAAAAATGTATAACCAATGTGATCCTATATGGGGTTTACATACAACGCCCCAAAGAACAAATATCACTATTTCGAATTTATTTTTGGATAACGATCTTATGAAAAATGCTTGTTTGGTCATAGGTTTTGCTTTAGGCATGTACTTAGGTGTTCGTATCCATATATACGTCACAAGTAAATGTGTTAAAAAGGTATATAGGATGAGAGACACCGCAGGCGCTTTGAGTATTTTTTACTTTCGATTTTTTACTAAGCAGATGTGCTTTATTGCTTCATTAACGTGTGGAAAATCGCTGCAGTAATGGCATAGTATTTCAGTTACAATTTTTCTTGTTTTTTTTTTTTACATTAATGTAATATTTCTATTTTTAACATTTTCAATTTTAATATGAGTTTTTCTTTATCCATTCAACGTTGTTCTGAGACAGCTGTTCACTTGAAGTTTTTCAATTATTGATTCTGTAAATTTTTTTTGTCAAAATTTTGGAATTTGGATTTTGAAATTAAGACTTTTTTAAATCATTTTTTTAGAAATACTTTTTTTTTTAAGTAAAACCAAACGAAAAACATTTTAGATTTTTTCATGCTCCATTTTCGATGAAGCTAAGTTTGACGCGTTTTTTATTGTTGTATAATTAAAAAATCGTTAAATTCGAAATTAAAATTTAAAATTCGTAATAAAGCTTTCGAGTGCATATGAAATATCGAAGAGCAAATTTAATTAGCTACCGCCTGCAATGCAAAGACCAGTAGTGAAAAAAGCAAAAGCTGGAGCTGAACCAGCGGCCAAAGTGAATAAGGTCAGTAGTAAATCACACGAAAAATTGAAATAAAGTAGACTAAATCACAACTAACATGTATTGAAAGGAAATTTTGATAGAGCACTAGGAAAGATGCTTGTCAAGCGCAGTACATTCAGGTGAAATTGTAAAAAAATTCAATTGAGTAACGCACATTAATTCCTAGTAGGTATGGAAAAAAAGGAGAGATATAGCAGAAGAATATTCCAAATACATGTTATAATAGAATAAAGAAGTTGGATCTACTAAGCCAGTAGAAAAGTAGAGAGAGACTGATGGTGAAGGTTACATCACCAATTTACATGCAAAACTTAGGAAATATGGTTTACACAACCCCTCTACTCTCTTAACAAGAAAAAAGAAAAAACTTTTTTTAAAAATTAAAAAGAAAACAGGTCGTGGATACTGAAATATTAATTTTGAAGAAATTTCGTTTAATTTTTTGATTTAATTTAGAAGACAAATTTTCTTTCCAAATATGAATTTCTTTCGCATTTATCCGAGTTCCACTCATTGCTTGACCGAACTTAGGGAAATCGTTTTGTTTTTGCTTTACTTTAATTTGCATTAACAAAGTTCTGAAATTAATACATTTACTCTCGATTCTATTTACGTCTGGAACATAAAAGAGCAAATCTGATACAAATACTAGCAAAAAGAAGCCGAAAGGCAAAGGAATCGATATTGAACAGACTAGTAAAGATGCCGTTAGGATAACTGATATGTCGAAGACGACAGTTGACTTAATGACCGCTAAAGTTGGTGATGTGACGAAAACGGCCACGGAATTAGCCGATCATATTGCTAAGGAGGCTCGAAAATTCCGAAAATTGGCTTTACATCTGCAGAAATGGGTGGATAAAAATTGTCAACCAAAAATGTTCAATTTTACGAAATATATGTTTCTAACGAAACGGGAACCATCACGTTGGGCTAAACGCGGTCCAATGAATCGACGTGATTGGGTACGTTTTTATAATTGGGCGGCAAAAAATGCTTTGCCAAAAAAAGTACACGTAGAGCCTGAAGAAGAAGCTCCTAAGAAAAAGAAGAAGAAATTGGCACCAGGTGAAGAGCCCCCGACTTTGGAAAAAATTTTAGAGCATTTTGACAAACTCGCCACCCCGAAAAAGCCAAGAAAAAAACACGAGATCCCCCCACCACCTGTTTATCCATACTCGCCGAAGATACATTTCAAATTGCCACCGTTCCATGATAAAGGGCGTCCTTTCCAACCACCACGCGTGCCGCGAACATTTCAGCATATAGATGTCGAATCGGAATTTTGGTCAAAAATGCGTTTTCCTATACGGCCTTCGACACGCAACTATATTCCGTCGCCAAATATTTTAAATTTATCTATACCACTGAAACGTCCTCCTATTAAACCACATTGCAAGATACCAGAGAAGCCAATTGAATTTGTGCCGCCCCGTCGCCGCATGAACCGTCGTCAATGGCGTGAACATGAACGTCGTCTAAAATATTTGGCCAAGCCAGTGTACCGTCCCATTTTCGAGTTTTATTATGAGAGTCCTAAACCAAACCCAGAAGAAATACCTGGAGATAAAACTAAGCCTAAAAAAGCTAAGAAATCCAAACCTAAATATAAGCCTAGACCAAGAAACAAAAATAAAACTCCCGGAGCCCAAAAGAAACCTCCTGCACCTGCAGCCGAGCCCGCCCAGCCAGCCCCTGAATATTAAACGTACTTCTAATTTGTAAATATTCTTATTCCTATTCTTTGCTCTACTGTTGAAATTCTGTACGTATCTGTTTTTGGTAAATTTGTTAAATTTAAAGCTTTTCTTGTTTCGGAAAGATTAAAATTAAAGCTTCCAAATTTGAAGAAAAGTAAACTAAAGTTTTATTTAAAAAAAAAAAAAAAAAAAAAAAAACAGGGAAGACGTTTGACGTTTCTAATATCTGCAAAAATACTTTTGAAGTCGCAATAAATGTATATCAATAAATCGCTTGTAAAGGGAAGGACAACAGCATTCTTCCAGTTAGTGTGTCAACGTATCCAGACGCAGCAGAAGAAAAGAAAAATGTTTAAAAAAATTTTAACCGTAGATTTTATTACATAAAAAGTTGTTTTTGAGCGGGGGAGGTCCGCGTATATCCAATTTAATATAAATGCGTATTGTATTCAAGAAATTTAAGGATTAAAAGCCTGGAATAAAAAAATGCATATTACGATAAAACAAAAATTAAAAAATTAAAAGAGAAAATTAAAAAAGTAGAATAAAGATGAAAAAATTAATAAATAAATAAAAAGAAAGTAAAAAGAAAATGAAATAAAAATAAATACAAAATTGAACAAAATTATAATTCAAGTTATAAATGTCAGTTTAGTTTTTTGCAAAAAGAACATAAATTAATTTGAAAAAAAATTAAGTAACCGTTCGTAAGATATTTTATTTCATTTGTTCGTTGAATTTCGGCGAATTGAATGCGAAACTTGATCAACTTAATAGTTCTTTGAGAAACATCGGGCAATACTTGACAGATTACTTTCACTCCAAAAATATTGAGGAGACGTTGATTTCTTGATTTCTTGATATCTTGATTTCGATCAAATTGAAAGGTTTCGGATATTCTTCTCTAAAAAAGGATAAGCAGAAAGACCAAAAAATTTATGAAGTTTTTGTTTTTTTTGTTTTTAAGCTTTTCAAAGAATTAATTATTTCTTCTCTCTAGAAGATAAGCATACATTAAATGTCTTTTATCTTTTGTAATATTCAGAAGTTTGTATATAAAAAAACTTTTGCCAAGTGAATAACTTTAAAATTAGGTTTTTCTTATTTATATACTCCGTAGGTCAACGGCTTCGCCATCAAAAGAAGTTATGAACATTAAAAGAGATAATAGCAGGCATGCCTAAGTCCCTCTGTGTTGGTTTGTGCAATTGTACCGCAATGAGTCAATCAGAACGGGCTTTAAGCTAAACTAGAGTAAATTTTTCTTATGGTTTTTTGAACTTTCCCATCAGTTAGTAGTTATCTCTCAGGCAGGCGTAAACGTAGTGATTTTGTTCTTGGAGTTACAATTATATAAAATAATTGTTATTTTTATAATTTACTTATAACAAAAGGAAATAAATGCTTGGACTACAGTAGGATAACGTTGAGGTTTTGTGTGTAATAGGCTTCGCGAATTCCAACAAGAAAATGAGGAACGGAATGACAACATTATTTATACTTTAATCTGTATCTTCCCTACGATTATCATGCGTTATGTAATAGTGAAAAGGTATAGCATCAGTCACTGATTGTTCTTTTGTAGCAAATTTGAAAACAGGAAATAACAAATTCATTATGGAACTCCCCAGATCGTACATATCGGTCCATAAACAAAGTAGCAACAGCTGAGATACGGGAGCAGTGCTAGACATTTTGCAAATTTCTTTTTTAAGGACAGGACAAGTAAGGAATCAAAATGCGTACGTGTATGTTATCATTAAGGTTAAGAAAGCGTACAATTTTCCTAAACAATTAATTTCAAAATAGGATCATAAAGATGATTTAATGCGGATAACATATAAGATCTCTCTCTCTCTCTCTCTCTCTCTCTCTCTCTCTCTTTCTCTTTTTCTCTCTCTGTGGCTTTTTCTTCAACCTTTGCAACTGAGCGTGTTTTTTAATGGAAAGTTATCGAAGTGTCTTGCATTTTTTTCTTTTGTGTTTAACATAAAATTCCCAATAATAACAACACGATTTTACGATTAATTAAGCTTTTAACTATCAGTTACACAGTTGTTAAACAAACTAAACTTTTGAACACTTTTAACACTTGTTAACAAATAAGTTTGAAGCAAACAGAAAAAAAAAGAAGTAAATTTTAACAAAATTGTCTCCACAAAATTCGTTAAATTTATAAGTTCATAGGCATTCGATACAAACAAAACGAACATTACTTAATTTGTTGTTAACCATGAACACTTTTACACATTTTTCATAAAACTTCAATTATCGCTACTACGACTGCTACTTCTAATACTTTTTTGATCTCTCTTTCTCTGGGTGCCAATAATTCACACATACTGCAAAAAAGAGCTGCCTAACTACATGAATTTATCATTTCACGTATGTTCAACACGTTTTCAGTTTTACTAATGGATTTAATATGGATTTAATTTTATTGCTTTTTACTAAATATGTTAGAATCATGTTTTCAAATAAATTTTATGGTTTTTTCTTTTTAAGCTTTTAGGCAATTTTCTATTATTATTATACATGAGATGCGCATAAATTTACACCTTATTGTCCCCTATTGCTAGAATTAGTTTTTTTTTTTTTTTTTTGCATTTTTCTTGGATGTTATTGACATTGTTTTAATAGATTTTATTTTAATAAAATAAATAAAATGCATTTTTTCATCAAATTATTGCATAATTTTAAAAAGAAAAATTCTCTTTTTATTTTTAAGATAATAAAAGAAAAGCTTTCAAATGAACCCGGCAGAGCACTTTTCGACTTTTGTACCTGTAGCTTACTATTAGTAATGAAATTAAATATAGAAGACATTACTAACTATATAAAGTAAAAGTGCTGCTCCACTATTCATGGTTTCAAGTAACTCTTGTGTTGTATCACTCGAAGCTACAACAAGTTTCCATATCTGTTGCGGCGCTATGTAGAATGCTGATTAACATTATGTAAGGGTAAGCAGAACAACTTCTGAGTGGTTTTTTAGTTTTAGAGCACATTTCAGGTTAATGCTGCTAAAATGCCCTGATGGTGTTTTACTATGAAGAGTTCAATTTCATTATACCGAAAATTCAAGACATCATGATTTGGTATATTGCTTAGATTCTTTAGTACAAATTCATCAGTTACTGTTGGTAGCGGTCGCTATTGATAGTTTCATTTGATAGGAACAAACCATAGTGCAGCACATTTAATTGACCCCAAACATTCAACTTTATCTTCTATGTTAATGGTTCACCTAGTCAGCCTAGTGCTTCGGATCTAATTCATTATTTACAAGGATTTATCAGCACCATATTTCGAACCAAGTAGAATAAGTAGAAGAGAATAACTTTATGTTACATATCGACTAATGTTTCGATGGGGCTACGTTGATAAACTCCTAAGCTCTACTGTATGACATTTTCGTCTGTTTATCTCCATCACCACATACCGCTGAAATCATCTATTGGAAAACGGATCGCAGTAATTTTGACTCTTAATATTGTATTAACGAAATAGCAATTGCGATGTTAATCCTAACTTCGAAGTTTTCAAAGGTTGGATATCCAAGGTTCGTATTGTTTGCCATAACGTTAACTCTTTCAATTGTCCTTTAATTGAACTTGAAGTAAATGAACAAAAATTCACCTTTTAAGTCCATGGAAATGCATGAATTGTTTTACTAGCAGTAATCCGAATAATCTGCGATTTCATGGGTGCTTTGTGGATTTTGTTTTTTGTTACAGCAAATGTGCGACATATTATTTTATTTTAATTTTGAAGTTCGTCGAATAAAAGAAAATATGAAAAATGCAGAGATTAATGTTAATCCGAATTATATAAATCAAAATTGCGACGACCACGGATTAATGAAATAAAAAAATTATACTCTGGCAGTAAATTTATGTGAAGTTTATGCAATTTTTGGGAGATCGCGTGAACAACGAATGCATTTCCCTTTTTCTTTTTTAGTGATTTATTTTATTTTCATAACTACTTTTTGCGTGTGTGGGGATGGTTTTTGTATTTATTTTAAAATAATTTCGTTGTAAAGAAACAATCTTGATCATGATTTTTATACGGAATAAATTAATTGAAATTTCATTGAAAAGAAATAAATAATCACGAAAACTGAATGTTTTTTCTTTTTCTAGTAATAGTGGGTAAGTGAGATGCGGATCGGGCACCATTCTGATTTTACGCTGAAATCGCTTGAATTACTTTTTACATCAATGTGTGTCTATGAGGATTTATAGATTAAAGGCTGGACTTCGCGAATGGATTGCATCCATTTTCAAACTGAGTCTACGGCCTCGATTGAATTTTCGGTATAGACGCTATTGTCTGTAGCTTTGACAATGCACAACAAATGTTTGAAAAATCTTGGGTGTAATTTTACAATTTTCAGTTTCCAAGATTAGTTTTAAAAAAAAAACATGGAAAAATAAGTTTGCTATTGAAGTTGTACTCTTCATTTAATATTATTTATATATGGTGGTGGCTTTCGATAAAACAGTCACATATAGTTATTCCCACTTTTTCGCTGTTTAAGTACAATAGAAAATATCATACCATCGAACAATCGAATGGTTATAGCAACGGTTATGAATTCTGCAATTAATTAAAAATCAAAAGCCACATTCATTTCCTCCCTAGAGGAGATTTGTAAATTATTTGTAAATAATTTGTAAATTATTTACAAACGATTTTCAAATGTGTATTCTTTCAGAACCAAATGCATTATTTTGAAAATTTGAAACGTAGAAGAAAATTTGAACAAATATCGGAATGTAGCCGGAAACCAGAGAAAATATCATGCAAATGGAGTGAATCAAAAAAAACAAAAAACTCTAGTCGTAATATAAATTTCATATTGATGAGTGAAAGAAAAAGAAGTAAGTTCGCCTTACACAGTAGTGTTTACAACCGCCGTTACATACAGATCTTTTAAAATTGGATGCGTTGCAATAGTTTACGCAAATGCAAAGAAAAGTTGCGAATTTTTTATCTTATGACTTTTTAGCAAAATATTTTCAGGGATATATTTCTACCCACTAAGTAAAAATGTGCTAATGTTCATCCTGCATAGTTTTTTTTAAGTTCAGGAGAGCGTCGGACATACTAACCTTACATCGTCAGCAAGCATGATCGTGGTCAGTTTCGCCTTTTCCAATACTGAATTAGTACTACATAGCAGTACATAACAGAATACAGCACCAAGACAATTCACCGAAATAAAAGTCGACCATAATAATAGCAAAGTGACAACGAGGAAAACTTAAGCATTCTACGAACTTATTAAACGATGTTTGAAATATTTTAAGAAATGCTTTTGTATTAAACTTTTACGATAATCCATCTAAGTGTCGGCATTAGTCATGTGTAAAATTCGACGTCAGTTTAGCTGTTGTAATCTTGAAATTTTGGCTAAATATTTTATTATTTCTTCTTTCGGGATAATGACAAATGTGGACGAACTTCGTCGTCAGCAATTACCTTCACACAATTCGGTCACACAATTTAACTTATATTCTCACGTTAATTCCTTGTATGCAAAAAAAAAGCATGAAATGCATATATGATTAGGTCGATTTGTTGTCCATATCTGTGATAGTTTTCTTTTTTATATTTCTTAATTTGTGACTCCAAACTAAAATTGCGTGCAGAGAATTCAAATTAAAAGCATTTACGTGCGTTTATACTTTTTGTGCCATTGTTTTTCTCCAAGATTTCTGTGTTTATTTTTCCTTTTTTTTTTTTGCTATCCACACATAGTATGACTATATAGAGCATGCTTGCTTGCTTGCTGTCCCAAGTGTTGACTATCATTTGCTTGCGCTGAGTACTCTCTTCACTTTAATGCATAAAACAACAACTTGTTACAGTTTTTTGTTTTTTTATTTTTTTGCTGTTATTATTAAATAATGGTTATATGATTAGTATGGTTATTATGTAATAATGAAGGTGTTATTATAATAGTAGCTTTTATTTACTTATCTCTCATTTTATTTCGTCTGGCACGTGTTGATATTTTCTTAGTGTGTTATAATCATTTTGATGTAAATTACAAAAAAAATATAAACATATGCTTTTGAATGTTGTTAGCAGAAGTTATGGAAAATTGATTCTTAAAGCAACCGAGACACATCAAAGATGCGTTTCCATGAAAGACCGAAATTGGCGATAACGTACTATTTTTTTTTTTTTTTGCTGTTCTACATGTCGCGCTACAATGTTTAGAATGACCTTGATCATAGGCGAGGCTTTGTATGTACAGGAAGAAATGTTGAGTAATATAGTTAACAGACGCGTGGCACACCACTTACTACTGACGTTATTGAGTAGGGCATGCGTTTGTGTTTTGATCAGCTTTTTAAAAAATATTTCTTTCTAAGCTAACAGCCAGCACACATATAACGAAATAAAAATAAATCTAATTTACGAAATTACTTTCTTGACAAAAATGTTGCTTTTTTCTTCATTTAAGAAAAAGTCATAAAAATTTGGAGCAAAACTGATAACGTAAGAGAAAGACATAAAGGAAAGAAAATATAAAAAAAAGACATCACCATACAAATGACAACAACATAACCAAACACTGGTGGTGATTGTTGTTGTTTTTATTGTCGTTTTTGTCGTAACATGTAATTGTTTGTCATTTTGAGACGTGATGTTGATCAAACAAAACCTAACCAGAGTCAACAAAATAAGTAAGAAGGCAAGCAGCCAACCATCCAGCAAATTGAATAAACAATTGCGAATTGATAGGAAAACTTTCCAATTAGAAAACAGGACATCTAATTCACTTGTTGATTTGCTTGATTTGGAACAACAACAACAATAATAACAATAACAACAATAACAACAGCAACAGCCATAAGTATAATAACAACAACGACGACGAGAAAGAGCATTAGTAACAAAGGCAAGCAATTGGTCTCCGAAAAGATCACATCGCACTTGTTCCAGCTCTTGGCCACCATCATTTTTACTTGTTGCTGTTGCTGTTGCTTTCATTGTTGTTGCTATGGTTGTTGATATTTTTGTCGTGTAGCATGTTAATTGTCAATGTTACTTTACTATTTCGTAGTTATTGTGTGTATGTGTCTGTCTTTCTTTTTTTTTGTGTTCTTTTATAGCTTTTGGGGGAATTAGAAAAATGCTCCATCCCACGTTTGTTGTATTTGTAGTCAAAAAGCTTCTAATCCATGTAATAGCAACCGCAATAACAATATATGTAACTAATAGAGGTGGTCGTTACTGTTGTTGTTACTCCTGTTGTTAATCTCATGTCGAAGATTGTGTTGTAACAATTAAGTAATCAATTCTTAAATGGCTCTTTGATACATAAATATAAATGCAGTTATCAAAAAGAATAGCAAGCAGCAAAATTAACCGAAACGAAATCATGACTAACGTGCCCAAATGATGAACCCATCGTATTGGGGTGGCGAAAAAGTCGTTGACTATGTTTTCGCGAAAGAATTCCCCTGAGTTAGTTTCAAGCAAATGTTGTTGTTGACCCCTACACAATGAAATACGGTAACCGTCTTGTTAATCGTTTCTTCCCACGTAATTCACTGATGAATATCTCATGTATCGATACAAATGTCTGTCTCCCAAAAAAATCATATATTTATAAATATATATATGTATGTATGTATGTACATATGCATACATGCATACATACATACATTTCTGTAATCATTTCTAGAATAATTGCAGCTCGCAGATGTATATGAAACACGTCCACGATATTACTGCGAGAAAAAATTAGTTCAATACGTTTTCAAAGAGATGAATTTAGCGGTATGTAGTGATGGAAAAAGCAAATATAGACGACAACTTGTCAACCTAGTCTCATCGAAACGTTAGGCGATTTGTATGACCGCAGCGTAAAGACTCGTGAAATCTCGAATTAAAAAGTCACTTCACGAACCAAATTCTCAATATTTGCGGAGAACTTTATTTTTTTGCTGCATGATCCTAAATATTGTGCTGCCAAATTCTTACAAACAACGAGCAATGATTGAGTTATTAGATCCGAAGCAAAAATAACCACCTGGCTGATTAGGTGAACCATTAACATGAAGGATAAAGCTGAATATCCATGGCGGCCCTATTTGGAGTCAGGAGACATTTATGTATTGCGGTTTGTTCCAAACAAATGGAATCATCATTATGGAATGCTACCTACAATAACTGAAGAAGTTGGAACGAAAAACCGCCACGATATATCAAAAGTAACAACATCGTGACAAAATTCGTTTAATATACCAAAACTCAGTCGGGAAACTTTAGCAGCCCTAATCTGAAATGTGCTACCTTTGCAATTAGTCGTAGTTTGAAAATGTAAGAAACAAAATTACGGCCTACAGTAATATCAGACTTTTAAAATACAAATAATAATTGCCCAAACATTGACGTGAATGTGTCTGTACTTCAAATACTTACTTGGGGATTCGTTGCCTTGTTGCTGCTGCATAGGACTTTCGCAGTCGACAATTAAAGTTTCATTTTCGGAATCATCGTTTTGCAAAATAGCGGTAGCACCTGGTACGAGAGCTTCATTTACGGTTGAGTTGCCAACAAAAGAAGTGCTCGATGTCTCTGAAGTGCCAGCAACATCAAAGGTGTCGTCGTCAACATGAGAGGCAGCGTCCAATTTAGGTCGCTTTGCGGCTAATGATTCGTGCGAAATCTCATCATTTGTACTGTTGTTGCTCGTCGATGCACAAATCACATTTAATGTACTTGCAGAAGTCGATGAAATAGTCGAAGACTGAAATATTATTGTAATAAGGTAATAAAGAAGAAAATAAAATATTTTTAATACGTTTTAAAAAAAGCTTAAAATCGATGGTTTAACTGAATGGAAAATTGCAAAATTTGTGTTTTATAGCTTTTCGTATGTAATTCGTAAATATAAGCATAATGTAATGCATACGTAAGGCACGTAAAGTGGGAGCGTCTTCACTTTATATTTTTATTTTTACGTTTTCTCATTTTTTCGCCAGAAATCAAGTTAAAGTTGTCAATGGTGTATTATTGCAGTGGGTGATGAATGTTCATTTATATTGCGCTTAAAATTTGCAGACATGCGGACAAATGTTAAAGCGCACACGAAACCGTGTGGAAAATTATTAATTTAAATGATACTCTTTATGAAGGTTGTTAAGTTAAAAACAATGGCATTTACTTGAGCTACTGGTGCAGATAATTTTCACAAAAATAAGATCTCATTTTTATGATTTGCATGCTATTTAAAGAAGCTATCGATAAAAATAGTTGCTACAAAACATGTATAAAATGAGTTGAGAAAGGTCGAACTAAAATATATGCCAAGAATACGAGAAACACTAACAACAAAAAAACTAGAGATCAGATTAGAAAGCATTTAATACCAGCCGATTATGTTTTTTAAGATGCGATTTTGCCAGCAAAAAACTTTACGCCAGAAAATCGTTGCAGTTAATCTTAGAAGATCGCAAAGTTCCTCAATGTCACGCTAAAGGAATCTTTTTCTCTTACCACAACCATTTTACCTTAAATCATAAGTTGGGAAACTAATAAAAATTTCTCATTTTCATTCCTCTCGTTTTTTAAATAATTATACAAAAATGTTGTGAATTTTTCCTTTGGTGGACAAGCAAGCAAGTCTTGAGTCTGTGGTACCCGTTCCCATCAGTTGATACGTTAAATTTCTAAAATATATTGTTAAATATGCGGGGCAAGACCGTGTGGACTGGGTCAATTTAATTGGCGCCTAAACACTGGATTACATTTCAGTGAATGATAGCCCACATTCCCGCATCACGTTTCGGGATACGCCCGAGTTGCCAGAATAAAGCGTCGAGTGCAATCAGGACAGTTTCCATGTTGTATGAGCTTTTCCCATCTACACGATATTCCGTTAGTCAAGGAACAGGTTATCCTCCAAATTTGTTGGACATAGCAATATAGTACAAGCAGCTTTCATATTTGGGCAAGCTGACTCAGAACACAAAGAACGATACTCTCTCCACAAGTAAAAGCGAATTCGAAGGACTTCACTATCCTTTGCCTGCGTTGATAACACGCTGCACATTGCACACTCACACGCCGTCATTAATCCTTAACAATTCTTTTTAAAAAAACGAATTTTTTATTTAGTTTCTTTACACAGCGTTTGCATTAAACTTTGAAATAACAGCAAACTATTTTCTAAAGCAGTAGAAAAAGTCTTAAGCCCGACTCCACATTAAACATAATCAGTGTTCCATTGAACGAACAAAAAATCATTTAGCGAAACCAAAAACGGAACAGACGCACACAAATGCATTTAGAAAAAAGAAAAGAAGAAACCCATAGCAAACTCAAACAGACAGTCAAAACAGACAAGCAAAGTAAGAGACATACGGACACAAGAATAAACCAAGACCTAGACCTTTGAAAATTACGTATATGCAGCAAAAGGAGTAAGAGGAGGAAATAAGAGACTTTGCTGTGCATATTTAACATTTAAACCATGAATTGTGAATGAGAAGAGCCGAGTGTACGAATTTAAAACCTTAAGAAGAAAAACTTTTCTTATTGACAACAACGATAACAAACGAAACAAAACCTTAGAAAAACAAACAGTCGTCATTCATATGCTAAAACTATAAATCGTTAGCAGAGTATTAGGGGCTATAAAGCGAACATGGTTTACGCACTTTTCAAAAGACTTTAAGGCATACACAGACGTTGCAATTTATCTGCCGCGTATAGTCAGTCACCAACATTATTGCTATTTCAGTCGAAGTTCTTCTGCTGATGTTGCTGCTTTCGAACTGTTGTTATAAATCACATGACCATGACAAAGAACTCTACCGCAAATTGCCATTAAAATGCAGTAGTAGTTGATGCTCACCATAGTACAAGGTATGGTATGGTAGTAATACAATCGAGCACAGTTATAAACTTTAGCAAATTTAAACGTAGTGATGGATTCTTCAGTGCTCCCTACACAAAAGTTGTTGTATCCTCTATATTGGGAGAATGAAGAAAAGGGCGTAATTTCTTTTAAATTCGGATTCGATAAGATTACATAAGAGTCAGTGTGCGCGGATTCAAACAACAATGCGGTAAATCATATTCAGTCGTGCAGGTCAGACGGTAAAGACCTAAAACTTTACCGATCGAGCACATATCCATCTCATATCTCTTATAACACTTCTTCCTGACCAATACCGTGTGTACGTCTATAATTGAATAATTAGAAATATTAAAAAAAAAAAAAAACTTCGTATTCAGAAATGTAATTACATTTTTGCTCAACAATATTTGAATTAAACGATTTAGAATCGAAGCAGACTTTTTTCCGGAAAATAAGTATAAATAAGTACAAATTGTCTGACTTCTACAAGGGATCAAAGAAGCGTTCGCTACAATCCTTAAGTTAGGTGTTAAAGACTTTTTAATAAAATCGATTTTTGTATTTATTTAACAAAAGTTAACTGAACTTAATTTATTGTGTAATTATCACATTTTGCCACTATAATTCAATATTGACTAAAAGTATTTTAAATTTACATAAAAATATATTCGATTTATCATACGATTCGATATAATTTGTAGAAGCCTGCGCTAATTATTCTAAATGAAATGAATATTTGATCATTCTGAGCAGATTCTCTTCCCAGGCATTTCTAGTTTAATTCTAGAGATCATATTTGAATATAGGAATGACTTGACTTGTGTACTTTTGGATTTCCTTGAACACTTAAAATTCAAAATTTAAATAGATTTTTTTATATCAGTTTTCTGTCAATTTACTGTCGCACCCACTATATTAAAAACTTACGATTTTCTCGTACTTATAATAGTGACAGTAGTGTGGCTAAAGTCGCCTTAAATCGGTACATAGCTTTGAACATTATTTGAACATTTCTGGTCCACACGTCATAGCTCTTTGCCTATCACTTCTAACGCAGATTATATGCTTTCATTTTGTGGGTATTATTTGCATAGTCTGGAAAAAGCAGACAACCATTAGAATTACACATATGCTGTCGTTGTTTTTGTTTTTGTTTTCGTTTTTTTTTTTCCATTATTTGTAGCTCACTTACAGTGTCTAAAAACCTCCTGCTCTTTCACTCACTAACCACCGCATTTGTAACAAGTGTAAGCCCGGGTAAATGCAAGAAATTACAACAACAGCGATAAAACGTAAAGACTCTATTATGTAGCTATTAATGTTATTATCGTTTCGAGATGTTATCTATCTGTAGCTATTACCGTAAAACCACTTAAGCGGTATTAATGCCATTACCATCAAACACAATCGCAAACACAAACACATATCTTCAATTTTTTTTTTTTAAATACGGAAGTAGTTGTTAGAGAATTAAGTTCATTTTGCTTCTTTTTTGTTTTTTTTTTTTGTCTTTTTTGCCTTGTAACTTAATTGAGGTTTTCTTCTATTTTGTATTTTCAATTATTTTTGTATATTTTTATGGATATTTTGGTGATTTTGTTTTTATCATTAAAGCGCTACTTACTTTATTCGGCAAGCGTTTCTTTCTATCATTTGCTGCAAATTGATCTTTAGTTGTGATGTTATTTAGATTATCTGTCGGACAATTAATGTCGAACTTCTGACGATCTGTAAAACATAAAATAAATTATCTTTAAGTAAACTTTACATCTTCAAGTACAAATTTCTATTTTTCAATTTACTGCAATTGGGTCATTCATTTTATGGAGTATAGTGCTAATTCTATAAAATATTTCTTCCTCGCGAATATGTACGGATATCTAATGGGGAGATATTTATGATCAAAACTTGTTAGAAACTTCCGCCTGTCGTGTCTTGTACATTGAAATCGTTTTAAATATATTATCTAGAGAAACAAATAGGACAAATAAGAGATACTTACATTTCGTTTCAATTTCTTCATCATCCAACAGTAACGAAACTACTTCTTTGGGTTTCAAAGTATCGGGCTTAAAATTACCGCCACTTATAACCATACGTTGGATCTAGAAGAGAAAAACATTATTCTAAAGAAGTTTCATACAAGCATTAAGATGGCGCTTTTTTAAATCAATCAAATAAAAAAAGATCATATTTCGGAAGGAAGGAAAGGAAATCCCTTCGATAGACTATTAATATTATCAATCAAAGTATAATACAATATCGAATGATCATAAATAAATATTAATATGTAAATCATGTCATGTAACCCTTATTTTGTGAAGACGAGTTGGTAACGCAACGATCACGTGCATAAAGTTGAAATGTTTCATAAAATGAAACATAATAAAAACGGATTATTTGTGTACTTGAATCCCTAAACAAACAAAGGCGTAACAGATATGTAGCCCAAAACTGAACGCAAGTTCTACCACCACTACTATTAGGTGCACGATTAAATAATTAATTTCCGGTGTAAAGCACAACAGTAACATTCAGGAGAATACACAATAATTATTAAAGACATAAACGGAAACACAAAAACAAACTCATAGTGCGTTACAGTGGCGCGATTATGTTCCTTTCAAAAGAAATTTAAATTTCTGTAGACACAAAAAAAGAGGAGAAAAGATCAGGAGTCGGATGAATTTTCCTCAAAGAACACGAAAGCAAAGCTTGGACAAGCGTTTAACAATTATTTCTTTGTAAAAATAGTACAAAAGTTAACCACGGGTGCGTTGCTCTTTTTTTTCATAAGTTTTTGCTTTGCTTGGGTTTTGCATTAAAGCACGTGCCTAAGATGCGGGCATCAAACATAAACAATTAACGTACAATATATATATACATAATTTGCGTTATTTCACTTCTTTGCGGTTTCCTCTGGAAGTGAGCAAATAATTGATGCACAAACTTGTCACTGTAAACCACAATTATTTTAATATATGGAGTAAAAAGTACTTATTATTCTTAATATTTACTTACTTCGCTTTTTTCTCGAGCCCTTTGCAAAATGCGTTCTTCAATGGTCCCTTTACAAATCAAACGATATACTGTCACCTGTTTCGTTTGTCCCAAACGATGGGCACGATCCATAGCTTGTTGGTCGACCGTAGGATTCCAATCGGAATCATAAAATATGACCTGCAGATAAAAAAAATGGCTTATAAAAGTAAATAAATAAACTAAATAATAATAATAATAACGGCAGTTGTGTAAGTCCTTCTATCGACTAATTTCTTGATATATGGCAGATGATATCTAAATTATAAAAAAAGGAAATTTGGAACATCCGCTATTATCTTAAGCAGAACGAATTCGTTAAATTAGGTAAACGGAGAATATATCTAGAAGTTACCAAAAGGATTTAATTTATTTTCAAACTGAAATTACCGGAAATTCTCTGTTAAACACTTGTCAAGGAAACATAACATCCTCAAGAAGTAAAATAGAAATTAATAGAGAAGTGCAGACACGTGTTACAACAAAAGGAAAACTAATGCAATTTAATCCGATTTAATTAAAAAATTGAACTAATTTTCAAAATGCAATTGAAAATTTAAGAAAAACTAAATCAACCCCTTTTCTTCTTGAGTAATAAAAAGTGCACGTGATGCGTAGTATAAAATTATATCAATTGATTATGCTCTTGAAAACGAAATAATAGGGAGAGCATTGTGGTAAGCATACTTCTAAAAAGTGTTTATATATCTATTAAGGTATCAATGGTTCAAGTACAACAAAAAAACAAACAAAAATTTCATAGACAATTGCAGCACACATCCGGTTAAAGTGTGAAGAGCATTGAAATAAACTAATTTTGTAAGTCAGTTAGTAAAGTCCAAAAAAATACCTTAGGGATCTCACAATATTGATAAGTGAAAGCTTTAGATCCGATTCGTCCATTCATTCACGGTGTTAACAGAATAGCAACAAATTTGACCCACGCATTTTAGATTCATTAATGGTTCACGTTTTCAAATGGAAATGAATCACGTATTTTTAAATGAACATTTCTACTAGAATAATATAAAAAAATTGCAAATTTGAAATTATATTTTATACTATAGCAAGTCTGCGTTTGGAAATTCGCCGGACCTATTTAATGTCGGTCTACTTCCACATAAGTTCATGCAGACCAATAGTATATAGCAGTATGTATAGAGTATATAACCGTATGTACAGTACAGTGCAGTACATAACAGCAAGCAAATGCAGAATCTCACAGGTCGACCACAGCAATGACAAAATGGCAGAAGAAAATTAATGATCCTACGAACTTATTGAGTAATGCATTATTCTGCCTTCCACATTTTTTCCAGCATTCACTCATAAGAGAATACCGTAACATTATTCTTTACTTGAAAAAAAATTTTAAATTATTTTATTTTATTATTATACAAGATATCAAATTCAAAAAATTCCTAAATAACTCGCGCGAAACACTAACGCTTAAGAACTAAAGGGTAACACGGAAATCGACCTACGCTAAATGTAATCAATGTGTGCTGGCTAAGTAATTTATTTCAGTTTAATGAATGGAAGTGTGTTCTAATTTAATTCTGCATATAAAAAGAGGACTATACTGATAAGCAACCATTACCACCTGTAGTGAAATTAAAATACCAGTTTAAAGTGATTATTTAGAACGACAATAAATGCGATAAGATTTTCCCATCATATAACCAACGTACAGCATTACTGAGCATTATTAGACATTATCGTTAGATATACAACTTTCTGCCACAAATTGAATTGAGAGTTCTTAATAAAACATATTTCTCTGATTAAATATAACAGTCTTTGACAAGTCTTTGACCGAAAATGTTTAAATTATCTGCAATACTTTTAGTCGGAGCCGTCATAGCCTTAGGTAAAACAGTGACTAAGGCGGACAGTATATTCCTGAAAACATTTCAAAATTTACATAAAGATCCCGCACCACCGGCTCAAACACGAGCCAGTGTTCAAATCTTGTCTATTAAACAGCAATTGGATCATTTTGATCAAAATGAAACTCGTACATGGAGTATGGTGAGCAGCTTCCATTGGAATCGAAATATTTTAGAAATAAATTTTTTGTTTTAAAATTAATGTCTTCGCATTACTTTCCAGCGTTATATGGCTAATGATGAGTTTTTTGAAGAAGGAGGACCTATGTTTATTTACGTCGGAGGCGAATGGGCCATTTCGCCGGGTTCCATAAGTGGAGGGCATGTTTATGATATGGCCAAAGAGCATCACGGCTACTTATTTTATACTGAACATCGTTATTACGGCGAAAGTCATCCATTACCGTAAGTGGAGAAATTTCAGATATTTAGTCCCTTCCAAACTTGTTTCATTTTATATTATTTTATTTAATACTAGGGATCTTACCACCGACAACCTAAAATATTTAGACGTGAAGCAAGCCTTAGCTGATTTGGCTCATTTTATACGTACCATGCGGCAAGAGATACCAGGCATGGAAAATTCGAAAGCTATATTAACGGGTGGTTCATATTCGGCGACTATGGTGACATGGTTTAAGAAATTATATCCCGATTTGGTAGCTGGTAGTTGGGCCTCAAGTGCACCTTTATTTGCTAAAGTTGATTTTATGGGTATATAAGTTTTAAAAAGCTTTTAATACATTCACAAAAAAAATTAATTCATTTTAAATCAGAATATAAGGAAGTTATGGGAGATTCCATCCATTTGGCATATGGTGAAGAATGCAACACACGCATTCGTAACGGTATAGCAGAACTAGAAACGATGTTTGAGGAAAAACGTGTCGCCGAAGTGAGAGCCATGTTACGCTTATGTAATCATTTCGATGAAACAAACGACTTGGATGTATGGACGTTATTCGGAGAAATATCGGATACATTTGCAGGCGTTGTACAAACTCATAAGTAAACCTCATTACGAATTCTGCAAAAAGATTTCTAATCAATGTTTAAATCGATTTCAGTGACGGTGACATACAGCGAGCTTGCAAAACTATTATGGACGGCCCCGATGATTTAACTGGTCTAACAAACTATCTATTGAAAAACTGGAACGAACCCGGCTCTTGTAATGATTTAACGTATAATTCTGCTTTAAATGAACTTAAAGAAACGGCTTACAACGGTGCCAGTAAGTAAAACATAATCTAACAAAAGAATTCTTTTAAATATTCTCCGGCAGTGCGCCCATGGCTTTATCAAACCTGTAATGAGTTTGGTTGGTATCAAACTTCCTCATCCAAGAAACAACCCTTTGGCACCAAATTTCCTCTACCGTACTACACTACACTCTGCGCTGATGCTTACAGTCCAACTTTTACCAACAAATTCATTCACCAGCAAATTGAAAAGACTAATGAATTCTTTGATGGTTTGGAATTGAAAGTGGATAACGTGTATATGACACATGGGCAGTTGGATCCGTGGCGCGCTATGGGTTTACAGGAGGGAAATCAGACCACAATCATACCAAGTGAGTTCAAATATGTCCTAAGTCTTTGATGGAAATTGTCATGTTTAATGTATTACTTCTAGTGCACGCTCATTGTAAGGATTTGGGTTCCATTACGGAAAACGACACACCAGAAATGCGGGCTTCCAAAGAGAAAATCTCACAATTGGTGAAACAATGGTTAGCTGAATGAATAATTATAAATGAAAGATATTTTCCAAAAACATCAATAAAATGATTGTGTTAATAATAATACTGAAAAAATCAATTCAATTCTCTGTGTGCAAAGGAAATCTTTAGGGCTTATAGCTCTTGAGGAAACAAATTATAAAAACTCGACAAACCGTAGACAAATTCGTTCGAAAATGGCGACATTTTCTTTACTAGTAAAAGCTTACTTCTTGTAGTTGTTACAGGCAATAGTTCAGTGTTAAGGATAGCTGATTAATATGTTTTGATTCTGAATGAAAAATATTGCATGTGAAAAATGAATTAAAACGAAAAGCTTGACACGAATTAGCTACACTGATAGATTTATGACGGGCACTACTGTGCCATAATAACAAATGAAATCGACATCTATCTCCCATTTCTTGGATGACCGGGTCTCAAAACGTTATCTACTCAAATATTCTAGTCGGTGTGGTATTATATTTTGCAGTTTAATTTGCTAGAGTAGGCTTAAGCGTTCGTCAAGTGCTAAGGTATATATGCGCGACTAATTTTTCTGAAGAACACCAATAAATAAATCTCGGTTATTGAAAATATCTTATCAATAAAAACAATAAACAGTAATAAATAATAGTAAATAACAATAATATCTTTCGTTTTCGGCTCTTCGCAACCTTGAAGAAGTGCTTCTAATTGCTGGTTGTCAAAAATATTATCGCAAATATTTACCCCGACAAGGTATTATACCGAATAAGTCCGTAACATGGAAAAAGAAAAGAACTTTTTTCTTGTACTTTTTCCCAATTTTTAGTTTAAGCGGCAACTAAAATCAATTTTAAACGAAATTGGTTTTTAAAAATAGTTATAGTACACACTCCTTAGGTCCTTTTAAATCTAAGGAGCAACGCACCCATACTTCCCTCGTCGGTAATCGGAGCAATCCGACTTAGTTTTAATAAATCATTTTAAATAATAGAAGTTCGTAGACAAAGAAAGGAAGTGAAATGGAAGTGCAGGCGGAACTACATAGATATATGATATCGCAGACAGATAAACACCTTTTTATTCCTTTTAATATGTTTGTAAACTTTGTGAAATTTACCGCTTTTTGAAAGTATGAATACAAGCTATAGAAACAATTTCGGTAACAAAAGGAAAAATTATCTCACGCCTAAGAAATATTTCGAATATTTCAATGAAATGTGTAGAGAAGTTATTTGAAAGTCATGTCGATATTGTTTGAACTAAAACTTGTCACTTCTGCGAAATTTTCGAACGTGTTCGGTTCGGATCTTTACTGCATATATATATACATGCATACAGGCAAAATGCTTCTTTAAAATATATACATGGTATTTGCAAAATCTTAAGAAATGTTTCGAAAACAGATCAAGCAAAAAAACGGCTTCTTTTAATGTGGTTTCGTTTGAATTTGTTTCAATTTTAATGCTGGTCACTTGCGATTAGCATAAATGATCTAAATACATTTCAAATTAAATGAAATTATCTTCGGGGTTTTTTTGTGGTTATTTTCTACAAAAAAAAAATTAAAACTTCAAAATCTGTTTTATATGCATATATAATATATATATATGCATACATAATATACATACATATATATACACATATACGCATATTATATATATATGTATATATGTATATAAGGAAAAATCTTTAAGAGTCGACTTTTGTATGTTTCATAAACTGGCAAAGAGAGATTTTCGAAATTGTTATGCACGCCATGATAGTCGACTTGATCGAATTAAGACTGATTTACAAAACATGCACAAACAGACTTACTGCTCTGTTTTGCGCTGGACATTAAAGATTTATGACATTTTATTAAACATATCAATTGCGTGCATGCCCATGTACGTTTCATCGAAACGAAAAACCATTACGTATGCATGGCGCATTCAAAATTAAGCAGATTAACTTTTTGAACAATTCTCATATTAAACATTAAACTTTAGTTAGGACTATTTTCACTTTGAAATCCAAAGATTTCATTGTATACAAAGTAACCTGTGATTATTGGTCTCCTTTGTGACTTCAAAAGAAATGACGAAATGTTTAACAGGAAGGATGCATGTCTATAGACGCACAAACACGGAGAGATAGAGAGGGAGAGACAGAGAGAGAGAGAGAGAGAGAGAGAGAGAGAGAAAGATGAAGAGAAGGAGACAGAGAGGGTGACAGGCACACAGAGGGAGAAAGGAGGGACGAGAGAAAGAGATAAAGAGAGAGAGAGAACGAGGGAGAAATATGAAATTCAAATTTTTTCTCCCCTTTTCATTGCGATTTCAATAGTCCAAAGTCTAGCTCAAAATATCAGAAGAGCACTAAACGATTTCAAAGGAACCATTTATTTATCTAAATCTAATCGTGAAGATATTAAAAGAACGAGACACTACCACTTTGCCGGTTACCATAATTAAACAAAAACACATCTATTTGGTTAATTCCGACAACAAACGAGACTCAAATATATTAATTTGATACTTTAAGAATGATGCCGTTGAAGCTTTTCTGGCCTTCAGAGCACAGAAAAACGTGCGAATGTTTGAATATGCTTATAAAAGTGAAGGCTTATGTTTTGGTTGATCCTTTGAAAGGACGCTAGCTTCATAAGCAGATAAATTGATTTTAACAATAATGAGATTGAACACTATTGCGTCTGCGACGCCCTTAGCTGTTCTGGGTTCCACGACACAATGAAAGTGTCGTTGTGTATTACCTAAACCAAGAGGTTCATGTAAACAGTTGAACAACTTTCGTGCTTGGGATTGTGAATTGAAACTGTCCACATGAACATGGAATTTCCAGTAAGTTTGATTTGATTAGGCTCCTACTTTTTGTACACTGCAGACATTGTAATACACTTTGTGTTGCAGATGTTTCGCAAAAAATCAGCGAACTTGGCTATCTGGAGGAAGGAAGAGTTCATAGATGGAGAAATCGACAGTTATGTCACTTTATTGGAAATGTTGGTTGGAGCAAAGTTAGACTATGTGTTTAGATTACGGCAACAACTTATTATTATTTGGAGTACGATGAAATGACAACTGCAAAGAGATTAGCAGTCAATTCATTAACATAGTGTCATGTTTTTAGTTGTTTGATCAATGAGTTCATACACGCAATTGCTCAGCAACCTCATTTTTTTCTTAATTTTCGAGGAAACATCAATGTAAAGTCGCCCCTAATTTTCCAACATATTCCGGAAGTAGTGCATTATTGTCGTCGTCATCATCGTCTGCAGTAGGCACTTTAAGAGAGGTTTAATCAAATTGTTATCCCGGTATTCTTTATATATGCAATTTTCACCAGATATATTAAATGCAACAAAAAAGAATTTATCAGTTTAAAAAAAATTTGAGTCATTTCTAGTCTTCCTAACGTTCACTTCTTACCCTCCCTTCATTATAACAAACAAAAAAGATGAAAGAAAAAAACTGCCTGTCAAAGAATGATTTAAAATGTTTGAAAATTTGTTCACACCACTGCCACAAACCAGAAAATCTTATGTGAAATGAATCCTTGAAGCTTCAGTTAAGCTAAGAAGAACGCCAACGATAAAAGAAACCTTTGCGATCAACAAGTTTTAACACGTTTTGTTTGCTGAAAACATTAACAAACACGAACAGATTAACTATTAAAGATAAGATACTTGAAGGTGGGAATCTATCAAAGTATCCATGGCATGATTAAGGGATACAAAGAGTAAATAAATAAATAAATAAAAATAAAGTGGAAGATTAAACATTAACGAAAGCCAATTTAGAATGATAAACAATTTTATTGAGAATAACAAATAACATATTTATCGCCAAATCAAGTTCGTTGGAATATTTGAAATTAATTTACATAATAAATTATCAAGTTCGGTATGTTCTGACATTTTTTCGCGTTGTCTAATGCACATTATCAGTAACGGAATCAATGTCATCCAATTCTTCCAAAACTGCTAGGAACCGCCAATACATGTTGAAATCGTTGCCCATAGGTACAATAAATTTCTTCGCTTTAAACCCAAAATCAATATTTTGAATAGCGTAACCTTTTTTGGGTAAATCTCTCACAGCCGCGAACATATCTGCTTGTGCACATTTAATGGATACTTCTCTCGTATCGTAATCAAGAATGTCTATGGAATTGACATTCAGTTCATAGGCATCTTTTTCTAAAGCTGCTGTGTTCGCTTGACAATTTATGCAGGTGCGTGGTGGTGCAATCGCTTCAATAACGGGACAACTAGTGAAATGCTGTATGATTGAAGAGAAACGAGCATTGTAGCGCTTTAAAACACTGCCTAAGACCCTCTTCAGTAAGCTGAAATTACACGTGTAAGCAGTGCACAAAATATGAATCCCCCTTCCAAGTTCAATTTCTAATATCTTTAAACGTTTCTCACCGTTCCTGGGTTCCTTGCAAGTATTTATAATTCGATTAAGAAAATCGCAAGAAACTTTTTCATTTTTAGCGGTTTTTAAAACTTTGCTAAGGCGTTCATTACAATTTGGGTCACGGGAGCCACCACCGAGCACTGCCAAACGAATTTTCTCGGCATAAAGGGCCTCTTTTTCAAGACGTTCATAGGAATAAAATGGATGTTTAACGGGTTCTTTGTTAGCTTTGTACTCCACATTCGTACTTGGTACGCGTACTGTTAATATACGTTTGAGAATTTCTGAGGGCGTGCTTTGGAAAGGGCGGTACGACAAACTGGAAACGTCGTATACCCTAGTTTTTGGATATGGGTCTCTGGGTTTTATCCGGTACTTATCCATTATTTTATTATAATCTATCTTAAATTCAACTGTTTTGGGTTTTTTAGATTCCGGTTCAGGAATTTCATTGGTTTTCAAAGGTTCTGGTGTTTCAAGTTGTTTACTTCTTTGTCTACGTCTTCGTTTCTTACTAGGTTTTTTGGCTACGAGCGTGGTAGTCTTATTGGGCTTAGTTAGCCGTTTCACTTGCAATGATCGATTTTGATGTATGTTAACTATATCCAGCGAACTTGCAGTCGCTTTTAACGTACTATCTGAATCTATTGGCTTTATCTTTTTCGATATCTTGCTTTTAAGTGCATTTAATTTATATTTATCACCTTTCATTTCATTGCTGTTATTGGTACTCGGACGTGACGTGCGACTTACGTTTGCTTTACTGTTTGGCAAGTTTTTGACAGAACTTGATTTTAGACGGCGTGCACGACCACTAACATTTGGCTTTGTTTCGCCTCCCACAGTTCTTTGCTCGTAAGTACGCAAACGTAAATTACGCAATGCTTCTGGTTTTACGAGCTGAGCATAATTGAGAGAGATTCGCGTTTTGACTGGAACTTTCCGTTTCTGTTTATAGAGCTTATGCAGATGATTTTTCAGTTTCTGATTTCGCATTAGAACTTTTGAATATTGATAATATTTAATAATATTCTTACGCAAATCTTCTTGTAAAATTGGTAAATCGATTTTTGACAAATCCGGCAATTTTGGTTTCCTGGCCCTTAATTTATAGTGACTTTCTGCATCCTTGATGTTAGTAGGATGAGGTGGTAGAGCTTTCTGGCGAAAGCGTTCAATATCTTGTACGAGTTTTTGGACTTTCTGTAATTTTTTGCGAATGCTACGGTTCTCGACATCGTTTCTTACAGCCTTAACATTATACATGATGGTGGTTGTTTTTCCTAAACTTGATTTTACTTAAATTTTTTTTTAATTTTATAGAAAATTTCACAGTTAAATTTTTGAATTTTTTTTTTTAGTTTTGACTTTCCCGATTAATAATATGTAGAATTGTTCAAGATTTTGTTTTTTTTTTTTTTTGACATTTTATTTGTTGTGATAAACCTAATATCGACATGTAGGAGGCGTATCGAGAGTAATGAATATTTCCAGTGTAACCAAAACCCATTTTTCGATCTTTATTTATTCGAATCTTTCCTAGAGCATATTTTGTTTGCGTATTAAAATAAAATTTTTTAATGACAATAAAATTTAATTAAAAAAATAGCCGGTTATATTAATCGCTAGTGCTCATCATAATTTATTTATTATCTCTTGGTCTATCTCTTTGGTCTAAATAAATTGTAATAATAGTAATAGTTAAAAAAAAACTCTGCTACTAGAAGAATCTTTAAAAAATTGGAGAGACAAAGTGATGCATGACGACGGTTAGAGGTTTTAAGATGTATTTAAAAATAAAATATTCGAGAAAATAATGGAAAGAATTAAAGCTGAGGACAAAGAATTGTTTCAAATCAATATAGTAATAATTTTCAATATGCGCTTCGTTATGTGTAATGTGTGCGAATGCTAGTGAATAGACCGATTCCGTTATAAAAAATTACGTTTTTTTTCCATAAGAAGATTTACTTTTCATGAGAATCCTAAAAAAATTAAAAAAATTTTTAAGCATAACGATATCCTTTATATTGGCGGGCGAATTGAAACTCGTTAAAAACAGTAAATTTTCGGAATAATGTCTTTTTCATATTCATGTCTATTTAACTAAGTAAAAGTTGTCGGATAACGAGAACCATCCTCCCAAAGTTGAAAATTACTTTCGATATCGAGAACCGTAAATCGCTCCTAAGCACTGAACATTGTAAAATTAAATGAGGTTTTTATTTTTTATTATACATACAATCAAATTACAATCTATGAAATTCCATTCAGTACATTACATTTTCTTAGACATATTAGTATCGGTCAACTGTGAATTTACAGGATTTAAATTATCATAAATCCCTTCGATTTCACGATATTTACGCAAATTGCTTAGAAAACGATTATAAATCTTATGTTCTTTCTGATCTAATTGTATCCGTTCTCGAGGCCGAAAGCCATAATCAGTAGACATAATTTTATAATTTCTCTGCTCTAAAGCAACTGATACATCAGGCAATTGCATGGGATGACACTTCAAATTTACGGCTCCTGTTTCATAATCGACAATCTCTACCGAGGTCGCGTGGCATTCCATAGCATCTTTGGCTAGGTTTTTTTCAAAATCACAGAAATGTATGGGGGTACGATAGGATGCTAAGGCTTCTACCATGCAGCAATGATTGAAATTATGCATAACTGATGAAAAGATGGCACCATGACTTTTCAGCATACCTATAATCTTCTTTTTGAATGCCATAATATTTTCTGTTCTCACGGAACAAACCAAGTCAATCTTACGTTGAAAGCGTATTTGCAAGATAAAGCAGTTTGTTGTAATATGTTGCTGTGATCCGGAGTCCTGGAGCATAGCGTCTATAGTGGACCAAGGTATTTTGTCATCGAGTGCTTTCAATACCACAATCCGTAGTTGTTCGTTCTCACGTATATTCTTCGAACCGCCTTCTTGAATGGCTAAACGCAGTCTGTGAGCTAAACGAACATCATTTGTAGCCTCTGAGACTGCATCTGGCAGAGAGCGCTGGCTTTTAAAATTTCTGCTTTTGGTGGGCATCTCAAAAACTGTCTTATCATGACTGCGAACTTGTGCAGTTTTCTTGGTTTTCATCGAACTACTTGGTTTATTTTCGTCCTTCCCCTTCGTAACGGTATTGTATGAAGCTGAAGTTAATGAGATCGAACCATTACTGTCGAGATTCTTAGACCTCAAGTGAACCAAACTTTTGTTGCGATCTTTTCTCTTCGTCGAGCAAGGCGCACTATTAAATGAACTTTCTTCGAAGAATAATAGACTTTTACTTCCACGAAATTTTTTTTTCCTGCCACGAACATAGTCATCACGCACAGGAACATCAACTAAATACTTTCCATTCGACGCTCCAATGTTAGTTTCGTCATAATCATCAGTTAAAGTGTCGACAAACACTCCTCGCTCCATATCAGCCTGCCATTTCTTCAACCTTTGAGACGTACTTATTTTGTTTTTTTCAGCGTATTGAGGCGCCGACTTTTTCAATTTTCCTAATTCATTCTGCATTAACACATTAAATTTTGTCGCCAGATTTGCGTTAGCTCTGCCTTTTGTTTTTGAGCTGCTACTCACTGGCGGAGTCATCAAAAAATTCACTTATGTTTTTATTTTTGCAATTCCGGAAAGCAAACAAATTTGTAATCTACGCGGAATTTTAAATAATTTAGTAGCAAAACATTGACAGTAAAATATTTTTTTATTTTTTTGCTTTTTATAACTTTCTCGGCAAAGTAAGATCTACGTCATACTGCCACTGTTGCAGTAATTAGGAGTATATTTAGAGTGTTCATCATAAAATAGTCGTTGAACTAATTTTCGCTTCACTGCCGTTAATAGAAAATAATTACAATAATTCCCTAAGTAAATCGATACGTTCAATATTTTAGTTGAAATTTTTTTCGTGCATTATGGAAGCAATATAGGGAGGGGGGTATAGGGTGTATGTAGAGAGGACCATGGGAGTATTGGGTGTATAGTGGTTATATGGAAGGGGGGTATTTAATCTAAATTTCTTCAACCGCTCTAATGTAGTTGGATATATTTATATGTCAAAATTTCGTCGATTTACAATACGTACCAAACCAAAATTGTAGCAAAATAAAAACTGTTACAATTGCCCGACTAAGCGGGCTTAGTAACTTAAACGTGATAATGTAGTTTGCTGGAAATCGTATTTGCTCAATATAATATAATTTTTAATTCTTAATTCACCGAAACATAGCATATTAATAATTTCTTGTAGGACTTACCGTGTCAGCTGCAGTCAAATTTATGCCCAGGCCACCAGCACGTGTAGACAACAAAAATACGAAAATATCTTGTCGTGATTGAAAATCAGCAACCATATCGCGACGAGCTGATATTTTGCTTGAACCATCTAAACGCATATAACGGTGTTTACGATGCCACATGTATTCCTGAAAAAGCAGTTTCGCATAAAATATGAAAAAAATTCAACGAATTGATATATCTAACCTCCAATAAATCAATCATTTTAGTCATTTGGGAATAAATCAAGACTCTATGACCTTCAGCCTTCAGACGAGTCAGGAGACTGTCCAGGACAGATAATTTGCCGGCATCAGATATTAAAGTTTCCTTGTCAGGGATAATCACCGAAAACCAACCAAAGCTAGGCGCAGACAATTCTAAACCATTTTCCACTAACTCAAGGCCTTCTCGATTTTCACAATGCTCATGACGTACTTGCGACCAAGCAGCAGCACGACTTTCACAGCTATAAGTTTGTATTATTTAAAATGAAAGTATTTTTTAATTTAAGATCAAAGATAACTTACTATAACTGCCTCTTGTAAGCCTGCACTCTTTGGCTTAAAGCGTAGAGGAATTTGGGCATTTCTAGAGGCTCGCATAGATAATATTGAGGCAAATGCTTTTTATGCGAAAATTCAGGCAATAAACGTAAAGACTCTTTAGTTAATTTATTTTTCGAACCAGCACCCCCAGTTTGCATTATTAATTCTGATTCAGTTTCATCTAACATTTCGTTCTTTATCTCCGCTTCTTCCACATTTTGTTTATATTTGCTACGTATGACGCGATGCTCAATGGTTTCTGGAACATTTTGTGTTCGATAATCTCCAAAAGCATATACAACACTTTCCTGACAAGTCTATAAGGAATATAAAATAAATTGTGATATAATCGAAACCACTTCAGTTAATAACACATTATATTACCGAAGCCGTAAACAAAAATTTCTTCAAGTTACTGCATGGTGGTAAAAATGCTTTATTTAAAGGATTTTCCAAAGTGGGTTCCAATAGCTGAAATCTTGTAGGGTTGTGGTAATCAGACCACCATCGCCTGCGTTGAGCCAATAAAGCATAGAAGATCAGTCTTTTGATATAGTGCTGAAAACTACAAAATATAATTTCTAGTAAAGAACTTTCATTTTTTTAGAAAAAGTCGGCAGACGTTATATTATAGACCAACGAAACTTTACTTGTTTCGCCTTTATGACTTTTTTTTAAAATGGACATAATGGACATAAATAACTCGTCCGCAGCCAAGCGTAATTTTTTCCTTTTTTGAAATCAGATTAAGTTAACATGGTATTTCGTGTATTTGTTAGGTCATCAAGCTTTGCGTAAAATAATTTCGCATCTGAAAACGCATTGAAAATATTTTGTAAAGCAATGTGTTTTTCAGAAAAATTTTCTAAGTGTGGATATTTTTATAACCCTTATTAAAGAGAAATCCTTTTTTTATCGTTTATCTTTCACTAAAAATTTTTTAACCTTTCGATTACGTATATTAAATATTACTTTCCAAATTTTCAGAGTGAACAAATTTTTGAATACTTTAAGAAGTTGATACAGTTTTTTATAAATTTTGCGAGAGAGAGAGAGAGAGAGAGCACCATAGGCCTATCTATACTTAATCGCGCACAGCTTGTCTTTTCCTTACGCACTTTATGTCTGACCTAAGAGATGGGAAAGGTGATGGCTAACGATGGACAATACTATGAGTAGAAAACCTCGTGCTAACTCTGCCATGATGAATATTAAATTTTTCAATGTTTAAAGAAACACTTAAATTTTTTAACTTACTACGTTATTAAACCATTTATAGTAACATCTTCTATGTCTTTGGGCGATAAATCACATAAACGTGTGAAACTGAAACATCCTCCATTCGAGGCATTTAAATCTACGTAGCGTTTATAATAGTGCTGAGGCTGATGAGATTTTGTAGCAGTTCTTGTCTGAGATTCTTCAAATATGGAATAATATAAATAACCAGCTTTAAAAATCGAAAATCTGCAAATATTTGAAATATTTTCATCTTTGTTTTACAATTAGTATTCTCTCTCACCGCTTACCGGTTATGTAATAAATGCCTTTTGCTAGGTATGGCTTTAAGCAGCAAACATTCATCATATACTAAGCGAGGTATAACATATTCTTGACATTTTACGGAGAAAGGGCTTTTAACATCACGCCTTTCAAATAGTTCCGGATGATTGCAAACCTTACGAAATTGCATCACCAAATTCATTAGATTTGAAGTGAAATTACGGTCCACATGACCGTCTGTACTAGCGCCCCCACCACCGCGCGCTAAATTCAATAGATCCTCGATACGGATCTTTTGTTTTAGAGCCATATACAGCAGTTTCTGGCGTATAGTTAGAGGGCAGTAAACCATTATTTCAATTTTATCAGACAATTCATTCTCTACATCCTTTTTAATGCGCCGCAACATGAAAGGTTTTAAGATCATGTGCAACCTTGAGATTTGTTTCTCATCTATTCCCGTCTTGTTTTCTGCATGAGATTCTATGTCTTTGGAAAACCATTCATTGAATTCA
Source organism: Glossina brevipalpis (assembly GCA_000671755.1). Lineage (NCBI taxonomy): Eukaryota > Metazoa > Arthropoda > Insecta > Diptera > Glossinidae > Glossina > Glossina brevipalpis. The sequence continues at coordinate 529,941 of KK351018.1, forward strand.
TCATGGGAGTCAAAGAGCGTGGGCATAATGAAATGTAACAGTGCCCATAACTCTGCCATACTATTTTGAATGGGCGTACCACTCAAGAGTAAACGATTGCGACAGTTAAAACCCAGCAACAACTTCCAACGCATTGAAGTTGCACTTTTAATAGCTTGAGCTTCATCCAAAACCATATACTGCCAGTTAATGCGATTAAAATATTTATAATCGGATACTATCAGCTGGTAAGAAGTGATGACTACATGAAAACTCGCCTCTCGGGTATGTAAATCTTTTTGCTCCCAAAACTGCCGCAGGATTTTACGTTCATTCGGCGAACCCCAATATGGAACTACATTAAAGTCGGGTACAAAGCGTTGCATCTCCTGCTGCCAATTATGTAAAGTGGAGGCTGGAGAAATAACTAAGAACGGGCCCCATACGCCGTAGCATTCTGCTATGTGACATAAAAAGGCTATAGATTGCACTGTTTTGCCTAAACCCATTTCATCGGCCAAAATACCACTGATTCCTTGGTCGTAAAGATTAGCCAACCAAGTCATACCTGTTGATATCAAAAGGTGAATTGAGTTAATAAAAAAATGATCTGAAACATTTTCTTTAAGTGTTTGTAACCTTTAATTTGATAGGTTTTCAATGTTCCTTTAAATATGGAAGGTTGCGGCAAATCTACCTTGTTATGAGGTAGCAACGACTCCAGTTTATCTTCTTCTTTGATTAGGATATCATCCGTTTTATTCTTTAAAATGCCATCAAATTGTTTTGTTTTGTGTCGATCATTGGCAAATGCTTCTTCAGCATGTTGCTGAGCTAACTGCTTCATTTTTTCAGCATCGTAATCATCATAAGCCGCTAAACGAGGATTTGCTTCTTCATCTAATTGATTGAGGATTCGTAATTGCTCAGCTTCTGATCCCTGGCCAAGTTTGCGAGACATGAAATGGGCATATAATTCCGTTTGGGTAATAAGGAAATTTAATTTTCTTTGTTGACGCTTAGCTTCAATAAGCTCCACATCCATTTTTCGTTGCTCTTCAGCTTCTTTCTCCATACGTCTTCGGGTGTCGCGCTCTACACGTTCATAACGTTTCCAGTATGCTAACATTTCGCGTGACATGCGTTTGGCTCGCCAAACTGTCTCTTTCATAACCTTTTGCGAGTGCATAGCACGCTGTCGTACAACCTTCATACACATGGTTGCGACCCGTTTACAATTTTGTACCATTTCTTTATGATTATTGAGTTTGGCACGCTGACAGCGGCCTAATTCTTTTTTAGCCATTAACTGCCATACGCGTTTACGACGCGCTGCCATCACTTCAGGCGTACGCAAGAGACCTTGCTGGCTTTTTCTTCTACGACCTCTACCGGACTGATATGCCAGAACGCCCGATTGCAAGGCCATTGAAGAATCAGCTAAATCATCTGATTGCACGTCCACATCATCGTCTTCATCATTAGCCGTTGTATCAGCATAAGCGTAATGTTTTAGATCTTCAGGGTCCACTTCTCCTGGTTCGGGTTCATCCATTAGAGGCTTATGTTTTTGTTTGCGAGGTTTACGTACTTTTGGCTCTTTACTGGTGGTTTTAGGTAGATTAGGTAATTTCAATGGTTTCTCTTTTTTTGCGCGTCTACGTCGTTTACGAACGCCTACGATAGATTGCTGATGCTCTGGGAACATATCATGGTTAGATAGAAATCCAGCTCCATAATAAGCATATTGAGTATTCTGTAAACCGTACCGTTTGTTAAAAGAAGAAATTTATGCGAAGTTACTCACCGTTGGCTTTTTGTAAAAGTTTTCTCTCATCTTTTGTTGACGGACATGAGCCTTTAGCATATTTCTGACATATTCATCTTCGTCGCTGATTTCTGTATCGGTATCAGTATCACTTAATAAAACATCGTACAGCCACTCACGGTCGGCAGTTAAATCATTGAAATTGTACAGCTGCATCTTAACCGCTTGACGTTCTGAAATATAATACAAATAGAGCTTTGCTTTTTAATTTCCCACTATTTTGTTTTTATTAATTAACTTTACCTTCCTTAGTACCCAATTTAGTGAGTTTTCTTTTTTTTTTGTCATTAATTTTTTTAAATTTCGGTTCAACATATTCATCATCCGAATTTTCTGCATCAGAATCGTTTTCTAATTCATCTTCCTCATCGGTGCTTAATGGTCTCCCCATTATTCCGCGAGCATAAGCCATAAACGGTCGCATATCCAACGATTGCTCTAAAGCTTGTAGATGTAAAGGTACTGCCATAACTGAATGAGAACTCTGAGCAGTTCCTTCAACACCAGTCATTTTTGTTTTTTTTTCTGGGGGGGGGGGGGGGGG
>KK351018.1:532329-564996 GCA_000671755.1 Glossina brevipalpis
AAGGACGAAGGAAGCCTTTTATGACGTGGGCTTATATCTCCAGTGTTTTTAACTATTATTAACTGATTCGATCATCAGTCCAGGATATACAGAAAAGCAGCAAATTTTTGGTCAGTCGACGGGTTGACGATGGTGATATTCTTGTGTATAGTTGAGGCTGTTGGTGTGATCTGTTTTTGTAGAGTTAAATAGATATAAAAAAGGGTAGGTGGATCATATTAGTTAGTTGGAAATAAGAATGTTAAACTGAATAAATAAAATGTCGGTGCTACTTTATTATCGTCTGACATCAGCAAGACCTATGACTGTGTCAATCATAAAATCAGCAACAACCCTAATGAGATTCATTAGTCCTCTCCACCTGAGATTGTGACTGATGAACTTCTTGCCGAGGTGTTATCTGCTCACTGGGCCTAACACTGTTGTGGTGGCCAGACCTAAGGCAGCTACCTAAGCCTCATCCTCTTTAATTTGCACACGGCAGACTTGCAATATGAATATTTTCCAATATGCTGATGACTTTCTCGTAGTTCCGGTGGATATGTCTTTTAACGATTCAGCAGAAAATCTCTATACTAAAGCCAGTCTTTTCTACAGGAAGTGTGAGAATCTCAGTTTGTGTTTTGACAGTACCAAAACCAATACAATTTACTTTGCCAAGGTATAAAAAAAAGTATCAATCTTCCAATGAATAGGGCAAGGGTAAATCAGAAAAAGTTTGTCAGAATTCTTGAAACAATTTTAAACTCATGTCTATTCTTTTACTTTCGCTATCAGAATGCGTTCAAACAGTGTCAATCCAGTTCAAATGTAATCATTCTCCTAGCCAAGAGACACACGGTTCTATCTCCAAATAAAGCATTCAAGTCTAAAATAGAATTTGTACACTCAACTACGTGCAACCTCAATGAAATTCAGATCTTTGAAAATTCATTTTTATTATCGTTTTAAATCAACTCTTTGCTTTACCCGTAACTTATAACATTCTATTATAACTTTCACTGTTTTATGTAATTTTTAATTAAAATATAAATTAATACTTCTGGGATTTCAATTATGAACACAATTTTCACAGCTGTTTAATTTATCAAAATGAGGAAAAACAATAATTTCTTCTTCTTATTAAAGTATTCACCAAATAACAACAGATGATTTGCCTGTGTTGCCGTAAAAGAAGAAAAGGTTCAATACGTACACGAAGTACTGTCTGAGCCTTAGTAAAGTTAGCGATTAGTTTAGCTTGAGTATTATTTTCTTCTTCTTCTTTTAACTGCGTTTTATTGGATCGTTAAATTGCTGATTATTCAGAGGCTTTAAATAATGTGTTCATATGAGTAAGTGAATCCAAAAGAAGTACTGTAAGAAAACGATACGAAGACACCTCTTAATTATTACTGTTTAATTACAGTAAGTTTCATATGAAGACTTGCCATGCATATAATTTGTATCCATTATCACCATGCAACGTCGTCCATGGAATAAATAAGTTGGTGCACTTTCAACTTAAATAATTTTTAACAAAAAATTGAGCAGCTGCAATTACTTATAAACCAGGACAGCGAATCTTGTGATATAGTCATCATTTTGATTATTACAATGCAATCAAATCAATTTATATATCTATGAAAATGTCGCTTAAAAACATGAACTTGACTATACATAGAAATTCAAAATGTAAAAAATTTAGTTTAATTTTTTTTTTTGTTGTATTCTAAATATGTAACATTTGATATTTGATCTTATTTAAGTAAGTTTCTCCTTGAGTCTCTAATTAATTCAATCGCATTAAGCATAAAAACAGATTATATTTCTAATAAAATATTTAATAACAACGGTATATAAACTGAATACAAATTTAAGTAAGATACAAAATGATTTTTATGAAAACGGAAAATTTATTAAAATTGTAAAAAATCATTGCATTGCAGATTCTTTTTTTTTTTTTATATGTAATAATATTAATGTGATGAGGTTTATATGTAAATAATGGTTTAGTTTTGTTACAATCGCGTATGATTTTTTATAATGTTGTGAAGTAGATTCGAAGTTTGACTATAAATTTTCTCTTTAAATTATATATTTAAATTGCAGGCCTTAGAAACACAGAAAATAGCTGTAAAAGCTACGAAGTCTCGAGATCGAAATATGTCAATAACCTGGTGATTGTATAGGCCACATCTTAACAGTTTGCGAATCATAGTCTGCCGGTAGGATGTGGTACGGTTCGAACAAGTAAGGAGTAAGTGATAAATGAGAATGTGTAGCGGAACTATCAACTATGTTAATTTTAGACAAGTGGTTGACCACTAATCTGTTGATGAAGCATGTAGTATTGCGATTAAGGTTACAGCGATGAAACCAAGGTTTAATATTTACAATCGCGGCTAGAGAATAAAGATAACAGCCAATAATCAAGGTAGTCCATCGCTGCTGCCATGTGTTTGTCGCTTGTGATTTGTCGATTATTTTTTGATCAATGAAAATTAAAGGTTGATTAATTTCGTTAGATGATCCGGAGGATGCAATGTCGTCAGCGAATAAATTTTAATCGGTGGGCGTGGCAGATTGTCTTTTTATACTCATCGCCGAAGGTGAGGTGTATATTTTAATTTGTCATTTTGTTTGTAACTCCCAGAAGGTAACGTCGTAGACCGTATGTATATTCTTGATTAAGCAAGTCCGCCTGTGTAATGTGTGTGGTAAACATTCTCCTGGCTGCAAAAATGAAGATATCGGGTTCAAATTTGGCAAACCCATTGCAAGTTCTTGCGCGCAGGTTAGCATTGAAAACGGGCCAAAAGGGGGGAAAATTGCACGCCTATAGCATAACGTAGGCTGAAAAATGCTCTACATAAACCATAGCAGATAGAGTTATAAAAATTCCCACAAATATTTCGCTAGCTATCCCGTACTCTCTGTACAAAAGAGTAAAGGATCAACTACGTCCACTCGATAAAATAGGATATTGAAATTAAATTTTTTTGTGAAAATGTTCGTAACATTAAGAAAGATGTTTCCGAATCTACATCAAATGTATATATTCTTGATCAATACGAAATTCGGATTCCATGTAAACGCATTCGATTGGAAAATGGAAAATTCCCCAATTGGAATTTCTCACAATTAGAAATTTACGCAAACGGAAATTCTCCGAATTGGAAATTTACTCAGTTCAAAAATTTCTGGAAATTTTCTCCTAATTGGACATTTTTCACTTGGCCACGCTTACAGTATAAGTTGAAAGCACGTCTGTTTTGTGCCTATTTTGCGCGATATTCTCTGCACGGTAGGCTGTGTTTCACGGTATTCCATATAAATAATAAAAATCGGCCATATTTTTCTCCTTTTTTTAAGATAAAGTTGGGGGTATAAAAAATCCGGCACAGCCGAATACAATTTTCTTCTTTATTTCATTTCGTTCGATTTTTCTTCGCTTCTTCTAATCATATCGAACTTATTGATACTTTTAATTATTTCCATCATCAAGCTTTTCGTTCTTTCTTAGACAAAGATAATTCTAATTTATATCGTACACTAGGTTTTGTTCGTCTTTACGCTTGTAGCATTAGCAAATGCGCAATTTATAGCCAATAGAATATTCGTAACTATCATCGATTTAGTGACATCCGTCAGTTTCTCTATCCATTAGGCTGGCTCTTTTGGCACTGGAATATATTCTTAGTTGTTGAGTGGTATTGAGGCTTAAAAATAGTGTTGTAGTTTAGTTGGCTTTAAATATTACCCAAAAATGAGCCCGCAGACACATCCATTATAGTCATTAAAATGGCTTACGATTTTTTTGTACTGGTTTTAGTTGCAGTCTATAATAATAATAATATTTGCAGTATATGAAAATATTATATTATTGGCAGTAGTTCTACTAACAAACTAATTATTGCTCCCAAATAAATTTCTAAGAATAAAAGAAAACCAAGACATTTAATTACTTCAATATGATCTAGATTCTCTATGCAATATTACACATGTTCTAAACGTCCATATTTTACAGCGTTGACAAAATAATTTGTCAAAAGAGTTCTATTGAAAATTTTTATTATTTCTACGCTGTTTGGCCAGTAAGCTCAAAATTTACAAAATTAAAAAAAATATATATAATTGGAATCTTCTCTTTCAATAAAATTTTCTAAAAAAGAATTTTTTAAAATTAAACTGCATCATGGATAATTCTAACGGTTCAAATAAAAAGAATGAGAAATTTAGCGTTCGAAAAAAAATGCAAAGCTTTCAGAAATTGTTGTTGGATATTGAACGTCATCGCCAAAAAGCACTGCCACCTCAACCCATCAACGTGAAGGGCGCCAAAAGTCACTACAGAATGAAACGCCGAAAAGAGACGTCAATGGATTTGTCAAATATTTTGCCACATGTTAAACAAAATTTTGGTCAAAAAACGTACGCTTACTATAATTCTTTAAAGCTTCTTATGCAAAAACAGAAAGCGGATTCGGAAAATCAATGTAAACGCAAATCTCCGGTTAAAAGTTGTGTTACATATAATTTTGATAAATTAAAATCCGTTTCATTGCATGACCTGAATTTGAAAAAGCCTAATTTTAACACGAAGTTAAAGAGCGAAACAAGTTCATGTGTTAGTTCTCAAGGAAAAATTCCTCAGAAGGCTTATAAGAAGGATTCCATGAAAAAGTTGTCAAAAACTAACAGCAAGGCTTCAGAGACTGTATCAGATGAGAATACAAATTTGAGTAAACCGAATGAAAAGATTGAACCGCCTAAATTACTTAAATTATCGCCACCAAAGTTTAATATCGTTAATGGCACCATTAATGGGGCTAGCGTTTATATAGTGTTGGTCAGTTAAATTTACTCAATACAGCAGACTTAAATATCCTACAAATATGCGATTAAATAAATGTTAAATACCAGTGTCACCTTAACACGATGTATCTTTAAAGTTGTAACAATTCATCAGGGAAAATGTCTTAGTACTTAGTCGCTTTTCCTTTCATTAATATATGCTCTCTCGTTTATAATTAATTTACTTCCACATTATCTCTTAATATTAACTCTACTATATATAATCATATGCATTTAATTGTTAAGTACATACAAGTACAACTTATCTTATTTGGAGGATACAGAGATTTTCAAGAAAATATGCGGAAGACGCGGAAAATTAAAACAACAGAAAACAGATTAGTCTTCACACACACTCTCATTTTCAGATGTTTTTAATGAATTCAAAATCTTTCAAGTGTCAAATTATTATTATTTTATATTTTTGCGACTCAAATATGTGGAGGAAAAGTACTTTTGAAAGTTAGTAAACTTTCATAAAAATACATTAATTGCTCTCGTTTTCTTTTAGCTGAAGACAACACATAAAAGCACCAACAATTATGGAGAGGAGTTTAAAGCATCACGCATGTAATTTTTTAATAAAAATTTGCGGATGAAGTTCGTAAATTTTAGTTGCTTTTTTTGTTATTTTCTACAAATTTTAATAAATTTGCGTAAATTTAGGGTTGCACAGCAGCACCAATTTGTGATCTGTGTTAAGCCCTTTAATATTCATAAAGAATAACACATCAACCAGTAAGTTCATAGCATCACAACCTCTCTTTTTGTAAGTGTCAACACCTATTTCTCAAATCTTATGTGTTACGTGATGATTTCTGATGTTAACGTGGACCAGTTTCCAATTACTATTAGTGACAAACTTAGACTGTAACGCTTTCTAATACGAATGTAAAGTCTTTGTGAAAACTTAGTCCAAATTTCAGTAAGACTCATTGTGGCGCTTTCCACTTTTTTCAAAATTTGTTTGAGAATTAACATTAAATAGTGTTTGTTAAGAGTTGCGAGTATGCCCTGTCCCAATATTTGTATACGGTTATGTACGGCAGCACCGTTCCCATTGACCTGACTTTGCGGGAATTTACATATGTCGAGCTAAGTCTCTATACAAAGTTTAACCATGTTAAGGAAGATACTAAGAATTTTCAACTTTCCTCTCTTTAGATTAGTTCAAAAATAGCGGAAATTTGAAAATTACATGTTTATCGTTTAGTGCCATTTAAGTGACAAGCTTTCCATTAAAAAAATTAAACTTTTATTCTTCGAACATGTCACGATAAGTAAATTATTATTCTATAGTCATATTCATAGTCATATTCATGCTTCCATATGGAACCATGGATTTCATATATGATTACTTGATGCTTGGGATTTCGTATATAGATGCAATTAAATTCCTTTTTTACATTTCTGAAGGATTCAGAGTGAAAACCCAGGATCATTCGAAAATGTTTTCCTTAGAATGCTCAAAGCGTTACATTTGTTTTCTTTTTTATGCCCTACACCACTTTTGCTACAGGGTATTAGAGGTTTAGGAGCATGCAGGGATACACATAATGCATGTATAATAAAAAATGAGTCGAATCGAAGCGTAAATTCTTCCAGACGTTACATATATCCGAATAAAGTTAATATATATATGTCAGAATTTCCCTACAAAAATAGTCCAATATAGTGATATTTCAACATAAAAATTTGTATCGGATGAAGCAATTTTTGAACACCCTACAGTAAAATTCTTGTTCAAAGTATGCCTTTGGATAGAGATAATGTTTAGTTTTAGGTTGAGTTACGTAATAGTCGGTCTTGCCTGACTATAATCTGTTTACCGGTTTCTTCCGATTTAGATCGTGAGATTTTTAATGTAATGTGCACGCACTACTAATCCAATATATCGAACGGCATGATCGGCTAAGATGCTGTGAAGCGCATCTAACACTTTGACATACAAGTCTATCACGTAGCACTATATAATGTCACTTAACTACAATGAGGGGTAGTGAGAGGTATATGTTCTTGATCAGCATCATGATCAGCATGATGTGGAATCGATTTAACCATACCCGTCTATGTGTACGTTTGTGGTATACATTTTCTTTGTCTCAAAATGAAGATATCGGCTTCAAATGTGGCTGAAAAATTGGAAGTTCTTACACATAGGTGGCTATTACTGAAAATGGCTAAAAACGCATTGTTTTCTGGCTGTTTTGCTCAGTGCACATAGACTGCAAATTAAAAATTTTCACGATATTCCATAAAAATAGGAAAATCTATTAAAATTTAGTTTTACTTCTGTTGTATTACTTCTTGTATTTTACTTTCTGAGCTTATATTTGCTTCTATTTTCTTTTCGTTGTTTTCTTAATTATTTCGCGTTTTTAAAAAAAACTTTGATTTCAAAATTACTGATTGGCGGAATCCAATCATTTTCAAAGTCCCTTAAACCGAAAAGACGGAACAGGAAATGGAGATATAAAGGATGTAAGTATTCATAATTAAGATTTACTTTCGATTGCATTATTTGCTTAATTTGTTTAACTGAATTTTTGATATTTTTTGCTTTACATGCTGGTGCTTCTTCGATATCATAATAAGTCCGCAAACAAGTGAATCCTTTCGACAGCCAACGTATGTCCCAGAATTTTTTTTTCTTTTTTAAGGCCTTTTTGCACTGTATTATAATAAGTGTTACATGCATGCACATGCGAGCACAGGAAAGTAAATAAAACATTATTTTATCTTCTTGTTAAACTTCTACGGATTGTTTGAGAAAGAAAGAAAGGGAAATGTAAGTGAGCGTATAATTCCGCTGTTATTGAGATGTAAGTATTATAAGAGATACATATTGGTTGGCGCAAAAAAAAAGAAAACAAAAAAGAGCAGAAATTAAAAAGACCTACAGAGCCGAGCGTCCGCATTTTCTTAGGTTTGATTACAGTTGACGACATTTAGTCTATTTACTGACCTCTCTGAATTTGGTGAAACAGATGAGGATATGTTTGCAGCGACACATGAGGTTTATTATGAAATAAATGCGATGTCTTCGGTTTGTTTTTAAAAATGGAAAATTTGAAAACTTCGAACGCAGACGGTTTTGTGAATGAAATATAACACATCGCAGGCGATTTTTTCAGTTAATTATTTGCATATGAGTTTTAAATATTTAAAACGTACACACATAAATAATATCAGCAAATGAAAGCAATCTTTGCGTATATGAACAAAAAAAAAGTTCGAACATAAGATAAAAGCTTACTAACCCATAGTTACAAGTTAAAATCGCTGCATTAAATGCATAAATCTCTACGCCTACACACTTCAAATATGTCGAAGAAAACTAACGGAGAACATAACAAATGTACTGAGGGAAAAGAGCTACATGTTTATATGACATTAAAAAAATATACTCTTACCTACTTACATTAGCAGTTACGTAAACAAGTTAAAACGTCATAATCGGGCAAGGGCGATCCTTCAATACTCTACATCACTTTGCCGTACACAATTCTTTATTTATTTCGTGAAAAAATATTGCAAATTATACCTTGCTTCCGCGTAGGGGCATACTTTTCATGAGAGCTTTTATAGGAAAGGAAATCTAAAGTAACAACTGACGCGGTCCAAATTTAGCAAATTTACTTATCGATCAAAGACATTGTTTTTCTATTCCAGTTTCTTTCAGTAGACTTTATAGGTTTCTATGTGGTGGTTCCAAGAAATGGAATTGTTAGGTTCAAATTTGTTGCAGCTAATTTTGATGTCAAAGTATTATTACGAACTTATTTACATTACGAAATATTAAAGGTAAGATCTTCATATCGTATAAAGTCTTACTTTTCTTAAGAAAGGAGAGGGTTAGAAAAATGGTCCCATCCGAACCAAATTTTTCACATCTATTTTGTATGTCAAAAATTCCAATTCCTACCAATTTTTGTCGAAAATGATCAGAAATTGTGATGTTTTCACATGAGGATTCCTTTGAAATGGAACGTTTTATGCGGATTGGTCCTAAAAATGATTCGACCAAATCCATTTTGTACAGCCTTCGTTTTTCGGTTAAAAAGTGTCGCTATACCAAATCCCGTGAAAATTGCGACTTATAGGTTGAACACCGAAACACACGTACAGACACTGACAAGCAGAGAGACATACAGTCTTATATCGATTAGAAAATGAATTTGAATGGATCGGCATAATAAAAGGTGGGATTACCTTAAATTTTTGTGGATGTCGCATAAATACGCATAAACTGAATATACCCTTTAGCACAAATGGTGTAGGGTATAACAGACTGCAATGTCAGCTGACCGCCATCACCTATATGATGTAAGAGGAAGCAGGTTTATATATTGTACTGGATTGATTGATTGGCAAACTTGATTAACTAGAGGTTCAAGATAAAAGCCATTAAAACAAAAAAAAAAAAACGGAAAATAAATAAAAATTCTCCACATGCGATGTAGGGTAAACGTCAAGCCATAATAAAAATTCAAACGCAAAAACTATAATGCAGGTATTAAACCATCAGTAATTGTACAAAACTTTCTTAATTACCTTAAAAATCTTTCTTACATTCTCAAAATATGTTACATTTTATTGTGGTGTTTGCTTCAATGGGTATATTGATATCATTTTCATATGTGTTGGCTGAAGAATTTTGATTTTGCTTTTCACTCTCAAATGCTTGCCACCTGTTAGTTTTTAAGCAACAGGAGGTCTGTACATATTAGAAATGAAAAAAAGTAACTCCGAGTAAAATGAAATTTTTAAGGGGGTCGTACATTTTATGTGTCTTATATGCATTCATTTAATATAAACCACAAATGGTTTGAATGAGTTTTTCATTTGCTAATGACGAAAACTTGAGCGGAATTCGTCTCTCTTCGCATTGAAAAACATAGAATTGTGCGTGATAAGCTTTTTCCTTTTGCTGCAGGAGTGAAGGAGGTAGGAGGTAAAAATTAATAAAATAAACACAGAGCTGCCAGGAGTATATAAAAATGCGAGATTATTTTTTTTAAGTGTATTTTAATTTAAAAAAATATATTTTTAAAATTAAAAGGCAAATTTATATGTTTTATGAAAATACCAAAGAACATCTAAATTTTGAGAAGTCGATCTCAATACCCCAATATCTTAGTTTGAATTGTTGTAAATATGTTTTCTTCTCCTGTTTAGATTATCTGCAAATATTTTTCTCATAGGCGAAAATAAACAAACTAAAGTTTATAAGGTTTATTTCCATATTTTTATTGTTTTTTTTAATGACTAATTATACCCGGTGGATGTCTTTTATAAGTGTAGCATGGCGATGACCAGAAAGATGCGAAGACAGAGGAAGAGATACGAAGAAATACTTCATTTTGGTAAAATACCACTAAAAAAAAACAACAACAAAAAATTAAAAATAAATAATAAAAAGAAATAGTTATCTCCATAAGGCCTACTAGTGAATATTCGATTTCGAGGATAAAGAAACAGCCATGAGTAGCGATAAAGATTCTTTAATCTGTAATTTATATAACTTTTAAAACCAGAGGTGTTCTCAGTTTAAGTTGTTTCATTAATTTGGCCCATTTTCAATATCAAACAGATAGCGTAAGCTTCCAAATTTGTGCCCGATGCTTGCAATATATATGTCTTGTGGAGTGTCCTTGAAGATTCCTTTCGAAATCTGGAATCGCTTTGGCAAAATGAATTAACTCTCGGTGCTTTATTTTAAAATTCGTTTTTTATATTTTTAGCTGCGCAAATTTCAATGTTATCAAAAAAGTAATTTTAAGTTTTTACATTTAATATGTTCAACATAATAAATTCCTTTAAAGCATGCTGTGCTTTTCATTACATAAACTTCGTTGCATTCGTAAGTCAACAGAATCGAAGTTTCATCTTAAAAATCATTAGAGAAATTTTTATGAGAACTTGTAAGTTTTTTGTTTTGAAAATTTTATGAAAATTTAAAATATTTAAAAACTAAAAAAAAAAAGAAATCTATTTTACAAAAATATTTCTTTTATTCTCTTTTTGCAAACGCACGATCCACTTTACCCTTAGTATAGTAGCTTTTACTTTATCAGAAAATTGTTCATCATTTGTTATGGTACATTAAAGGTAAGATTCGTCTTTTGATATAATATACAAATATTTCTTGTCGTTAAATAAAATACAAATTTGCATTTTATGACCTTTAAGTATTTATTCTATCCTATCTGTTTTACTTGATTTTTTTGCTTTTCGTTTCCTCTCAGCTGGTATATTGAATCGTGGAAAATAAACTATCAGTAGCACTAGAATATGTGCATAAATTTATAAAAATTATATTTAAATAATTTCTCAGTAGAGGAGGGGAAAAATATCTTTACCTATTGGAGGCATGAGTTCCATAAAAGATCAAAAGTTGTGAAATGTGAAGCTGTATTGAAATTTGCCACATAATCGTGGGTTGAGCATTTATAAATACGCACACATTTGTATTATGTAAAGTTCGCTCAATTGCGCCTTGTGACGTCTTCGAATTTTGTAATACCAAATGGAAATTATAAAATGCCTCATTGGCATTTATGGATGATTGGATTACGGTGATGTAGGTAGATATCTTTCCCTTTCTTTACATAAAAATTGATTCATAAATTCAATTCATTATCCGCCCATATTGTTGTTGTTATCTATCAATGTTGTTACACTTTTTTTATACCCATTTTTTACACTTTTTGAATGTGTGATGTAGATAGTAGCGAATTTTATTTTGAAATTTGTAGACGCCTCGTATAACTGTTCAATTTCTGTGGATTTTATAGAATTTTTCTGAAATCTGGGGCCTATCTAAAAAATGGAAAATTTTTGTATCGGAAGTTTTCATCTGCAAGGGAATTTTTCATCGGTGTGGGAAGTTTTTCAACTGCGTGGGAAATTTTCGTCTGTATGGGAAATTTTCATCTGTATGGAAAGTTTTTCATCTATATGGTCTTTCGTCTCTATGGGAATTTTTTCATCTGTGTGCAATATTTTCATCTTTATGGGAAGTTTTTCATCTGTAGGGGAATTTTTCATTTGTAAGAGAAATTTTTCATCTCTATGGGAAATTTTGATCTGTATTGAAAATTTCCACCTTTGCGGAAAGTTTTTCATCCGTAGGGAAAATTTTCATCTGTATGGGAAACTTTTCATCTATATGGCAATTTTGCATCTGTTTGGTAATTTTAAACTGCATGGAAAATTTTCGTCTATATGGGAAATTTTCATGTGTAGGGGAAGTTTCCGTCTGTATGGGATATCTTTTATATGTATGGGAAATTTTCATCTGTATATAGAGAGCAACCATCTTAATGGAAAAAACGTTGATTTTGGATTAACTTTTTTTATTAAAGTTTTGTTTAGTTTAGTCTTAAACTTTCAGTAAGTAGTTAAGCCTTCTTTTTTGGTTGGTTTAGTAAATGCTTTGAAACTTCCCGAATATAGCGAAATGTCGAGATTTTTTGTAAACGTTCCAAAAAGATTGTCTGTGTCAAATGAACCCCTGCTCAAAAGTTTCATCCTAAACTATTGCCCGTTGGTAAGCAACTTCTTCAATGCGCTACCAAATGTCAATGGAGAGTGTTTGTGATTATTCGAAAGCATTTCCAAACGAAATTGTGCTAGTGTGGCTTCATTGAGGAGACCGCTAAGAGGGGTTAGAGCGGGAACGAGCTTTCAAAAAATTAAAATTTTAGAATAAAGTTTTTGGAATTGTAGTTAAGAACTCCAGCAGTCAAGCCGTTAGGCATTCTCCACGGTTATTCGATAAGTTGCAACTTAGTACAACCACTTCTTTAATTTGGGCAACCCAATCCCTCGCAATTGTTTTGGCTTTTAAATTTTTCTTGCATCCTGGAAAGCCAATCCAACTATTTTATCCTAAAATTCATTTAAGGGTGCCAACAGCGGACGCAGTCTCTTCAGTACAGCCTAAGTAATCGTTGAAGTAAATAGCAAAAATCTGATGTATTCATTGGAACAAAGTCTGCAGTTTCCAGATAAGTCGAGGAAATGTATCAATACATTTATATGGCATTTTTCGCCATGCACGCAAAACATTTATTTAAAAAACCGGTATTTTGAAAAACAGAAAAAAAGAGTATCTCAACTCAACTGAGGATAAAATCATTTTCAATATTGTGTACGCATGTTTTTCTTTTGATGAAAACTGGTATGATTGTCTTAAAAAGCATAAACGAAATCTTTCTTTTTTTTGCGTATCTATAATTTATTTGATTCTTATACCTGTTAGATAACACGCAATAACAAACAGTAATTAAGTGTTCGCCTGAAGTGATAAAGGAATGAAGTAATCCGAAGTTGCTTGCTAATGCTTTCACTTAAACGGAAAAGAAACTGAGATATGAGGTCAAAGAGCATCGAGCCACTCATCCTTACTATCGTAAAAATAAGCCCATTACTTTTACCACTTGTTTGCAGTTTGAGTGAGAAAACATAGAAACATAGCTTAACCAGACAACTTTTGCGCAAAAATTTGTATATTAAGCAACGTAAAAGCTCAGGATGATTCAGTTGAGTTTTGAACTTGCAAACGTTCGCGTAAGAGAAAAACTTTAAAAATAGTCTGAAGAATAAAAAGAAAAGAAAAGAAAAGAAAGGAACACAAATGAAGAACAGACAATGCATTCAATCGAATTGCAATATTAAGTGAACACCAATAAGAGTTCGCTCTCCAAAAAAAAAAAAAAAAAAAAAAAATTTAAAAAATTGAAAAATTTTTTAAATAAATTTTAAGTAAAAAGAAAAGTGTGGTTTCCTGTATATTGGTTTTTCACCCAATCACTTTTAAGTTTAAGTTTAAATTTAAACATAACCTTTTGACATGTAATTTACAAAGTAATTAATGCAGTGTAAACGACATAGCTTTAGATAACGCTTCAGTATTTTGTAACCTTTTATTTGGAAATATAAGTTAATGTGCGCTTTGCGTACCTTGCATATTAATACTCTGATATATATTGTATATTGGCTTTGGTTTTTTATTATCTTTGATTACGCACCGATATCAGTATTTTAACTCCTTTTAGTCGCTTCTGTTCAGCTGTTTTTTGTTCTTAACACCCCGGTCAACCTAATGGGGGGGAGGGGGGGGGGGGGGGGACATAAAATAAATTGAAGTTCGACTCAGAGCTTGTTGAAAATTTTGCTGTGGGCCTCTAAGGCTTTCGCTGAAACAAATAAAATTTATTTGCTCCCCTATACCTGCCGTTAGCATTATTCTAAAAATTATTTTGGTGGATAAAAAGGTCACTTAGACGTAATGAGATCATAATCGTTTATTTGTCCTACTTTCTCTTCTAATGTAATTTTCTTCCTACACTTCTATCCTAAGTTGTATATTTCCAAGTTCGACAATTGATCCAAGAAGATATCTGTTGTACACGAAAACTTGAATAATTTTAGAAATTTAGCAAATTCTTAAGAACTCGATGAAAACAAGGATACCTTTTTAATCAAATTTAAAAGCTTTTTTATATAAAATATACACATTTGCTTGAAATTAAAAACTACTATATAAATGCCGGTTTCGTTTGGTGCAGAAAACCAACGTGTGCTCTTTTTTTATTAAATGATCGCAGTAACAAGGATACAACTCTCTAAAAGGAGGTCCACCTTCGTTTGTGAAGATATCACGATTATATCACTAAAAAGTATCTTTCATTGAATTGCTATCTATTAAGGATATTCACCAAAAATTGCTTAATAAAATTTTCAAAATATTTTAGAAAAAAATAAGAGTTAAAAAAAACAACATTTTCTTTTAGGCGCTATTTAACTTCATTTAAGTATTAGGAATATGCTTTTTTATATTTTTTCAATTTTATTTTATGCTCAATTCAAATTATATAAAAGTTTTTTGAGATATAGGGAAACCTCTTCTAAAAATTTTCTAGCCTACGCGTTAGGCAATGGATTATGTTTTTTCAATTCAATCTGTATGATAGGCAACGGAATATGTTATTTAAATTTATCGAGTGGTATGCTTTGAACCTACATTCCTTCTCGATTAATTGTGTACATATAAGAGGAATGGATCGGATTTATGCACTTACTGCGTAGTGTCTGGTGTGTATGTTAACGGATTTTGTGTCTTCCCTGAAAACGCCTTTGAATGTATTTCATGGAAAGCGGTAATTTAACATGATTATTGTAACGGAAATTTTGTAATACTTTAAAATATTATTCATAGCATTCAATGTTGTCTTTTGACATAAATTTCTTCAAATTCCGAATCATTGAACGGCAGGTATGCTGCTAATTTTGAAGCAAACTTATTTTATACATCTGAAAGAAGAAATATCCGCCACTGATGCATTTATTTAAGAACTAATAGTTTTTGTTTGGTAGAATAATATAATGCTCTTGGATTCTAATTCGTTTCGTTCCTTTAACTCACAGCGTTTTTATTTTAAAGCCACCATAGATCAACTCAATTCTCAGCGTGGTAGACCATATTTTAATTATGGATGGGTTGTAGTTGTAGTTATAATGAGCGGTTGGCGGTAAAGACATAATGCTTAAACTTGTATCTGCGATCACACACAGACTCTTTTTTTTTCTCTCTCTCTCCGCTCTTATTTCCGACCATCACCCTATTACGCGTATAGGAGTCATTTAAAAAAAAAGGGTTTTTTCTTTTGAAGTTGCATGAACTTGGGTTCTTTTTTTTTTTTTATCCAACTTTATTTTTTATTCTTCTTTTTATTTTGTTCACATGCCGATTTATGTTTTTATTTAAGCATAAATTACGGAAAAGTTGATTACTCGAATAAACTAATGTAATGAAAATCCTTGTGTTTCGTTACCATCCGCTTAAATTAGTTTCCTGTGATACTGTCTTTGCTGCTATCATTTGTTGCTTTTCCTTTTGAGGTTGTAACCTAAAAGTATGCGCATAAATATTTGTTTATTTATTTAAGTGCGATTGTATTCTCCCACTTGTATACATTAATGTTAAGTCTAATGAATTCTACAAATTTCTTGTCCTTAAGCTATTTACAAGCTTTTATATCTTGTAGTTATTAAGAATTTTTGTGGAGTTCTGTAGTCACTGAGAGCGGCAAGTTGTTTATTGCCCATCAGAGATATATTGTAGTTACATAATAATACACTGCCACAAAATACTTGTTTCTCTTTCCAATGAAATGTTAGTTTCCATAATTGCTTTGTTAATGTTTTCTATGCACGGTTCGTTAATGCTTTTCGACATTTTTACGTTCTCAAGGAAACGCCACTAAATTCGCAAAAAAAAAAAAATTTAATTACCCTTTCTCTCTTAGAGATAAGTAATGGATTTTAAGAGAGCTAATGTTTATATACGTTTTCCTCTTTTTGTTATCAAAGGTCAAACCCTAAGACTCATCAAAATTCGATTATGTCCTGAAAATTCTGCTGTTTTTTCAGAAATCATTATCTCGTTTTAAGAGATAAAAAATGTGATAACATTTCTTAAGCGAAAGGATTAAATTTACAATAATTTCTTGAAAGTTGTCAGTTCGAATTTTTACTACTGGAAGCTTTGGTGAGAATAACAATATTCTAAATTCAGCGCATAAGTCTCATCATATCACATTCAAGCAAATCTAATATCTGAAATTTTATCTTTTTATTCTCTTGCAAATTTCACAAAATCCTTTTCAATGAGCTTATTTTAATCGCAAGGATAAAATTTCAAATCAATATAACCGACTAAGTTCCAAATTCGTCTGCTTTAAAGTATTATGGTGTAAAAAATATCCATAGTTGTATACGTTTCTTCCCTGATCAGATTTTAATAATTGTAAAAGTTATTTGCTGGGATTTATTTATATAAATTTTCAAATTTCTCACGTTTCTCACGTTCTGTAAGAAACATTAAGTAAGAAAAAAATCTTGAATTTTCATTATTTTTTATTTTTATTTACAATTTTTTTTTTTTTTGTTTTTTATTATAACGAAAAGAAATCCTTGTAGGTTATGCCTTACACTGTTCGCATACGTTTTCATACGAAAATGAAATGCAGTCGGTCTAAGGTTAACAATCTTCCTGAAAGGTGAAAATGATAACAATATCAGTGTTCTACGGGTATCTTCTTTTAACATGGTAATGACCATAAAAAAAATTCAGTCTTTATGGTATTTTGATTTCATTTGTTTACCATACATACACCTGGTTTGTGAGAACGGCGGTAAATAAAGAGAAGCATTTTTGCGTTAAGAACACATAAACGAAGAATAAATCCTTTGATATATAAAAACGCAATAAGTAAACAACCTCAGATTAAATAAATCAAGGAGAAATGAAGAGCAAATTAAAAGAACAAATAACCTTTTCAAAGTTTCCCTAAAAGCTTACAAAAAAAAAAAAAAAACAAACCAAGTTATCTGCAAAAAAAAAAAAATTGAATTAAATGAAGAAAATAAAAAGAAAAACAGTTAGAAAAATCTGTTGTCCAACACTTATACATTTTCATAACAATTTTTTTTTATTTTTAAATATATTTTTGAAAGTAATTAAAATTATAAAAATATTTTCAACTTAAATATAAAAATAGAAGCATGTGCCCTTTCATCCTCTCTCGCTTTTGATTGCCATATGCTGTTACATAAATTAAATTTTTGCATTTCATTTCTCTTTGAAACAAGATTTTTATAGAGAATAGATAAGAATTTAAATTATCCTAAATATCTTAGATAGGTATTCAAATGTGAATTATGTAATAGAAATAAAAGTGTGGAAGCCAAGATTTAATCTTTGATTTTTCTCAATTTTAACAACCTTTGCAAGTAGACATACGTATGGACAGACAGATAGTTACAGTGAATGATAAAATTAATATATCAGGAAATCCGAATAACAAGCAGGATCTAATAATAATT
Organism: Glossina brevipalpis; assembly: GCA_000671755.1. Taxonomy (NCBI): domain Eukaryota; kingdom Metazoa; phylum Arthropoda; class Insecta; order Diptera; family Glossinidae; genus Glossina; species Glossina brevipalpis. Next base: position 550,060 of record KK351018.1, read on the forward strand.
ATAGGAGACATCATTCTAAATAAGCTGCAGTGACCAACATACAAGGCGTATTTTATTAGGCAGAGCCTGCAAAATAATTGTGAATTAAAAAAAAAACTTTTACACCCGCAAGGGGACTTGAAAGACCCCGTATATTTTTGTTCAGCATCTAATTTAGAAATAATTTAAGCATATCCGTCTGTCCGCCTGTTTGTTCAACTGTCCATCTATCAGTCTCTCTGTTGGTCTGTATGTTTGTCTGTCTGCCGGTTGTCCGTCTGTCTATCTGTCTGCCTGTCAATTTGTGGTAAACATTCTTCTAGCCGCAAAAATGAAGATATCGGTTTCAAATTCTTTTCCTTAATTCTTGCATGTTCGCTGCTATCGAAAACGAACCAGATCGCTCAAGGGACACAACCATAGTGTAACATAAAGAGAAAACACTAAATTCTCATGATATACTATAAAAATGAGAAAAATCTGCCACTCCCCCATAGTATTATAGAGCATCCAAAATTAGTTGTTTTCGAGATTTTCTCTCAGATGGAGGTGTTGGGTACAAAGGATTCCTTCACAAGCGAATCTTCTTAATCCTTTTGTTTCATTTCATATTCCAAACGTCATGTAATCGCATAAATATTTAAAATTAAAATTTTTTTGTGATCATACAAATCAAGTAAAGCAAAAAATAAATAAATAAATAAAATTTTTTTTTTTTGTAAATACGTAAGGAAATTCACACTTTTCTTCTTTAAATTCGAGATCTTTCCATTTAAAGCATTCACGAATATTTGTTTTTTTCTCTTGCAGTTTCAAAATCATGTAAAAGCTAAACGAGAGCAATATTTCTTTAGACGTTTCGTGAATTATTGTATTATTTTCATGTATATAATTTAACTTGAAAATTTTTCTTCAAAGCCGTATAATTTCCATCCAAATTTCATTAGAAACAAGCAACACACATTAAAAAGAAAGACGAAAGAGAAAACGAAATTACAAGTAAAGAAAAACTTGTAATTCAAAGTAACGACATAAACCGGGCACGAGAAAAGCTTCAAAGGAAAAGAAATTAATGAGAGTCACATTGTTTTTGACATATATTTGTGTTACAAAATAAGACGAACAAAAGTATATACGTTAAGGCGAAAATAGACGTTGTTTTCTTTTAAATTTCTATTTTTTGTTTTTGGTTTTTTTTTTTGTATTTTATTTTAATTTTGTGTTCGTTGAAAGAAACGAAGGGATAGTGACTGAGTTCGCTCATAAAGCAAAATGTCGCTATTTATGTGGCGTTTGACTTGGCCGCTATGTTTAGTTTTAGTACTCATGGCCGTCAAGGTTGCTGCTATCGATTTAAGTCGTCTCTACGGCCATAATATGGTGCAGAAAAGAAGCGGTAAGTGTTCCCGCGTAAATATTAATTTAATAAATGTTTAACTAGCTTTTAATGATTTGTTAAGAAACAAAAGAAGAAGAAGAAGAATATTATTTAATTATTGATTTAAACCAAGTTCAAGTAAAATATTTTCACCTCATTATTTATTACAATAATAATAATAATAATAATTTAGTTAGACCAAAGAAGTAATAATATTAATTTGGACTATAGAAGCTATAGATTGAATGGTTGATAAAATAAATCTGCCGTTGGTACTACGATTTCCAGGAAGTTCTCAAGAGACTTTCAATTTGCTTAGTGGCTTTAAAATGAAACCAATAAAAATTAATTGCATTAACAGAATTCTCTCTCTCTCTCTCTCTCTCTCTCTCTCTCTCTCCCTCTCTCTCTCCCTCTCTCTCTCGAAGAAAATTATATGGTTTTTCTTTAGCATTTTTTTCTAAAGTTCATTTCTAAAGTTCACATCAATTACAATTAATTTTCATTCATTTATCGGTTTTCTCAGAAAAGTATATTGCTGCGTGCCTTGCTTTTCTTAAATGCGAAAATTTTGAAAATTTTTGATAAGTCTTAGGCGTGTGTGTGTGTGTCTGTTCAAAAAAGTTTATATATATTTTTCCATTTAGGTTTTAATTCTCTTAAGAATTTATAAAATCTTTTTAATTATTGTTTGTTCTGGATTGCAAAATATTGATATGAAAGTTTGTATGCTTCCGTTGAGAAATATTAACTCAAACGCCACCACACACCACCACGAACGTGTAATGTTTCTTCTTACACACAAAATAAAAAAAGGTATTGTAAGGAAATAAGTGAACAAGTTTCTAACCCCAGGAAAAATTTATAAACTATTGCCGCACGTACATCACGGTCAGGGAATTGGAAACAACACGCTTTCCGTAAATACCGCAGTTAAGTTTCGTTCGAGAAAAATAAGAAAACTAAGGTAGGACGAGAGAATAAGTGCGAAAATAATTTTGTAGAAAATTAAGATAAGACTTAAAAATACTTATTTAAAAAAAGTAATATCGTAAAGGAAGATACAACTGTTGGTACCGTTTCTAAATAGTTTTAAAGCAAATGACTGAGTCAGTGGTGTGAAAATTGTTTTTACATTAATCGCTAAATCATTTTTTTTTTACAAATAAATAACTTATGACTATGGTTAGTAGCGTATATTTATGTTCCTGTTTTTTAGAAAAGTATGTTTCATGTAAGTAAAATATTTTTAAAAAGTAACATGAAAAATTTCAAGCTTACTTGCGAATCTCATACAAATTTAAGGATTATTTTTTATTAACATAAAAAAACACGAGTTGTGGCCAAAATTTTCAAAAGTTGTTTTTTAAAACACAAATTAAAATTTTTGAAATATTAGCAACGTTCCCTTGTTTTTAGTTTAATTTTTGGAGCGAAATATTAAAAAAAAAAAAGAAAAAATTTTCGTTACTGCACTTCTTTCGATAATGAAGGTTAAAATCAATTATTAATTCAACGAAATCCATGAACTTCATAGGAGATTGACATAAGAAGCCCATCACCAAACGCTGTTAACGAAGATGTTAGTTTTCGTTTACACTCTTTTTTTTTAAGGATTGTTCGCACATTTCGACAGAATATTTAACGGGAATACTTTGTTTTGGATTAAAAAACTTTACGTTCTTTTTTGTTTCAATACTTGAAAATTTTCAACGCCAACTATCCCCAAGGTGGTTAGTTAAGCTAACCTATCATCTACACTTTTTTTTTTTGTACAATAATCCCGTGAGGAAAATAGATTTTAGCGCTTAAAAGTGGAAAACCTGTACCACAGTATATGTAAGTGAAGAGGCAAATGAAAATATGTACACACAGCGATCTAATGCAACAACAATGTATGTAAAGAAAAAAAAAATGAAACCAACAAACTTTGGTTAGAAGGAATACGTTTCGTCCGCAAAGCAAAGTAACGGTACGGTTTTTTTTCAAAATGTTGAAATAAAATTAAATAAAAATGATAAGAAAAACTTTATTGCACTTTTTAGTGCTCATTATACTTAATTTACTTATTTTTCTTCTTTTTTTTCCTTTCTTTTTTCACCAATTATTACAATAAGGCTGCTTTTGTTTTCGTTGTTATACGTCGAAGTTTAGCCGTCGGCTATAAACAGCTGGCAAGAGAACATGGCAACAATTTTCGTTAAAGTTTCTTCTGAAAAACTTTAAGTAGCCACCAGAGCATACAAATTTTATGCAATCAATGGCCATTTTACGCAGAAACTTAAGATGTGTTTCACTTTTCTTAAATTTAAGTTAATAACAAGTAAGAAAATTATGTACAACACTACAGGGCGCATCTTTCTTAAATACTAAGTTAAACTCTAGCATATTATATAATAATATAATATTTTATTAAATTAAGGTGTGGCAAGATTTTTGCAAATATTTGTATCAAGTTTGGTGTAAATATCGTTTATTGAGCATAAATTATAATTTCTTTGTCTATTGTAGATGGATTACGCCCATTTTGAAAGTCAAGGATCTTAGGGGATCTTGCTTCTTTCTTCAATTTCCCTTTCCATAATAGCCACCATAATAGTGTTATCAGGATAGATAAGCAATCGATAGATAGGCGGACAGATAGACAAACGGAAAATTAACTCAAAATCTCAAACTCATCAAGTGGATATATGTTTCATAGCTATAGTATAATTAGATTTCGCAAACGTTAAGATAAATCAAATAACATATATCTCCCTTTTACGGCGGTTGATATTGAAAAAGAGGTCGTAATCGTGTGTGAATGTATCATCATATTGTTGGTTATTTTGCTGAAAGGAAACATTTTAAAGTTATGAATTTTTGTTGCATTTTTAGCTAAAGCCTCAAGCGATATAATTATGGAAGAATTTTTTTAAGTTATTTTTTATTTTTTTTTTATCATATATTTCAAACGGAATCGTTAGCTTCACACTAGTAGTAGTAGTAGTAATAGTAGTAGTAACTTTTCAATTAAACTTATAAATTTACCTTAATCTAAATGTGAACCTTGACCCCTTCAAGTTCACTATATGTGCATGAAGGAATTGTGTTTCTGTTTTCAATTGATGTAATTACGTAAAAGTAATTCATTTCGAAGTTTCATTAAACGTTTCTGAAAGCAAGCAGGTGTCAAAAGTATTTTATTTTAATATTAAAATTCGTTTTTAATTCTTTGTGTCCGCGGGACTTCGACTTATATTTTATCTTACGTTTGTAATACGCGTAAATATATTTGAGAAAAGTTATAAAGCAATCAGCATATGAGTGTTTAAACAACGATCTAATCCAAACTTCAAAGCTGCATAAGTTAGTTATGTAAGATAAGACCAAAGTTGGAAACATTAACGTAGAAAATTAAAACCTGACATGTATTATATGGAACAAGCCCAGAATGTTCACATAATAGCTGAAAAGCTCGAATTCCCCCTACACCTTATTCCTCCCATAGACAACTCAATCAAAAGAAAATTCAAATATATGCTTAAAAAACTTTAGAATATAGCGATGAATCATTTAAAGACATAACAATAACGTTTTTTGTAACTGTAACACATGAGTCATTAGCAGATAATAAATAATTGTTTCTAACATTAAACAACAATCTTTCATTTTAATTAAAGGTCATGAAGCTCTATAACTTATGCGAAATCCAAAAAATGACTACACCATAGTGTAGGTCCATTTCTGATTAAAATTGTAAGCTAACAGCTCGCTGATCCCACCCAAATTTAACGGGAGGAGAGAAACAAAGGTCTCAATTAAATGTTTGGCTGGTTTATAGCTGTCGATAAAGTTTACAGTTAATAGAAGGATATATATATATATATACACATGCATACATATATACATATACATAAGATTTAAGGAATCGTAAGATGCTTTTATTTTTTTATTACTATTTTTTTTTTTTTTGTAATATTCATAAAATCAATAAATAGGCGTTTCAGAACACCTTCGCTGCTTTTAGTTTGTTGACTAATGGCGTGTCGCTCTTCATATATATTTCATAGCACACGCACGTGCTGTGACAACTTGTAAAATCAATTAGAGGCATTCATCCACGTTTGTGTTTTCATTTTGACAATAAATTCCTATTACCCAAAGCACACAATTTTAACTAACTGTCTGACATTATTACGTATTTGTTGACTGATGATAGATAAACTTCATTGGTTTTGCAATCAAGTACTTTACTATGTACAGACATTGTAAAGGTTAACTATAACTTAAATATATACCTAATATATATATGTAAAATATATTTTCTTTTTAAGGAAATGTTTAATTTTTTAAATTTTGTCGGGCGCATGCTGGAAATTGAAGAAAGTTTTACTGTTTGGGTATTTTTAAATAATGCGAACATTAGACAAGAAAATATTTCGTGTGTTTTGTCAGTCAGTACGTTTAAGTTTCACCACATACATCATTTAAGAAAGCCAGGTGTACAATTTATATAAAACTTTTCATGTAATTTAGAACGTAAAACTCGAACTTGAATTCGAAAAAACGTATAAAAAACGTAAAAAACATGCAGCAATACTTTACAATCTTTCACATTGCCGTTGGGATACAAGTTTTTCTAATGCGACCCACAAATCTCTTTAAACCAACTGGGTTTTTCTTGTTCTTGTTAACGCAATTGTTAAAAATATAAAAAGCATTATACGTCCAAAGGAAAGAAAATTAAGAAAAATTGATATTTAAAAGCTTGCTATATGGATGACTATGACAACCAGCTGATATGCTAAAGATTTCTCTAAGGTTTTGCTCGTTCACTACAGGTACATACATTAGTAGGCGTTATTTTATATACACACACACACGTGCGCACAAAATTGTCTCCCTTCCCTTTTGACAGATCAGAGTCAAGTAATAACAATTTAAACGTTTAAGGATTTATTTTGACATTTTTTTTTTCTTTAAACTTTAATTTAACTAAAAGATTAATGCTATGTCAGCTATGTCAGCGCTTTCCATATGAATCTTTTGGAATATATTTTTAAGGTTGATCAGATAAACCTAATAAATTATAGGCATTTAACGGTTTCATTCTTTCGTGACTGTATTGCGAAGAGAAACTATGCAAAGACACTAGTTGATAGTAACCCCTACTAAGCGTAACCGCAGCATAAGTGACTACTCTTTATTAGCTTATAAAGCTTAAACGGTTTGAATGCCTTTCAAATAAAAAATACGAATTTGAAAGTATAAATGACTTATAATCTCTAGGAAAAACTACAAATTTCAAAATATTTTCAAGAATAATTTGGGTGCTGCTTAAGCATTTCATATGAAAGTTTGTCAGGAATATTTCAATACAGGATTAATCCCCAAAGTAGACTTCAGGCTGCAGACATGTTACCAACAATTTTGTATCCATTTATAAATATAGCTTCCGTTTTGCTTAAATTAATTTATATATGCTGATGGTAATCTAATATGTGTCTTCAATAAATTATTCAATTAATAGATAAAGTTCTGACACCGAAATTATTTATCACAAATCGTTTAAAATATTAAAATTTTAAGTAATTGAATCAAAAAATTATAACATATCTGAAGGATGATCGTAAACAAAGCAATTCGTTGCATGAGTCAAAGGATTCATATTTTAAACTAAAACACTTTTAAAAAATCCTCAGGCAATTTTTAGTTATTGCGATCTTAGATTTTTGTTGTTAACGCTTCAAGGTTAATGCATAACACTCTGTTGCAGACGTAGGCAAATAATAAAATGTATGTTACGCTTATAAAAAAAGCTTAAAATTTGCCTCTACTTTTGCATATTTCTTTATAGTTTTAAGTCTGACAATTGCAGCAAAAAAAAAAAAAAAATTGTAAAAGCAAATTAATAGCAAATAAAAAAAAGGAAATCGTGCTCTTCGTTTAGTTCACGGTTCAAATGTAAACGTTGTAAACACGGAAGTTCATATTTGTTTATCTCCCACCAGGCGTTTTTTATCCGCCTTCAATAGCCTGCAAATCGACAGGAATTTTATTTTTAATTATATTATTTCCCTCGTCCGTGCAACACATCAGATATGTCGCAAACTATTTATATGGTTTTCATCGCGCTTCCAAATGAGAAAGCAAAGACTACTTCGTTATATTATTGTGCTTTTTTCTATATATATTAAAATATATTAAATATATTAAGAATAAAGTATATGTTTAAAAATTAAATTTATTAAATTTCATCAGGGTCGGCAGCGGTCTAGAACAATTTTTGAAGAAATCGTGTAAGCTACACTAACAATTGAATCTGCTTTAGATTAAAAGTTTAAAATTGAAAATCATGAATGAAAATCCCCATAATTGATTTAAAAATCTGTATAAAAAAGAAACGATAACTGTCAAGTATTTATCAAAAGCCTACATGTTTTAACAGATGTCCGTCTGAATCTAAACTATAGGTTCACCTGGTTTATGACCATAAAAAGATTTCAAACGGATTCGTTGACATCTTCGTAGCAAAAAAAAAAAAGATTTTACTCGATTTCCCTACCAGCTAAAATAATCAAGATTTAACATACGCCACCTATAGTTTCCTTATGTGTTTTTTTCACAATGAATCCAGATTCAATAATCGAAAAGAAAAACTTTCCGGTATCGTATGGTAAACGAGATAATAGGTTTTTTTTTGTAATTCCAACCTCATTTGCAATTCAGATATATTTGCGCGTAAAAACAAAAACCATGGCGAAGTATCTGACAATGTATTGGTTGGAATTGTTGCATGTGTTCATTTAAATAAAGAGAAAAAAAAACTTAAAAAAAAAAACACATTGAAATGAAAATTATTAACGGTAAGATAAAGAGTCTCTTAAAAAAGTCGATGCCAAACGCTTGTTTACGGCAATTAAATGTAATTCAAACAAATTTATTATTTCATATTTGATTGAAGCGTATCGAAGAATTATATTCGTCTTAAATTGTAAGTTATGTTTTCGTAGAGTAGGGGGTAGACAATCAAGGCGAGTGCTCATGTTTTAAGTAAATTTTGACTATTTGTCGAAGCCGCGTTTCAAATATTCTTCATGGTCTTCATGAATTGTGGCCAACTTTTTGTTGACTTAGAAAATATATTTTTCTGTAATGTCATTAAAATATTTTTCCGAATGGAACGAATTGAAAATGCGTGTGAAATAATTACATCCCTCAGCTGAATGGCATTATGTTACCTCGCTTCCTTTCTTCGTTTCAAAGTAGAGCGCACAAATACTTATTCATTTACTGAAAGTTCTGTTTCGTTGTTAATTCATTGACACAAGTATAGATACGAACATTAAGTGTTTAAGTTGTTTTCCTGTTGTTAGTTTTAAAACTCATTCGGAAGCACTCAGGCACTGTTAGCTTACTACACGTAACAAGTATGTGGTTAACATAGATGTTAGCATTCGCGATCGTATAAGTACATTTTTATGCTCATCACTAAAGTTTATCATCTTAGACGTAACCATTGTTAGGGAGCTGGAGACACGGAAGTGAATGCGTTCCTGATTGTCTGCTGTTTTGCTTTTAATTGCTCTAAACATTTAAATACTGAAATACTTTATGCCAAAATTTAAAGATTAAATTTGAGAAATAAAAGGAAAAAATAAGAAATTTTCATAAATAATTTACTGCGTGCAGAGGATAAGCACCGTACGGGTAAAAAACCAGTACGTATCAGTAGTAGTGTTTCTTTTAGTAAGATTCGCTTATCCAGCTGCTTATTTGTCAAACAAAATTTGCATGGGATAGAGTGCGTATTTTTTACGCATACATGCATGTTTGATTATTTACTGAAGCTTCTGAGTGCTTTACTACATAATTACAAAAAAAGACTTCAATTAAATGTTTGTTGCTAATGCTACCACCATTGCTCTGTTGCTCTTACTTTATATTAATTCTCAAAGGATTGTTTGTAAGCGAATGTTGAATGTTAATTATACGCCTAGCAAAACAGATGAGTACATGAAACTTATTTCAAATTTTCTACACATGTACGTTACGCAATGCGACTGAGGATTGTTTGCTAAGTGAGTCATATATTCAGAAACGGTTTAAACGATTACTCTTGTATTCTATGAAAACGTTTCGATGAGGACAAAAGATAATAAATACCAGCTAAATGAAAAAAACAAACGAAAAGTTTTTATTTATTTAGCTCAAATCAGATACTCATGATTACTAAAAACCTCACTTGCCCAAATCGTTTAATTCTGTAAAGCAAAAAGTACAGAATAACGGACAAATTGTTTGTTTATATTTCCTTACGTCGTTTATTAGCGATTTTCCTACGTATTCAAATTTGGATTGCTTTGTTAAAAAGTTAAATTTTTATTACGTTTTACATTGAACTAAGGATTGACTTTCGAAATTATTTATTTATTATTCGAAAGTTGAAAACATTTTGTCATCTAGTGTGTTGTTAACATTTATTATTGGAAGAAATTTATTTGGATATATACAGTTAAGAATCAATTAAATCCTTCGATATTAAAATTTAAAAAAAATCAAAAAGTGCATTTAATCCATTTGGCAAATAAAGCATTCATATATTATAGTAAACGCAAGGAAAAAGTTGTTTTGGGCTTGAAAAAGTTTCAAAGCTTATAAATACTCGTTTATTTTAAAAAAAAGAATCGACTTAGTTACGTTCGAATAATCGCTTTACCGGATTCAGTGCTTTTTAATAAGGAAAATATCATTCAAAACACATATCGACGTTGAATGTATTATGGCATGTCTTTTTCAATTTTCCGGTGTTTTGCGAACTTTAAACGTCATTGTACGGACACGAATTATTTTGATCGCTCTGGTCCCCCGAATTCGGTGGTTGTTCCAGAAAACATAGAAAAAGTGCACAAAACTGTTTTGGAAAGAGAAGTTATGTGAGAAAGCTGACATCTTAACGATATCAGAAGGCAACGTATTTAAAATTTTCCATGAACGTTTGTCAATGAGAACCCTCTGAAGTCGGTATAGCATTTGACCAAAGACTATTTGAATCAATTTAAGCTTTTATTAAGAAATAAAGAGGAATGTGACAATAGATCCCGAGACAACGCGGGCAGATTATGACTTCAGTATTTTAGCATGCGCTTAGTATAATGTTCGACTATCTTGCAAAACTACAAAGACAGTGTATCGCAGTATGTGAATGTATATAACAGTATATCACAATGTCCAGCAGTATATAGTAGTATACAATCAACAAAACGCACAGTGTCACAAGCCGAATAAAATCCTACGAACTTTAGTAATATTTTGCATGGACACTTACATTTCAACACAGCAGCCATTGTTATCTATCCCGCTGGTTTTAGTTTAGACTTACGTTCGTTGCTAAACCTCCGTTAGGTATAATTAAAGAAATACAATTCCCTTCTTATCCTTTTTATATTCTAAAACATCTTTTTATTAAATTTTGTGCAATAGCAGGATTGTTAATGGACGTTCATGAAGCACTGAAAGGCAATTGCCGTATATTAATATTCGACGCCTTGCAAATAAATGATAACCCATTTAGGAAAATTCACCAGCAACGAACCGTCTATTATTCAAGGACTCCGGATGAAATCTCTGTCCTGTGTTTACAATCATCTGACGACAATTTCTTTTTACCCGTTCGGCATTCCTTATCCATCATCTTCACGCAATACGTATGCATTAGAGGGTCTGGAAATTGTTAGCAGTTCAATTTTACATATTCTTTACAGTTTTCTTTATCATTTTTATTTTGACAACAAACATTGGATAATTTCAATCTTAATATACCAAAACATATAGTGTTTGGGAAGGAAATAATTGCTCTTTTTTCAATAACCAAAACTCACACTCACAAAGATCATTGCTTTTAACCTTTCAAGTCATTCTTGTGGAATCTTTTCTTATTTGATGTGTCCAATGTAGTCCTTTCATTCTTCCATGGGGTTTTCAGCGACCGCTACGGGTTCCTCCTCTTCCTCTTCTTCTTCTGCTTCCTCTTGCCATTCGGTGCCCTGTGGCCGACACGAAGGTAGGATATCATCCTGCGGTTTCTCGATCGTATTTTGGTAATAAATATTCATATCTGGACGATTCCATATACTTTGCACCCATTCGATACCGAAATCGTATTTAGCACATGTGCAGTACTTGCGAGAACGATGACACACCGGACATTTGGCTATGTACGCTTGTTGATGTACAATGCCCGCCTTCTTTTTCCGCTTGCAACAGTGTGGACAAGTGTGAGGCTTCTTGGGTGGTTTGGTCGTCGTACAAGGTGGCGGTTTGCCATATACTAAATGACCACGTTTTTTCGCACAGAAACAGCAATTGCATTGATCATGATCGGGTTTGATTTGACGTGATTGCATTCGATCGTAGAACTTCTTGTAGATAACTTTAATTTTAGCTTCAATACCGCGCTGTTCATCACAAGACAAACCATCGAATTGTGCATAAGTCTCGGCTGTTTTTTTAGCTGCATGCACATAAACGCATTCATCGGAAAAGCTTGGACGACCATTGTAATCTTGCGCTGTTTCATCTGTTTGTGGTTTATAGTAAAAAGCTTTGAAACCTCTTTTAATTATAGTATAAGCCAAATGGGCTTCTACACGATTCATAAGGCACTTGCGTCCCAATTCATGAAATATGTCTTCTTTGCGCAAGCGTTTCTTTGGCTTTTCATCCAGGCAATAACAGACTAGATCGTAATGCAAAAAAGCATAAGTAATGATGTCGACAGAACTCTTGGCCTTGCATTCATGTAGACCGCAGATAACCATTATCTGAGCCAGAGTATGGGATAAATCAATGACATTCTCTAGAAATACTGTGGAGCCACTCAGCTCTTCCTGAGCACACTCGCACTCATTCTTATCCATGATACCCAAATTGGCATGACGTTGACATTCCTTGTGTTTACAATTGCTCTGACATCGGAAATTAGCTAAAGCTTGTGGAGCCTGCATTGCTTTTAATTTTCGTAAAAGTATTTGAAGTTTTTGATTTTTATTTATTTATTTCAAATTACAACAGAAAATTTGGCTTAAAAAAAATCGAGAAACGTGTTTTTTGTTTTTTTCTTTTTTTCAAAAAAATTTTAATTCTTTTTTTAAATTTTTTGGTTGATGTGTTACGAAAAAGTAATGAAATAAAAATCAAAGCATTATTGGAAAAAATTCGAAAAAAATTTCAAGAGTATCTTCTTTAAAAATTGTGCATATGGACACGTGTCCGGTGATAAAATTACGGTTACTAATAGTCGTTGTATAACCTCAAGTTTCTAACTTATATTAAACTCCAAACTAGTTACTGGTTTTCAAGCGATTGCTTTAAACTTAAGAGTCCAAGAAACATGACGATTACTAGAGTGTAAACTAGGACGGAAACTAGAGTGAAAACTAGAGCTTTTGTTCAGAATTGTAAAAGTTTCTTAATAAAATAAAACGATAGTTTTGCTAGGCTTGCGAGCGGAAATTTTGAGTCTAACAAATTTTTAAAGAGGACATGTGTGACTTGCGGTCATTTTTACTGAAATCTCTAAAGGCAACATTTTTGTTAAATTTGTATTTTTATTTTTTTTATTAAATTTTTATACAAAAATAATTTGATTTAAAAATTAAAAGTTAATTTTATAAATAATATTTATTCCTTTAAGTGATTTTCACTTCCCCAAGATCATATTATCAAAAAAAGTTTCAAAATAATTTGTAATTGTATATATATATAGTAGTATATATATATATATATAGTAGTATATATATAATAGCAAATATTTTGCTGAATTTGTACAAAAGTTATAATAAAAAAATAAATACTTATAACAAAACATATAACAAAAAGTTGTACAATTTCTGTAAATTAAACGAAACCAGTTTAAATTGAGTTACGTTTTATAATTGGATAATGTTTTAATAATAAAACATTTATTTAACAAAAAAAAAATAAATTTTATATCTACGATTTATTATTGCGTAAAAAATTTATAATCATTTTATATGAAATCTCGCTTTTGGATAAAAACTATATATATTTTTTTGGACTATTATTTGTGAAAATAGTTTTGTTAATTTTTTTTTACAAAAATTTATTTTACAAAAAAAAATTTTTATAAATTAAAAACATAAATGAACTATTAATATCATTTTTATGGAATTAAGAAATGAAAATTAAAAAAAATTGTTTTTTAATTCAATTGAAAATATTATAATCGCTTAACCATTATGAGTGGAAAACAATGGTTGCATATTTCCTGTTTCTTAATATTATTTTAAAACTTGCGTATGGCGTTTCTAGCGGTTGTAGAGTGACCGTTAGCATTGCTGCTTTGAAAATAAAAGATAAATGCATCTCGAATAAAATTGTGGAACATATTTTGAAAGTTCAGCATCAGCTGCTCTCTCTACAAGTCTCACTCTAAGTGAATTTAAACAAAGTTCCGCGAAAAACAGTCATTAATCATTTGTACTTAACACAGATCAAATTCTCTTGCATGATGTTGTAAATTTTCCATAGGCATACAATGCCCTTAAAAGAGACTTGATAGGGAGAGGCCTCGCATTTTACTTTGCCAGCTTAAAGTTCTTTTTTTAACATCATGAAATAGTTTCTAGACAACAGAAAATAACAACAGCAAAATTTAGATGACTTTGCTTTGTTTTGTTTTTTTTTTTTTTTTTTTGCTTAAGAAATAGCTGGAGGTGAAAATTTATTGTTATCTGCTATTGAAATCGACTTTTGCAATCGTTTCATTGAGAGAAACTATTCGAATATAATCTGTGCAATCATGTACATCATAGTAAACTTCAGCAAAACTGTCTTAATTGAAACAAAATTTAAATACATTGAAATTATGATTTCTCATACTTTAGAATTTTCGCATTTTTAAATAAAAGCTTTTAGAAGAGAAGATTACAAAAAATGGACAACTAAATATGTAAAAAATTCTTGTTGTCTATGTTAAGACTTTAAATTAACCATAAATGTTTGCCTAATTTTAGGGAAACTTAGTTTTATACGCCATGTAAAATTTCTTGTCGTGCCTTATTTGGGTCCTAATGACTTTTTTACTTGAAAGTTGTTTCTTATTTGTTTGACAGAAATGGAATAAAAGTACAATCTAAAGTTTTCAGTGGTGTGAAGTTAGCCCCAAAAATTTTTGACGTTTATGTCTTTGCTAAAAATGACTTTGCTAAGATAATTGATAATAAATCAGGATGGAAAAATAAAAAACTTACTCAAGAAAACTAAACAAAAATAGAAAATATAAACATAAATGAAAAACAAAATTATGCCTTATGTTATAAAAAATATAAAAAGTAATTATTTAACAATATTCATCATGCACAGTGCCTTGTAGTTTGACAAAGACTACAATGTACAAACCACATTATAAAAAATTTTTAAGAAATATTGCGCCTCCAGTTTTTTTATATATCTTAAAGGGTTCGAAAAGCTATCAGAAAAACCTAACTTTTATTTTACAAATTTCTATGTTTTTACAAATTTCTATGTTTTTACAAAACTATGTTTTTTTTACAAATTTCTATGTTTTTTTTTTT
>KK351018.1:1204639-1308502 GCA_000671755.1 Glossina brevipalpis
CCTCCTCCCCATCTCATGTATGGTTTTTGTTTGGAATTTTCCTTTTTCTTTTATAACCTCCATTACGGGTTTTATCAGTGTTTCTGTTTTGGGTTTTGATTCATGCTCGGTCTCCTTTGCTCCCACTTTCTCCAGATAAGTCTCTTATATCCCTTACTGAATATAGACAGACTATCTCTGAAATTATTATGTATTTTATATTTTCGACTAAATTTAATTACTAAACTTTTTTGTAAGCTTTATGTCTTCTTCTTCTTTTTCTTCTAATTCTTTATTTTTCATATATGTTTATGAAAAAAAATATTCATAAAATACATATTGAAAAAAATGCATTTAAAATATAAAAACTGTAAAAACCACCAAAAAAGGATTAATCTACGAGAGTACCAGCACTTGCATAAAAGTGGATTAATAGTGGATTATGAAAACCCAATCAATCGTTCAGAATGGATATACTCTGGAATACGCGATTTTGAATTGTTGCTAGAAAGTAATATAGGTAAGTATTTATATACTCTTCGTTGTAATTCTCTCTATCTTCATCGCGGACCCTGAATTGAGCTATAAATGAAGTGAATTTTTATAACCACCATTCGGATGATGATCAATGAAATGAATATTTATAACCACCATTCGGATGATAATCAGAATAAGTTATTTCTTCAATTTCTTTGTAATGCAGAGTCAGAAGTTCTAATGTTAACTCAATTATGACATGGAATGTTAAAATATTCTTAACGTTCGCATAACGGTCCCATAAATTAAGATGAATGGCGGAAGCTTATCAAATGCATTATCATCTAATCATTATTGATCTATAATCCCGTCTAAAGAAATTAAAGACCAGGAGCTATTTAAAAATTCAAGCTATCCATCCAATGCTCTTTCAATTGACAAAAGACTTTAAAATTTATTTTTTCAATCACTTCAGGGAGCGAGAATACAAGATTGTAACGAAATCAATATTCTGTTCATCTTTACATGTTTCCTTTCGATTAAAACTTATACACCTTCCTACCGGTCTTTATATTTAGCTATTAAAAATTTAAGGGAAATTGCTTGCTAGAATTCATTTATAAAATACCAATAAATTTATTGAAATGATTTCTTTTGCACATGTGGGCGTATTTACTTTGAAAAAATTTAGAATTATTTTATAAAAAAAAAAAAATTCCTACTTCGGGTATATCATTAACGTTGATTCTCCAGCGATTCACTTCAAATACAGTTTCATTCGCTTATTCGTTTGTAAAATTTGTAGGGTTCTTTGAAAATATTAGGTTTAAAAGGAACGTCGTCCACTTCAGCAACTTGTGGTTCTTATCTAACAGACCGTGCGGCAGTCCTCTGAAGCCATGCCGAAATTCAGATTTGAAATCAACTGAGAATTTTAGGATTTGGGTACATACTAGTATAGCTCCGGAAAACGTTTTCGTGAAAAACACAATTAAAGTTTTAAATAGTTTTAATTATTAATTTCGTTTATAAAGCGCACTTCTCAAGCCACATGAAGACTTCAAAATATCATTGAATATCATATTTCTCAATATTTTGGAGGTAATATAAAATAAATGAATAAAAAATTGAAAAAAAAAAATTCACAAAAGCAGCAGCGAGCCTTAAAGATTTGTTGTTCCGTTATATTAAAAAAATATATTTCCGATATTAAAAAAGTAACAAATGATAGCTGGATACCCTACATAAAAACATTTGGGCTTAACTCGAAATTATCTCATATCACGCACAGATTACCCTTTAACTATGAACCCCCGCGTCCAATGTTTGCGAAAGTGTTAGGAGTTCAACACAACGATAAACTAATAATTTGAAGCCACTAACCATCACACATACACATAGAAAGAAACATATTAATTTTAGTAAAACATAAAATTTCGAATAATAAAAATAAATATTAAAAAAAAAAAGTTTACAAATAGTTGTAATAACTAATTTTTTTTCCTTCTAATTTCTATTAACCTAAGGCATATCGAGTTTATTGCTCAATAGTTTAATCAGATTGAAATACTTAAACATTGTTATCCACGTGTCTGCCACCAAGAGGATTTTAAACAATGAAATCTCAAACTTTTGTTAATTATCTCATGGAAACGATTAAAATCATTTTCAACCTAAATATTCAGAGAATATTTCTTGTAGGAGGAATATGTCATCAGTTTTGCTTTATATTTGAGTTTATTTTAGCTTTTTTGCGAACCTGCAGATACGAAAGAACACACGGGTCAATATAGAAGCTTTATTTTACTTTAAGAAATTTATCTAACTTAACTGAGACATTAACCATTCATTGGCGGTTGTATTTTCTACCGAAATCGAACTGGAACACTGATCTGATCAAAAAGAGAAAAACTCACATTTAAGGGTTATTAATAAAACTTCATAGTAAAAAGTCGATAATATTGAATAATATTATTGTAATATTACATTTTTATTTCACTTTTGCCTGTTGTAACTCAATTCGCAATATGTTCATTAGATGTAGAAATAAATTCTCTGTTTTACAGTTTGGTTTATGAAATGAACCTGACACATTCATTTCTTCCGAAATTTCAGATTTTTAATTAGCTTAGACTTATTCGTATAAGATAGTTTCAGTTCTTTACAAGCAGTAGCTCAGTGTAGATCAAAGTGTAAATGAATGGATGTCAACAACGACGCTGAAAATTATTCCGTTTTAAACTGGAAAAAAACACGACTTTGAAGCTATGGAAATACTTAAGTTGCCTTCGAATGAAGTTACAGGAAGTTAATGATTTGCGTTAGTTAGAAAGTGATTTGCAAGATTTTGTGCAAAAAATTATAGTCTTGAGGACAATGAACGTTCGAACGCAGAAAAAGCAACCCAGGAATGTTTGTTTGGGAATTTATAACGATTGCGAATTATTCTCCTATCCTGCCTCGTTCTTACTACTATTGGTTTAAATGAATGGAATTATATTTAACAGAAGAGCGGTTCATAAAACTTGAAAATGTAAGTAAATGAATCGATGGACATTTCGCCTCAAAACCAAAAAATTTCTATCACAACATCCTTCTTAATTTACTCCGACAAGAGACAAAAGACCGTAGATCTTGCGGATGCATATTTTGATTATTAATGTTTTTAAAAAGTATGTTTGAAATAAGTTTGAATTTTAGAATAAAAAAAAAAAGAACGAATCTTTTTCTACGTCTGATAAGTTACTGTGCTTTTTGCACATTGCAGACCATATTCTTAGATTAAGTTCATAAGAAAAAAAGACAATTTCCCTCGTAGTAGGTTTCAAAATTCGCTTTAATCCTGATGTTTTGTTTATTTTGCTATTCGTTGCCCTTCTTCAGTAATAATTTATATAATTGTTTCTGCCAATATATAGCATAATAATATGTAATATATAGCAGTCAAAATGAATGAATAATATAATGAAACACGATTGCCTTTTTTTTTGCACATATATAACCACACATACATTAATGCATATGCTCTCAAAAGTTCCAGCAAATTTTTGGCAAAAAAATATAATAAACATAAATCATAATAACGTTTCGGAAATAAAAGTTCGCTGACCTATCGCATCTTTCGCTAATAGGCAAGTATAGCTGTTCATAGAAATAATTTGAAGAAAGGGGCGGAATTCATAGTTAAATTTCTACACACCATCGCTATTCCAGATTAAAATGAAATGATTCCATAACGCAAGCAAGAGACTCTATTGTTTATTTAAACTAATTTCTTGATTATAAAAGTATGTGAGTAAAAGACAGAAAATGATAAGAAGTATGCAAAGATTAAGTTCAAAGGTAATTAAAAAATTCCAGAAATAAGTGCGACTACAAATGCATCACATAAGTATAAAAAAAAATATATTTTACAATCACAATTCATCGAATGTTTTACTTATTTACCTGAACCACGGCTTGCGATATGAATTCGTCATGGATTTATTTAAGTTTATTTTTCAAATACGCGCTATTAATCACGTTAATTAAAAAATAAATAAATCTATCAAAAAAATTCATTACAAAAGTCCTCTATATTGTTATTTATTCAAATCTTCTGTAGAACTGAGTTTTCTGGCTTACAGTTTTAAGAGGGAATATGTTTTGAACGTTAGTAGCCGTTTGCCTAAAGATATTCGTCGTAGCTATATAGGCAAACAAATCTTGTTTATTGCATCACGATAATGGTACCTTCTCATATTCCGTTGGTTCTTCGAAACTTTATCATCGGAAATTAAACATACTTTAGTACCATAATTGCCTAATTTAACTTCGTTTGAAATTTAAAAAACAGTCCGGGTATAACCTTTAACTTGACTGAAGCTATAATGTCCCCTTGAAAAATGCTCTGGGCAAATGCTTTTTATTTGGAATAAAACTCGATATATTTTCGTCGTTAAGAAAATTAGTTTTCCCTGCCAATATGAATTCATATTATGACTGATTATTATTTGCGGACGTTCAAATTATAAAGAAAAGATGACTTCAGACATATATATATACTCTGGGCATAGCATTACTCGGAAATTTTTTAAATCTACATTTCATTCTTACATACTTAGATATATAAGATATTAAATCTATTAAAAAACAAAATCAGAAAAGGCGGAATAGAAGAAAAATCTGCTTTCTTTGCGATAACGTATTCGTATTCATCAAATATTATACGAACTGCAAAATTGTATGAACTGTAGTATGAATTGCTTCCGCAAATACGATATTTTCTAGATTCAGCCCTCAGTGATTGCTATCTATTTAGAAATTTCGGAAGATAACTGTCTGTTAAGCATATTACGTCGGATGAAGAACCCTAAGAATACATGTGTTATTTAGTTGATATATATTCGATATCTATGCACACTTCGCATATTTCATGGCTTTTACAATTATATTAAATGAGAACAGATGAAGGAAGAGAAGTTGTTAACGTTACAATTCAGAATCTCACATTAACCTAAACATTTTTCTATACTACTACGTTTCTAAATTCGAGAATAAAAAATGAGAAAACTGATATAATTGTATGCTACGATGAGGTATTTTGAAAAGCATGTTGCCGGCATCGCAATGTAATTATCGTTTAATTTTAATTAACTACTTCGGTCCTGAAAAACAAAGTGCACATAAGGTGCTTGTGAATTTCAAGAAGATAATAACGATTCATTCACCTCGTTAGTGAGTGCGGCGACCCTTGTTGAGTGCAAACAAAAAATTGAATTTCATTTCTTAACCTCAATTTCTAAATTATACTTTAGAGAATAGCATAAGAGACGAAGTTAAACAGCAAAACACATAAATTGTGGTATTTTAACAGAAGAAATAGAAGAAATACATTAAAACTTCCGTTAAAGGGCCAAGTTTAACTAATTATGGAAGTTGTAAATTTAACGAGGTCATTACTGTATACAGTAGAACACATAGAACACATCTAACTATAACTTACTTGCATGAAAGATATTGGATGAATTTACTTGGAACTTGGCAAAGAAAAGCGAAACAAAGCGGCACAAGGTTAAATTATAAAGGGGAAGAATATCACAACAAGCAAAAAATCAAATTTAAACAAATTGCAATGATTAGCGAAATGAAAAACCAAAAAAGCAAAAAACAAAACAAAAAACAACAAAAACTTGACCAAGACCGAGAACAGAAGTGTATAAGTTGAGGGATTCTATAGAAAATTATCAACGAACACAATAACAATAAGATCAATGTGAGAACATTAGATGGTTTGAAGTGCAAGAAACAAACAACTCAGCTAACCAACCAGCCAGCCAGCCAGCCAGCCAGCCAGCCAGCCAGCCAGCCAGTCAGCCAGTCAGCCAGTCCGTCGGTTAGTGAGTTAATAGAGCCAATGATTTAAAGTAAAAACGCCCAAATTAGGCAACACAATAAGGCTTAAGAAATTAAACAACTGCAAGACACTACGTTGCAATACTTTACATGTTGTTGATTGTCTGTATTACAGCTACAGCAACATTGGGGTCAGCTATGAAGGCTAATAGTATTTTGGGCTTTGACAGACGTTAAAATTACTAAAGCTGCGCAATCTATATACATATATATATATATATATATATTTATATATATATATATATATATATATATATATATATATATATGTGTGTATATAGGTATATGCATATATTCATGATTGTGACCATAAAAAAGTAAAAATGAATAAACGAATAGAAAAAGTTACATATAGAAATAAAAAAAACAAGTGGTCGCACGTGCCGCTTATGTACGAACAAATGCTAGCTTGGCGTGCATATTGTCTTGTGCCGCTTTCCATGGCTTCGTCTAAAAGACTCTGACTATGACCGTATAGCCATTTGTGGCAATGAAAACAACTCACATCTAATGTATGTGTATGAATAAAAAAAATAATAAAAATTTGGTCAATTGCTTCTTTATGATGCAGCAGCAACTTCAACCATCATCATCATCATCATCGTCATCATTATTATCATCATCAGCTGTGTTACGCTGTTGGTAACTTTTTCAACTAACCACTCTTCATATTTGCCATGAATGAATGAAAATGTGGTAGCTACTTAATATAAAAATTCTCCATATCTGTATGCTCACAAGCATACGTACACACTCACACGATTGCGCACGCCACACATATTTTATAAGAGGATAAGAAAACCACTCGTACAAATTTACAATTCGTGGTATTAATCAATGTGGCCATAGCTGCATTATTGGTTAGTATTTCTTTTCTATATTCATAAGCTAGAGTTTGAGGGCATATCATCAGAGTCTAATCATTCGTAACAAACAAAATCGTAAAAGAGTTGTAATTATATCTATATCTGTCCATCGGTCCGTTTCGTGATCTTAAAAGATGTCATCAGAATTAAAATTTACATGAAAAGATTTTTTTCTGACAGAATCTTCTTCGCGTGTGCCTAATCTTACAAACGAAAAAAAATTAAATATAACAATTCT
Organism: Glossina brevipalpis; assembly: GCA_000671755.1. Taxonomy (NCBI): domain Eukaryota; kingdom Metazoa; phylum Arthropoda; class Insecta; order Diptera; family Glossinidae; genus Glossina; species Glossina brevipalpis. The sequence goes on from KK351018.1 coordinate 1,211,594, forward strand.
AAGAAATATATTCTAGTACCCTAGAATATGTCTATTAAAATGGTTTCCCTCTACCAATCTTCCAATAAGGAACAGATACTTCTCCACTTGCCGTCAGAAAGAACAGTTTCATTGAAGTCGACCATATTCCTTAGTTTTCTTATTTGTTTGTTTGAGTTGCCGTTACAGTTGTTGTACGTTTTACTTTTCTTTTGGTAAGATTATAAAATTCAACTATAACTCTACCGCAATGCACAGCGTATTTTAGTGCGATTACTACTACAACTTATTACATTTAGAAAACGGTAGTAATGGCAGTCGTTGTAAAATGATTTGAATGCTTGATAAGTCAAACGTGATAAAACATTACACATTTCCTTTTAAATAAATAAAAACTAAAGCGCTAAAAATTACTTTTTTGTTATAAATATAGTTTTAATTAAAAAAAAAAAGAACAAAAAAACACTTTTTATGACAAATCTTACTTGCTTGCTTACTTGCTTAACACTTTAAAGAAACTTTAAATTATGTCAATAACTAAACGAATTAAAGAACGTCACATAAAACAGAAAACCATTTTTTACTCTATATCAAACTATATAAAACTTAGACACTCTACACGATTCTAAAATTATTCTGCTACGATGTAAAAATTTATATGTAAATAATGGAGGATATTTTTATACAAGATTAATGCATAAAGTATACATCGATATAAAAATACATTTCTCTCTAAAACTTACACAAAAGAAAATTTTGAGAGACACTTCCAAGTAAAAATATAAAATATAATAGAAATATACTTAAAACGTCAGACGTGCCTGTAATTTACTATAAAAAATCCAGCTTAGAAATAAAAGATAATAGAATATATAGAATCAAGTCCATGCGCTTTACTCTAGCAAGCAATATTTCGTACTATCAGATTCCACTTTGAATCCTAACCCCACAGTACACCTAAGCAGTTGACTATTTTGCTGCGAACGACGATAGTCAGCGTCGCCCGAAAAAGTGAATGGTCTCCTTTTACATATAAATTTGTATCTACTTAGTAGAGGGCTCGCGCTCGTGATCACCACTGCAATACGCCCGGGAGAATCGTACCGAGCAGTTAGTTAAAAAGGCATTCTTCAAATTTGTAGACATAGTAATATAGTACAGGGAGTTAGGACAACTTGACCCGCGTGGATTTGGTTTGCTCTTTGAACATGCTGTATATCCCAAAAGACCAGTTCTACTACGCTATATTAAGAGTATTTTGTATTCGGAAAATCGTCGACACAGTACAGCTATATCCACCTTGCTCTTAGTCTCTCATCTTTGATATCATTTTTCGCCACTTGCACACTACACAAGATATTAAAAGTTATGCGATAAAGCGATTTAAATACCGCTTAAGTTTCAATTGCTTAGAAACCTTATCAGTAAACATATATTTTCATATTAACAATTCAAAAGAAGAAAAAACTTCTTATTTAAAAAATTTAAAGATTTTTATGAACGAATACAAATATTAATAGCTAAAAAAATAATTTCAAACGATCTACAATATAAAAACTTGCTAGATCTCATAAGGCCCGCAAACGTTAAGAAAAAAAATATTCTCGCTATACTATTACTAATAGGCTTGCAAGCAGGCCATTGAATATATGTAACTAATTAATGCTGAATCGATGCAATTTTTTTAAAATAATAATAAACAATAATAGTAAGTTCGTAGGATGCCACTATTTATGAATCCATATGATTTTTAGATAGCATTAAGCTTCAAACGAAAGCTGTCAAAACTTCATGATATTTCGATCCATTAGTATAAAAATTATTGTTTATTTTAGTGATGCAACTTTTGTAACTGTTTCGAATGAATAAAAATACCTTTTAAAGATATCTATTAGCGTATCGGAGAAATTAAAAATCACTCACTGAAGCGACCTATTTCATGCAGAAAGAATTTCTGGACCGCTTGGGAATAGTTCAAAATTTTAAGGAAAAATTTCTTTAAAGTAATAAATCCTTATGCCCTCGAAGACTCATAGGAAAGTAGATTAAGCCAATAAACAGGAATTGATTTTCTGAATAATTTGCAGTAACACCATTACTTAAGCAAGCAAAAAATAAATCTATTTTAAGTAGTTATCCAGAGTAAATTATTTAACAAATCGACTTGCAATATGTGCATTGGCTCATAAGCAAGACAGAGTTTTGATCGATGACATACGCTGCGTATGACATACTTCCCCATACCAACCTGCGAACTAACCTAGAATCTTAATTTGTCTTTCCCCATCAAAATTATAGTTTTCATCATTTTTTATTCACCTGATAGTGTATAACTTACTTCTCCTTTTCTTTTTTTTGGCACACTAATCCTTTTCTCTTCGATAACTCTATCTATATTACTTTTTTGTTTATATCATTCACATAACGTGTCGACAGCATTTCCCATTTACGAGATAATGCTATCTTGGAAGTACGAAATTATGAATAATTTTCTCATTTATGTACTTACAAAACACCAACCGGTGTATTGGAACAAATTTGTCGTAACAAACGATTTCTATATTGAAAAATAAATTTAGAATTTTTTTTTATTAATATTTAAAAACGAAAAAATGACCCAACTACTCTGATAACACAAACGTATTTCACAATTCTCAGACGATTAATTTCAAATGTAGTTTCATTCTCTAGTGAAAAAAAAAAAAGTAAAAGTACGTAGAACTTCACTTGAAAAAATCGATGCTAGATAAACAATTCGATCCACCGTAAAATATTTTGTATATGATTTCTGAATTTCTAAGGGATCTTTTAAGGCGATAAAGAAAATCGTTAAAAAAAAAATAAAATTGAAAAGGTAGCATCGCATCTCAAAGGTTCTTTTCGAGCAGTGTAAAAATGTTAAAAATTGTATTCCAGGCCGAAATCGTTTTGTGTAAACTTCGTAAAAGTATGTTTGCGCTAACATTGGAACTGAAGTTGGCTTTTCACGGATGAGTTCACAATTAACTTGAGCTCAACGCCATTGTAGATTTTTTTACAATAAATTATATTTTTTTTATTAGCTTAATGGATGATTGGGATCTTCTAGAATATGTGGGAAAAAATTCGTTACCAGAAACAAATTTTTTATGAAATTTCAATGTTTTTCGTAAACTCATCAAAAAGTGTGCCTCCATCAAATGAACCCTATTGGTTTTTAACTTCTCTAATGTACGAACAGGAGTGATCGTTGAGCTAAACATGCTTCGTGAAAATGTCTTCGGTGTTGCCATTTTCTAAAATGTTATTATTTTGTTGCCTTTCCCTGCATCCAAAGAAAATTTTCAAAAATATGCTTTATTTTGGACTGCTACAGTAGTGCAGCTTGCTAATCGTCATTGGCTTAGCTTCTTTACTATATTTTAATAGAACATATCGTTCATTTTGAATTTCATTTGGTAAGAAGTGAATTTCGTTGATTGTTAAGTATAGATGATGAAAAATTTGCTAGAAAACAATTTTAACGAGTAGTTCTCTACAATTTTCGGTTTAGATAGCGATTTGTTAGGCTAAGCTTTTCTGAATTAATGCTGCAGATAATCACTCAATTTATGGATTAATTTTTTTATTTTCTCGTAGAAGTTCATGGAAAGAGCATTTTACCGGCACTTACTTATCGATTTCCCATTTTACGCAGACGGTAAACTTGACCCCTGTAAGATAAGCGTGAAAAAAACACAATAAGTTTATGCATGAAAATTGTACCGTTAGGTATTATTTATATATATTTTATATATGTATATATATACATATATATACTCATTTAATAAATTACACTATTGTTTATATACAATATCTATGTTGTGTACAATTAAATGATCCAAAAAGCCTCCTATTGTACGAATAGTTATTTGTATACATTGCCTGTATTTTGCAGATTTAAATTTAAATCCAAATGAATGACAATTGGCCCATAATAGTAGGTGTGTGCGTGTCTGTGTAGGTAAAAAAAGAATTGAATTTTTCCAACGAAATCCGACAACAAAAGATAATACGAAATATACGAAATATTTTACGTACACACGAATATGTTACATGTTAACAAGTCAACAAACAGTGGTGTTTCCTACAATAGATAGATAGACAGATAGAGAGTCTTTCGTTTATGATCGATAGGGGCTCTCGTGGCTGCATTTATGTAAATCTATGCAATTTATCTAAAACTGAGTTCTGCTAAGAAATAAATTTATATGTAAATCATAAAATATATAAAAAAAAATGTGTGACACACATACATATGTAGATGTGTATCTAAGCATATTATTAGACAGCAAAGGCGATTATAGCATAAACATTATTTTCAGTCAATTTTGATGGTGTTTACACACTTATACACCTAGATTGATATATACTTGCTTACGTAAAAACTCACAGATTCGGTAAAAAAAAATATGCAAACCGAAGATTACTGCTTCTCTTCTTTTGTGTGTGTTTTTTTTTATTGTGTCCCTCTCTTTGGTATACAAATTGTTAGAGAAATCCACCCGGTGCTGAAATACTCCTAACCGCTGGTTCATTAAAAAGAAAAAAAGAAAAAAGAGAACACTAGGAACAAGAGACTCAGGGAAAAAGAGAGAGAGAAAGAGAGCGACGTTATAGTGCGTTCGCACTTTGGTTAACAGAAAATAAAGCAGCTAAACCCAAATGATTCGTTTATAAGCCGATCGCGGAAGTGTGTCAGCAGGTCTTTTCATATAACGGTACATTTGTTATGTAGTAAGTGTTGTCTTTTTTTCTGCTTTGCTTCGTCAATAATTTTGATTGCAATTGTGTTAGTAAAGCTGCACTATGATTATAATAGCTAAAGACACGAACACCAAGCCATATACATATTTATAAGCCAGAGACCGGCAACAAACTTGGGTTATTTAGTTGCTTTTACTGTGTACAATCGTTTGTTGTCTTGCTGCCGTTTCCAAATGATTTCGGAATTGGTTGTTGATCGTTGTATCGCATTTGCTTTGCTCGGCTGAGCATGGTTAACGTTGTTGGTAAAACTTCCCGAACTTCCATAATAAGAGCCAGGCATGTGCAGACAAAAGAAAGAGAGAGAACAATAATAAAATAAATCTTCAGCGGCTTTTGCTCTCTCTCTCTCTTTCTTTCTCTTACTCTTTGTCTCTCTACATTTTTTTAATGTATCGCAACAAATGTTGCTTGTTGCGTGTCGCTGAAACATGTTTTGCTCTCTTTTAAATACTTTTTATTATTTTTATGGTGTCTTTCATGTATTTTCTTATACTTTCTTCTCGTTTTTCTAGTATTTTTCGTATGACGTCGTGACGTTGTATTTGGCCTGTCTTTTGTGTATAAATGCACGGTATGTGTGAACGTTCGCCGCAAACCTGTTGAAAGCGAAATTTATATAGGTTTTGTTGTTGGTCTATAAATTGTGGTTTTTGTTTTTGTTTTTTGTTTTTTTTTTTTATCTATATTTCTTCCAATACTATTACGGCCGTTGAATGTCTTGTTAACATTGTGAGTGGCCCCAATTCTTTTCAAACTTGTGTGTAATATTACACACAAGCAGTTATGTGTGCGTACATGTATAAAGACTTACAAGAGAAGGCTTACACATATTTACCACATGCGTGAGTGTTTTTACTAAGTCTGCTACGACTTATGTATCTTTTTTAATTGCTAACTGACCATACAAAAGTTTATTAAATAGACAATTAGGCATAGAGCGGCATCTTTTAGTTTTATTATCAACATTTTTTCTATTCTTATTTTTGGCTTTGGATGCTACTTGCATGCAATTCGCTGTTTATTGCAAAATTAGATGGCTTTGATACTTTGGAAATGCATTTTCGTATTTATGAGTGCTTATGTATGCATACTTCCCTACAGATGTAAACATATACATATGACTACAAGGATTTTATTTAAAGGCTTCTGATAAATCAATTGGTAAAACCTAAAGTGCTTGTCGTAGCCAACATCGTCATTACTATTACCATTCCGCGAATAAGAAATCGGATAACAAAAATTTCGAAAAAAAAAAAACGTTTCGAACAATAACAACAACAAAACAACTGCAATGTAATTACAATTTTTATAAACTAATTCATTTCCCCTTCGTTCTTGACTCCGTTTCTTTTTCTATAACTCATTTCCCTTTCGGAGACGTAGTAATCTTTTCATTGCTTTTATAATTTTCACAAACAAGGTCTAAATATCTTAAAATGGAAGAGAATTCTACGTCGATCTAGCCACGTCTGCTACCAAAAGAATATTTTTTTTTTTTTGAATATTTATGTACGTCCTTTACTGGGCGAGTTTTATGTTTTTTCTTATCAGATAATCAGTTAATTTTAACGAATTTAACTAATTTTTTAAACAGCAGAAAATCGTTCTTTTATTACAATTGTTCTTCTGCAGAAATTCTGGGATTTAATGTAAAATATCTTCAGCTTTATAGCCTGTTATTAAATTTCAATTTATTTATTTACTTCAACGTCAGAATTTCAGTTACCATATGATAACAGCTGGATTAAGTAGACTCTTAATAATAAACGTAGAACTAAACGATTTATTTTAATGAAGCATATAAAAATAAGAAGAAGAAGAAGAAGAGGAAAAGGAATAAAATTCCATGTGTAAATGATACAAATACGATAACATAAGATAACTATTGCAAGTGAAAGAGTTCTGAATTATGTATATATCTTACCATCATAAGATTCATCCAGTTCTGGATAGTTTTATCATAAGAGACCTTCCTTAAAATTAACCGGCTGCAGTCCGATAACATATTATTCTAGAAGATCGTCTCTTATACGCTTTATAGATAAAAAGGAACCGTCATATAAATTATGATATTCATTAAAATTCAAGCAATTCGAAAGGAGAGAAACGAAATTGCCTGGAATGATAAACGGTACGATGCTAACAAAAATTGTAAAAAACGAAATTAGTGATCCTATGAACTTATTGAGTGAAATGTTATGTAGACGAAAAGATCAGATGCAACTGCACATTGGAGGTACTACAGTTCAAATATCACTAAGGATCAATAAATTCATTATTATTCTCCTGAGCGAAATAAAATCGAGCTGATCAAGCTCATCAAAATTAATGTATTTAAGACGCTTAAGTGATGTTGTTATATTTCCTTCGAATACACAGATTCCTAATCTTTTAGTCCAGGCAGTTGATTAAGCACTTTCTTGCTTTCCTTAAAATAAACAAAAGCAGAAAAATCCGCCAATGATTTAATACTTGTTATAAAAAATATTGAAAATATAGCAGATTTATTAAAGAACGGAATTCATTTACATGCAAGCGTAGAGAAATGAGTTGTTTTATTCAAACCTCGACAAGCTTACTTATGTATCTGCTTGACGACCTGTTAGATCCTCTAAAGATTGCAGCTATTTCATGATTGATGAGATGATTGATTATGCCCATGATTTGCCTTTGAAAGATATTTAATGTGTCGGCAGAAGAAGGAATACATGAATCAAATAGCCCCTAAGATTACGTAGCCTTCAATATGTATTTCTGCTCGCTGTGAACATTTAATATATTAGAAACTTAGAATAACTTAGAAGTTAGCAGTAACTTCTACAGGTAAAATTAATTAATAGAATACAACAATGCTGCTATAGCTATGAGTCATACATACGATACATACCTTAAATAATCGATTTGTCTGAAGATCGCCAAGAAGTATTACCTTTATCATCATATCAATTTGAAGGTAGCGTTAGTACAAATCCCTTGACAATCTGAGAATTTGTAACATTTTAAAGACGACAGTGTTTGTTGCGTCATCGGATAAAGCTGCTATTAATTCAATTCGTCAGGTTGTGAAAGTTGTACAGGAAGACGATAAATTTTATATTTAACTATTAATATATTTTTTTTGCTATGGGCTCATGCCACTATTGCTTCAAAACAAAATTATGTTTATCATATAGAAATATTAGTAGATAGAAATAGCTTCTCCTCTTGATCTTCTTACAAGCATACACATTAAAAAACGATGAGCACTTAGATACTGAAACAGTGACGAGTTTAATCCTTTCATCTTTTAAGAGGCTCAAGTTTACATTTTCAATAAAATGAAACGTTTTAATAAAAATTCATGGAACAACTTTAAATTAAATGTATGCCGTTACTTTCAAGCTACTTTCATATTAACTGCTATTTTTAATTCCTTTTCTTTTCTTTCTTTCAGGTCAAAATGCTACTAAAAATACTTAAAGATGTATTGAACATTAAAATGCTATACAGCCAAAGCCTATAATACGTTATTTATTATTTATTTATGCAACAAAAGGAAAACAATAATCACGAGAACTTCAAGCGAAACGAGACAACAAAACCCATCTATTCTTCCTATTTTCTTCTCAGTAACTTCCTTCGCTACCGTTTATTTTGTAAACGATATCGAAATAAGACACACGGGTACACTTTAAATAAAATGAAGTTTTGCAGTATGAATGGACCAACAGAATCTGAAGTTGAAAGTATGCTAATGAGTCCCTGCTGGGGTCCAACACAGAATGGTAGCCAAGACCAGTATCTACTGGATGGTCATAAACTATTGCTGGAACATGATCTAGATTCGTTGCCCAGTGATTCGGAGCAAAAAAATTCGTTAGATGTTTTGGATAATCTTCTCCTAAACTCTTCCTCATTGAATGCATTATCTGATTTAAAACCGCTTCCCCCGTTTACCGGCTATACGGGACATCTTTCGATAAACGGTATATCCGGGCATCATTATCACGCAATAGCTCAGAGACTACCGGATGAAACCAATAATAATTATATACAAAGCGCCTATCAAACAAGCACTACAGCACCGGGAGTTTTGGGTTCAACGACCATACATTTAGCGGCAGCGACGTCTGGTACCTCACCTTTATCATCTACAAATGGTGGTAGCAACACAACGGGGTCTTTGGGTTTAGCGAATAGCCTGAACAATAGTCATAGTTCCACAACCGACCACAATATAGTATCATCTTCTACATGCCTGCCCGAAACTGTACTGAACGCGGATGCCGACGCCTGCCTAAATGATGTAAAACTCTTTGCCGATAGTCCATTAGACAATAAGTTATATTCGATAGCTGATAGCTGTATAATGTCTGCACCCTCCCTAAATAACGGTGCGACGACGGGTCTTAGCGATCAAGGTCCTGATTCAGGTGGGGTACGAATATACGCAGACGCTAAGGATCTTAGCGAATATATGGACATGAATTCTATAGATGATATAGCGGCTATCATTGGCAGCGCGATAGCAGACACCACCGTACCTAATCAACTGGATAAAGATGAAGGCAATGACACGCGAGGCTCCTGGATGGACTTGGATGCATGGATTAACGGTAACTGTTCGCAACAAGACGGTAAACTAGTGGTATCGCAGCAAGACTCGCTTAATGATTTTATTTTGCCCCAATCTCCAGTCCATCCCAACTCTTCAACACTACAAAGCCTATTAACTCATGGCTGTATGCCACTGTTGCAGAATCGTTTGCAGAATGGTCCTCCAACGATTAACATGAAAAGTGAAACTCCCACTTCTACCTCATTTTGTAATGAACTACCCACGGCAACATCCAGCTCTGCCAGTCCACCTGGTTCGGTGGTATCAACCACCGATAATCTCATGATTAATCCACGTTATCTCAGCAATCCTCAACAGTATCAAGTTTCCATATCGGCCATGAAGTCAGACGGAATTTGTAGCCCGGATTTAATGGGTAATTTTCCACACACCACCACCATTACACCCACCGGAACTCCAAAAGCAAAACGATCAAGATCCCAAAAGAAGCACAACAACACTGGAGTGCAACATCAAACGGGTCAATCGGGAAATGGTAATCAGACAAATAGCAGTGGCAGCGGAGCGCAGCAGTTGAATGCCATTACGTCACCTTCCTCAGTTAATTTCAATGCCAATGATTTGTCTGGATTGTTGGGTAAAGAAAAACCAGTGCATAGGTGCAGTATCTGCAATCGAGGTTTCCTCAACAAGAGTAACATTAAAGTTCACTTACGTACGCATACGGGCGAAAAGCCCTTCCGATGTGAAGTGTGCGCTAAAGCGTTTCGACAGAAGGCCCACTTGCTCAAACATCAACAGATACATAAGAGAATTGGGCGTGACTGACACGAAAACCCTCTCTCAAAACGACACCATAAGGGCGAGGTAATCGAAAATCTACAATTCAAACATATTATACTACAACACTCGAAAGTGCTTTGACAGAACTAAAAAAGACCTACAGTCAAAAGATTTCATGTTTTCACTTTTCATCTTTCTTTACTTCTTCTTCTTCTAGGTACATTTCGATTATATAGTTGTAGTATAAATTTGTCATTTGAAAAGGATATCGAACAAATTGAACAACTAACTGCTCTCCTTTAGTTGTTATCAATTTTCTTCGATATTCTTTAAGCGATGTGTGATCACATTTTATTTGATAAAATAATTAAGGCGGCTCAGGAAACACCAACCATTATTGATCGGATGTGGCACTTTAATCATTATATGATCTGGAAATGATTCTTTTCATAGAACGCCATAGTGCTACATACGACCAATTGGGAAATTTGGTGATAACCTGCAGCTCTAATCGTGCAAAATGAATTTTAAGCCTCAATAATATCTGATCATACAAACGATTTTATTATTCGTTGTCGTTGATTGCTTTTGAGCTCTTAGAGATTTCTTAACAAACAAACAAGCAAAACGCTTTATCTAATGCCAGTTTAAGCCACATACTGACAGAAACTAAAAGATCTAATATTAAAAGTTAAAAGTAATACTTTTTCATTACATTTAGAATATTCCATTACATGTTACATTCATGTAACGAATCGACGATAGTTTTAAAGTTTAAAGCTTTTAAAGCACAACTAACAATTACTCTGAACAGGTGAGGTGAACGAAATTTTAAAACAGTAAGTGCGGTATTTTGAAAAATGGGAATAAGAGTTATGAGGGCAGAAGTACACAAAACATACGTTTAATCACGTTTCTTATTAGAATGTATCACTTTTTATTGCCCTTAATTCATTAGACAGCTTTCTCATTAATCATTAAAATATAGCGCTAGGAAGGTGATTTGTCGGCCCCACGTTCCTCTTCAATTACATCCTGGCACTCATCAAAACAGTTATATGAGCAAAATATTGTTCCTTGTTGCAAAAACCAAAACTAATTTACCAGAAATTTCTTCTATTTATTTTTTTGATTCAACCATAAAATGAAATCAGCAGTAGAACTTCACTGTTTTGTTTTTAAAAAAAACTTACGATCCATTTTTGTACGGTTGTCTTTGCAAAAAAAAATCTGCATAGCTTTCCAGCTCAACTCATTTTCAAAGGTTCTACGAAATGTGTGAAGCAGACAAGTTAAACAATAGTAAAATAACCGCAGGAAGGTAATATTTATCAATAACGAATTTTTGGTAGCCATGACAGGAAATCATTATGGTCATATGTGTGCCTGGTACATTTTACGGTAACATTATTCCATATATATATTTTTCAATAGTCAAAATATCTATTCAGAAACTGGTAGATGGAATGGAAAGTTTATAAAAATAACACATCACTCAATAAGTACGTAGTATAACAAGTACGCTCTTGATGAATCCATACGATGTTTACATAGCAACAACCTTTAACCGAAATGTGTCAATACTTTATGAAATTCCGATCATAAGTTTACATGTTATAGTCATTGTAGTTTCAAGACAATGGAAAAATCTGAATTTCCCTTGTTTATAAAGCATTGCTCTTTAATAGACAAAAAAAACATTCAAAGTAAAAATCGTTTTGAAAAGTGTTATGGAAACTCTTTTCCATTGAATGCAACAATATGTCACTGGTTTAAAGAAGATCGCACGATCACAAATATTGTTAAATACTCCGTTCCTCTGTATTCGGCAGTTGTTTCACAAAACATAAAAAAAGTTTTCGAACACCGGAAAGCGAAGCTACTTGACATCTTAATGGATTTTTTATTTTGTCCTCTATTGACCTCTATTCGAAATGGTTGCCCCGTTTGACTAAAAACAACAACGTGTTAATGATTCAGAGCGCTGTTTACCCGAAATAAAAATATTTTTTTGATGCGGTATGTGACATGGATTCATCACTGCACCCCACAATCAAATCGGTAATCAGCCGAGCGGAAATCAAGCAGCGAAAGCCATCCAAAGCGACCAATAACGGGAAAGCCGGCTGGGAAGCTAATGGCGCCCCGATTTTGCGATGCGCATGTTATAATATTCATCGAATATTTTTAAAAGGGACAATGAATCAGTAGTATGTAGAAGTATATATTGCGTAACTGTATGAAGCAGTTTATGACATAAAGACAATGCACCGTGTCACAAGTCGACCCCAACAGTGCCCAAAGGGCAAAAAAAAAAGGAAAGTTAACGATCCTGCGAACTTATTGAGCCATGTGTTATATTAAGCATTAAGATTTCAACATTAAAAAAAATAGCTTCTAAATAAGAAATGAGTACAAAACATCGTTCACACGACTATCTTCTCTTAACTTTCATTATACCATCGCGAAATCTCTTACTCTCAATCTTATTAATATAATATTTTATGTGAAATTAACGCGATTTGATCAAGTAGAGATTAAGAAAATTTCAGTATTTGGTTTTCTCCTTCTAAACAAACGTATTACTAAAAGAATTTCTAAGAGATCACAAGCAATGTAAATACAACGGAGCGTCCAATTGTCTTTTTGCAACTGTTGTTCCGTCTTGATGCAATACTGTGAGCCTTAGGAAAACTATGAAAAAAAAAAGGATTTATAATAAAATTACAAAACACTATTATACTTAGATAAGGTCTACGATAATTCAAAAAAGGAAAAAATTATACATAAAAATAAATACACAAATCCATGTATATATTATTTATTTTAATATAAGAACAAATATGCGTAGAAAAGTACCTCAATTAAAATTATGAAAAAAGAAAGAAACTCTCTAGCGAAACCTTTAAAACACACATCATAAAACTTAAAAATTATTTAGTTTTAATTAACCCAGATAAAAATGTACAAAATCAAGAAAATGTATCTATGGTTTTTATGGCAATTAATTAGTTTTTAATCTATACTTTAATTATTTATATAAATATTTCTCTAAAAGAATAATATAAATGTTATATAATTTTATCTTTCATTATCTATAAATTTTTCTCTTTGTTATTAAAATAGTTTGAAACAACATATGTAAAATAATTATAAAAAATTTTATATATATATTTATTCACGCCTTATTTGATCGCTCGATTCGAATTTTTAAAAAAATTTTTAAAAAGTCGTCAAAATATCAAAATCGTTTGTAAATTATAAAAATCAAAAAATTGTCTGCATCTGTTAACTTACCACTAAATGTATTAAAACAACAACAAAAAATCATTGGAATAATTTCGTGGCTTCGGATGATTTTTATGTTAAACGTTCATATAATATGTTCTGCCTTATGCATGCATAATATGAAAAGTATTACTGTTAGTGGAAACAACTATTATTCATCCTTGACTCAAGCAATTTTTCCAAATGTCTTCGGACTGAATTCAAAAGAAAATTGAATTTATATTTTTTTATCTAGATGTAAAAAAAAAAAAAATTTTGTAAAAATGCAATCACAACTTTTTCCTAATTCAGTCCCTTATAAGAGAGGTCTGAAATCGTAATTCCATAAATGAGGATCAATCCCCATAAAGTGAACCTTAAACGGCGTGAACCTCCTTAATATTTCTTTTTTTTATTATTTTTAAATACATATCTAAAACATTATACATATGTATATGCTTAAAATTATATTTTTTTAGTGTTAATTAATAATTTATTTTAAACTTTAAATAGTTAATTTTTTTTTTAATATTTAATTTGAAGGAGAGTTTTTTCTTCTCTTAAATACAAAACTGTTTTTCTTGTTTGCTTTAAAATAATCTAAATTATTGTGCAATTATTATTTATGGGCGTGTATCTTTTTTTTCGTATAATTTCGCTTTATTTACGATATAAGAGTATTTTATTTTTATTATTATTTTTATGGAAAGAATAATTTTTGTTCATTTTGTTTAAATTTTTTTTTTTTTTTTTTTTTGAATAAAATTAAAATCTGTTTGTAATTTATGACATGTTTTGCTAAATATTAAAAAAAACAACGTGTTATTATTTTTATCGTAATAGTCTCAAGAAATTTTGGAAAAAACCCTTTTCTAGAAAATTCTAAAATTTTCAAAGTTTAAATTGAAATATTAAAAATTTGTTTTGCAGACACCGAAGAAGTATGAAGAGATATGAAATATATAAAAAGATTTCACCATCTTACCTGAGAATAACTAGTTTGAACAAGAAAAATTTATGAAAACCATATAACGAACAATTATTTCTAACTGGTGTGATGTAAGTTTTAAAAAACAAAATATTTTTTAAAATTATCTGTGTATGGATTGCGTTTAGATAAAAAAAACAGAGGTAAGCTATAAAAGAAGTTTAATTCAGTTCGCAAAAGGTAAGTTCTTTAAATTCGCAGAAAACCCACTGCGAAATGTGATCAAGAACTTAAAACCTATTTTTAAATTTTTTCAATCTATTGCGAAATAATTTATTGGAAATTTAAAGAAAAATCGAAAATAAAGACAAAGGCAACGTTTCAGATAATGGCATAATGCTTAGCGTTCGCGTGCGTATCGAGCAATTTTCTTACGATACTTCTATTACATGGATCGCAGTTTAATTAAATTTTGAACCGCTGCAATCATTTAATATTTAGTATAAGAAACGTTTTCCCCTTAGATGAAATTCTAAAGTATAATAATAATCGTTAATGCGTTAAGCTTCACATGGAATATTTGTACTAAACTGCTTTAAAGAGGATTAAGTTTTAACGGTATTAGAGATAGAGAGAGTAAAATATCTAAACAGACAGTTGTTGGTAACGAAAGATATGACATCTAAGAGATATGAATATTTTCTTATTTTTCTTATACTAACTATAATTTAAAGCCGAAACGCAGTTACCCCCCATTACGACAAGAATATTAAGATGCCAACAAGCATGAGTTTTTTTGCTATTAGAATGAACCACACATTTTCAAACATTTCATTCGAAATCTTTAAGAATTCGCATTATCTCAAAATCACAGTTACGTATTAATGCATTTATTTCGTCTGACAGAATTGACAAAGTTAATGCTCAAATAACATAAATTTCGAATTTTCGCTTAAGAAAAAAATCTCTTTTAATTCCTACAATTTGCAAATAGTTTTAAAACATTTGTCAGTTAATATAGTGGATTTTGCACACGCGCACACACATATAAGTCATAACTGCAGAGAAATTTCCAACGCAGTAAAGGCACATTTAAAGCTCGGAATGAATAAAAAAAAAAAAAGAAGAATTATTATTGACCACGTTTGCCACACAAAGAAAGCAACAGAAACAACAACGAGAACAGCAATAACGACTTTATACACAGCTTATACACATACATTCATAAGTGCATACTGTAGAAAAAAAGCAACCAGTAATGTCCCACTGACCTACATTCTGGAAACAAGTCGTTTATAATACCACAACAACAACAACAACAACAACAACAACAACTATAACAACAATAACAATAACAACAGCAGCTTACAAACATTAACCAATATATACCAGCTCACACCAGCATTAAGACTAACTCCGGCTCATCGACTGTAGCAAAGTCATGGCTTAAGCATTTACAGGCGCAAATACACATACACTCAAACAAGAAAAGAAAACATGACTATATATTATATGGGCATGTGTATGTATGTATAAGTATGGATGCGAGTGTGTGTGTGTGTTTTTGTGTGTTGAGCGAGTGTATGTGCATAATATTTATTTCATATCCAAACCCCAACCTCTGCAATACAAATGTACACGTACATATGCATACACACACAATCATACGTATCTACCTATACATATGTACATATTTGGCTTTGGCTTTCTTCTCATTGACGACAAACCCACAAAAGTAATGTATGAAAAAAGAAATGATAATAAAAAAGCAAACAGAAAAAAAGAAGGAATTTGCGGTTGTTTAGTAACGTATGTACGAATGTATGTAATCGTAATTGAGCGTATAGTTGTATAAGTGCATAAACATATAGACGCATACCTCTACATGTATTATGGTCTGGCGCTCCTATATTGTAAACTGACTATTTTCTCTTGAAGTGTATTGTTGCAATAAATTCTCATTCTCTCTTATAACTCTTTTTCTATAGAAAAGTAAAAGAAATGACTCATTATGTTAGAAGAAAATAAAAAAAATTTTACGCGACCGTCTTTGAATACCGCAGTTCATACAAAAAATCTAGATCCAACGGATTGATGTGATAGTTTTTTTATTTAGAGAATAGAAAAATGGTGAGATTGACAGACAAATAGTTCGATATTCATATAAAGTGATGTGGTATTGGCAATGCATGTCGAAAAGAATCCACGAGGCGCATGGTACGACGAAATACTAAGTTAACGCAGCTATGTCCTTCTGTCCATTACCAAAAAAATATACATAAACAAAACAATATTAGGCTGTGATCGAATCTTCTTAAAAAAAAAAAAAATTCGAAAAAAACTAAATTTCGATAATCTGTAGTACGGAGTGGTCGTGGCGGACCATATTCCAAGAATAAATATGAAAATTTGTATTTTTTTTTGTATAGTTTACAAGTAGTAAACATGGAATCCAGAAGGAGGTACAATATAGGCACATCTTCAATTCGATTTACCCCTTTATAAATCCCACACTGCATGTAAGAGCTCTTCATGCGTCCGTCAAATTTGAAGACGAAATTTTAATTTTTCCCGCCATGAGAATATTTATTATAGATGTTGCATACACGTACACACAACCAGATGGGCATGCTTACATCGATTCTAAATCCCATGCTAATTTGGAATATATATAACACGTCATTCAAGTTCGTAGAGTCATTAATATTTTTGCCATTTTGCCAACGTTATAGTAGGCTTGTAACACTCGATATCTCGATGTAATATACTGCCATATACAGCTATGCGAGTATACTTCAATACTATTACACTATGTCTCTTTCCAAGATAGTCGATGAATATCATACCATGCGCATTCCAAAATACGGACGCCATAACCTCTCCATCCGACTTTTGCATTTTTGGTCGCTTTGGATTGATTTCTTCGATTGCTTTCCACTCAATTGACCATCAATTTAATTCTGGAGTGTAGTGTTGAAGCCCTGTTTCATCTATTGTCAGATATCGCATGAAAGAATCCTTTGCATTTCTAAACATCTCCGAACAACACTCTGAATCGTCACCGCATTGTTGGTTTTGACCAAAACTGAGCAAACGCGATACCTACTTCGACCAGAGCTTTCTCATGGACAAATGTCCATGCAATATAGTCAATGCACTGCGTTCTGAAATCGTTAAGGTATCACGCAACTTCCGTATCCCGTGTTTCAAAACTTTTTTATGTGTTCTAAAACAAAAGCGAACGAACTCGAGCGACCACAGCTGTTCAGCATCATTTGTGATCGTATGACCTTGCTTAAGAACCGTAAACCTCAGACATATTGTTGCATTCAACGTAGAAGTGATACTATAACGCTTTTTAAAAAGATTTTTACTTTTAATGGTGTTTTTTCCCATTAAAAGGCATTGCTTTATAAGTAAACGATATTCAGATTGCTTTGAAAACGCCATTAAAACAACAGTAAATAAACTCGCCCTACGAACTTACTGAATGATATGTTACTTTTAGAGGTTTCTGAAATCTCCGCCTAGACGTTGGAAACAAGATGTCAAAATGAATATACTCCCACCCTTCGATGGTGGTTATAAAAAAAGGAACCGTAACAAAATATTGTCTGAATTTACGGCTTGAAAATAAATAGAAGATCAACGCTTGCAATCGTGATCATCACTTCGCATCAAAGATGAAAAACCACGGACCCAGGAGCTATATTAAAACTGCCGATCTTGCACTAATCGAATTTTGAGCGAAATTTATCGAGGTCTTCAACAGAGCTCATAAAGCTGAAATAGTTGACAACTTATTGTTATACTCAGTAATCGTGAATTTTCCAGTTTACTCTGTTCTAGTTTTATGCTCAGAAGAAAATATTCTGATTTGGGTTATCGTCGGCACCTTGTCATGAGGACCCTAATCCCACAGCGCATTTAAGCACTCTTTTCCAATCATTATGAAAGCTACGCGAAGTTACTTCTACAAGTAAGACGTACAACTAAGCATGTAATGTAATATGTAATCGTAAAGGAATAGCTTATTGAGTGTATGCGGGTCTTTCGACCTTAAGATTTTTCTTTCCACATGTTCTTGTTGGGAACGACTATATTTTCTTACGATAATGTATCTTGCATAAATTCGTTCGCTTCTTTTAAATCGCTCTGTATTTATTGCCCTGAACTTTACAAATCACCATATAAATCTGAATGTATATAAAAAAGTTTTCTTTCTCTCCTTTCTGCAGCCATTTAATTGCATGATTTTCTGTTTTTCCTTTTTGTGCTTACTTTAATTAGCTACAATTTCCGATTCGATTTTTTTTTTAAGTTTTTTATTTTCTACTTTTTCTTTTTTCCTCTCATTCAGTCCATTCACTATTGTTATGATTGTTTTCTGTGACCGATTCCTTTATTAATCAACTAAAAACCAGGTATACTAAGTAAAGCGTTCCACTTGAACTTTAAAAATTTATAAAATTTGATATATTTGTAAATGTATGGATCACAAATTTTCGATATATTATTAAGATGAAAGCTAAGCAATGGTTAATAGAGAAAGTACCAGATTATTCTCTAGGCCAACCAGGCCATCATTATAATTAGGAAATACTTGTCTCGATTATACGTATCTGAAAATATCATATCATAGAAATCCTAAAAGGAGAGAAGAAAAACTCAAAACCATATTTGAAAAGGCCAAGAAAATAATAATAAATAAATGAGAGAGATAGAGAGAGAGAGAGAGAAAGAAAGAAACTTTAATGAGTTGAACGACTGTAACAAAAGGTGTTTAAAATTCGTTCCATGACAATTAAGTTCAAGTTTGTTCATTCAAGAGTAGAAACCATTCTTCTTTAATTATATCTTATTATTATTTATGGTTTGTTGTTTGCTGTTTGTTGCTGTTGCTGTTGTTTTGCGATTCGTTTTTAACCCTAAAAATATTGCTTTCTTTCATTCGAAAAGAGATTAAATTCAAAATTTCAAATCGCTATTATTCTGCAAGTTGGTCGCTGCCTTACGATATCTATTTCCGATGATTAATGTTTGATAGTTAATCAAAGAGAGTGTTTCTGTACAAAAAAAAAAACACAAACAATTCAAAAACGATAAGAATTGCAAAAAAAAAAAACACACAATTAAATTTAAGATCAGGGCAGACATTTGGGTCAGATTTGCTGAGTTCTTTTGAAAATTCCACATTTATTTTAATATTTTCCAAATTTTAGCTAAAACGGAAAGAAATGAGATCAAAGAGACAAAGGGTCAAATGTATCGTAGTCTCGAGAATTTGGTAGGGTTTTTAAACAGAGAAAATTCACTATATTGGCTTGAAGTGAACTTTCTGGAAACTTCTATCCCCTCACCATAATAATGTGCAATAATGTAATGACTAAGGAAGAAAAGTAAATTTTACACTCACTACGTTAGTTATCTCACTTCCTCTGTGATATGCAAAAAGCAAACATTAAGTGCTCTACAAAGATAACAAATAGTCTTGAATATATTTGAATATGTCTTCTTGTCTATCCGTTCGTGGCGTCCGTCCTTCTATCTCTATCTCTCTCTCTCTCTCTCTCTCTCTTTGCCTACTTTTCAAATTATCGTTAATATATATTACGTTATTTTAAAAATTAAAACAGTAAACGTAATTAACATAGAATTTTATGAAAATACTTGAAGAACACTTTGTTGTTTGTTAGTGGTTTTTGGCTAGATATGGCCTTAAAGAGTGTTTCGTATAATTAAACATTTTGCACAATAACGGAAAACTTAATTTTTGATTAACATTGTATATCAATAAAATTTTTGAAAATAACATAACATTAATGTTTTGATAAATGCAAACCCGTATAAGCTTGTGTTGCAATACCTTTTGTAAATTATAGTTTTGACTGCAAAAGACCACCTTTGCAACACTTCATATACTGAAACTTATAACCCAGAACTTCAACTACTAACACAAGAAAAATCAAATATAATAATAAAATAATTCTTCAACACTACGTTGATAAAAAAAAAAAAAAAAAAAAAAAAAAAAAAAAAAAAAAAAAAAAAAAAAAAAAAAAAAAAACGAGACAATTGCTACAATTGACAAAGAACGAATTCTTTGTGTTCACTATTGATCGACTATGATGATTTTGCAGCATTTTTAAAAACGATAATTTTCAATTATAGGATGAAGTGAAACAGGAAGCACAACATGTTATGTTAAAACAAAAATTATTTGGAGTAAAAAAAATTAATTTTTCAATTAAAGTATGAAGTAAACTATAAAGTAAAATCGATAGAATTTATGTTTTATTTATATTTATAAATAGAATGCAGTCTCTAATTAATATTATATTTTTCGTTCAATAAATATATGAAACCAGATATCACTCATAGATATTCACTCATAAACGAAGATGTCGATGGTCAGTTAATCGTTGCTTCATCATTTCCAATCAGACGATTTTGGTAACAATGTGCTCGTCGCATGTGAGTATGTCATGCATATTGCGTCACCGGTTCCAAAATTGATTTGGAAACTTAAAAAAATTACAATATAATCATCAGTTTCCATTACCACCTGCTAAGGATGATAGTTCATCCAGTTCTACATCAAATTTTATTCTACGACAAAATAAATAAACGCATTTGAACATAAACGCATATTCAAACCCCATTAGGGGAACATATTGTAAATGTCATATATTTAACATGATAAAATTCGGAATATTCATACGCTTAATAATATGATGAAAAGATTGATATACAAACAGTTTTAGTTTCCAGAAATTTTCATACAATTCAATATGAATTTTTGAAATTAACTTAATCTCGGAGGAAAAGAGAAACCATTTGAAATCAAGTTTGTTTTTCTATGCGCAGTTTGTAGGCAATAAAAAAGCTTTTCGGCTATGGACAGACGGACAAAGCACCTACATTTTAGAGAATTTTTAATTCACATTTCTAGCAAAAGAACGACAACCATTTGAATTAAATAGACAAATTAAATGCATCGAACAAACATGTAGATAAGAGATAACAGTACATCGTTTAAATAGAAAAATATTTGATATGAATTCATTTCGGCTCATCAGACAACGGACTCATATTTACATGTAAATTCTTGAAAAGATCTGCCAAATGTTCTCTATTAACGTATGCTTCAACATCATTATCAGTTAATCTAAAACAATTGTCTTCTTATCAAATTTAATCGTTCACTGATTGCTTATAAATTCGATTCCTATTCGAGTCATAACGTCCCACTGGACGTTGAAGAAAAAATCTATACCAATATTTTCTAAAGTTTTAATAGAGTTTATCACATTTTAATCTGTAAGTAGTGATATATCCTCATTGGTTTTGCAAAGGTTTTATCAAATTTAGAATACTTTGATCTGATACCTCGGTTGGTGGTTGTAAAAAAAAAAACCATATTTTCAATTAAATCTATTGCAAAATCTTTGCCAATAAAAACCATTAATAGAGGTCATTAGTATTAATAAAAATTACAAAGAAAAACAAAAACAACAAACAAACTAACAAATCTAACATAAAACATGCGAATCTAACCAAAATTTTACAAAAAATATAAATAAATATTAAAAAAACAAAAAGAAGGCAAAAAACACATATAAATGAAAAAATTAAATAAAACTTCAATTAGCTGAGAAAATAATTAGAGCTCATCGTGACTCTTATGAAATCTTTAGTTTTTGTTTGTTGTATCACATCATTGTTGTTATTGTTGTTATATTAAATTAGAAAACCTATAACTCTAATATGTAATTATAAGTTGTACAGTGTAAGCATAACAAAAACAAAAACAAAACAAGAAACAAGAACAAGACCAAGAATATAGTTACACACACTTAACACACACAACTTAATTAACTTTGACTTTGTGTTCTCTCTTACTAATGGTTTGCTTCTTGTATGTTTGTGTGTTTGTATACATAAATTGCGGTCTATGAACACGATAAATAATCTGGTTTAATATCAAATCATGCACAAATATACATATTTTACGTAAACGCACAGTAGAATGATTAATTAAACAAATTAAGTTTGCAGACGTTTTTTTCCTTTGCTTTTAACTCTCACAGTTTATGGACACAGTAAAAAATAATTATAATTAAATCTATTTAGAGATAAATTTATATTGAAAAAAAAAAGAAATAAAGGATTTCAAATAAAGGAAAGGCAAATTTCATTTAGTTTACAAGTCTTCCTCATGTTGCGTAATTCATGAAAATATGTTCCGCTCGTCTTAAGAAAGATATTATTTGTGATACATAAGAGGTGTGGCTGCTGTTGCATTATTCTAACTCAATGTAGGCATCACAGCGTTTGTACCAAAGGATTTACAGCATAGCCGAGTAGATAGAGTAGTCGTGACTACGATTCTCTTGTTCGCGGGTTCAAATCCTAAAATGTAGTTCGAAACCTGCGAAATTTTAATTTGATTCATAAGAATTTATAGAACTTTTAATAATAGGGAACGTGCGCGGATACACAAGAGAAATTTTAGTCAGCGAACTTACGTAGTAGCCAAGAGCATTCCACGTTAGCAACACAGTGAAATGGATACAAATTCTAAAGAAAGAAGGCTTGATAATGGAAGGCATTTACCGAAAGAATAGAAAAACTTTGTGCACCTTGCCTTTGACTCCATTGCAGACAAAACAGAATGCCCGGATTTGGAATAACAACGGATGACAAAAAAGACTACTTTTCAAGCGAAAAAGAAGAAGAGAAAAATTGGAATTTTGCACAACCTACACGAAGCCCGATATAGTATAGTAGAAAGGAAAAATCTTTAAACTTGGAATTTTTAGAAGAAGGCCCCCATAAGTTACTGCTGCCATAGGGAAGAGAGGAAAAACAAAATGGAAATTTGAAAAACTGAAGGACAGAAAGTAGCGGCCCTAGAAGGGATTCGAAAAGAATTCGCTACAAAAGGGTAAACAAAACAGCAAAATAATACAGAACTCAACTCTCCGCAGTAATATTCTCGCCAATGTGAGAGCATATTTACGATTTAAGTATTGACGGCTCGATACAGCAGCCTAACCAATGTAAAAGGGCCGCAGTAGTACTTCAAATATTGATGCAGGCAGGATGGCCTACGTTGTCGAAGGCCTCAATATTATATATAAACAATGTACGCATGAATCGCATAAGAGTTGCGAGGTAAAATTCATCCATTGCCAAAGCTCAAAAACGAAAAAAGGAATCATCAAATGGGAAAAAATGCTAAGCTTGCTGATAATCTGTGCCTTGCACAAGTGGACTAATTGCACTGAAGTGAAATAATAGAATAAAAGTAAATTTTTTCAGATTTTCAAAGCCAAAAAGATAGCGACTTCCAAAATAATATTTTGTTTTTAACCTCATCCTGTGGCTACTGTGTGCGATGAACGATTCAGTTGCATATTCAGAAGTGTACTTATTTCAAAAAGTTAGTTCAGTCCAACAAAAATCATAAGCAGAAAACGATACCAATAGCAACTGATGCAATTGAGCCGGAAACAATCTCACACAACAACACATTACTTGATCACGTATTACGTATCTGATAAACATTTTGATATTTATGAGTTATTTTCAACGTGCAAAGATGAAAAGAAGACATGGCTGACTTGAAATAAAAATCTACAGTTCGATAACTAAATTCTTGTTTCAAGTTAAGCTCGCAATTATTATTTTTTACAACGGAACGGCGGCTTTAATAAATCGATATTTACGAATACGTTCATAAAGGCTCTTCCAACGATGTATATTCTGCAATGCGAATTTCAATTTGTTGCCAGCATTTATAAGAGAAAATGCATCCAGCTTACGTCAAATCATTTAATTTTATTTAAAATTTTAATTTTTATCTTACAACATATGCATTAAGTTCCATCCGAGAGAAACACTATAATCCGGCATTAATTGAAAAGTAACCTAAGACTCCTATTAGATGGAAAAGACCACTACAATCAACTTTAATTTAGATAATTTTTTAAGCAAAATTTACAGAAGACTTAAAAGAGAAGAGAAAAGAATTTATTTGATTGTTATTTAAATCCGTACACACACAAGTCAGTCCATCTGTCACATTAGAAATTTTAGTCTTTATTGACAAACTATTGAAAACACAAAAAAATTCGAAAAATAAAAGTTTAATGCCCCATTACATATACAAGTTGCAAACGCACACGCACGCACTCTTTCGTATTCATGTACATATATGTAAGATATGCATGTGTGATATGTGTGCAATAACATTATGGCCAAATTCGGCATGTTGAAGCAATTAACAGTGAAATGAAACAAAACCCTCACTCATAGTCGTATATATTTAGAATTAAATCCTAAGTGAAGAGATTGAAACGCGGATATCAAAGTGAAAATTGTAACACGCGCACAGTAAACAAACAAACAAACAACGGACAAATGCATAAAAAATGTGCTTACATTTGACACACAATGACAATCGTATCTATACACATATGTAATTAGCAAACATGCACACATGCCTAATAAATATACATGTGATACTTGTTGTTTTAAGACATGTGCAGGTACAATTCTCTTTCGCAAATGGTAGAAATATACAAAAAAAAAAAAATACTAAAATAGTAATAATGCTTGCAAATGCTTGCAAATTGAATAAAAACGAAATGATAATAATAAAAATAAAACAAATAGACAGACAAGCAATTAGACCGACAGACAAATATGCTGAATGGCTGTTAGGCTGACGAGCAATTGCAGCAAAAGCACAACTGCAAAAATTACTAAAAAAAAAAAAAAAAAAAAATTCGAAAAGAAAAAAACAATATTGTAAAAATAGAGAACAACTTTCACCCAAGGTCATTGTGTCTTTAACTGCGCCGTGCTTTAGCCTCAGTCAGTTTGGTTAGTTTGGCGATCACACACAACTTGTCGACGCTTTGATTTAAAAACACACATAAACATGCATACTTTCATAGGTACGTATGCCGGATAGATAGATAGATAGATAGATAGATAGTTAGATAGATAGGTAGGTAGGTAGGTACGAGCATTAACACAACCACAACATCGGAACATCAACGCAGTGGTAGCTATTTCTGTATATATAATCGTAAAGCATAGTTTATGATCGTACACAGCTTTAGATGGATACTGGTGTTGGTTTTGTTGTTATTTAAGTATCCATTTAAAGGGGCTAGAAGAGTGAAGTGCATCATTACCCACTGCAGACCTATGATTGACTGTAGCCACCACGACTATGGATTGCATGCATTGCTTATAATAGCACTCCAGCATAGATTACATATTTATCTATACATGTATACACAATTATGTGCGAGTAATATGAACGTATGGGCAACAAAATATATCCGTCAGTATGCAGTATTTGCAACAATGTTGGTCATCACGTTCGTTGGCACGTCATTTTGCACTTGGCGTTTGAATTTTGTTTTTTTTTTTCCTTTCTTTGATAAGTTGTTTTTGTTTTTTTTTTTTTAGTGGGTCTATCACCTCTCTACTCTCTACATATGTTTGCTTTGGTTCGAGTTTATTTGTAAGTAAGTATATGTTTAAGTTGTTTAGCAAATGAACTCTCTTGATTATTGCTGATGTTGTTGTTTGTCGTTATTGTTGTCTTTGAGACAACAAATAATAAATTGTTGGCAATTTCTAGACAATTTTTATTGCTACTCGAAAAAAATAAACAAGAAACAAATTATATTCGGTTTGAACCGAATTTGTTCATACCCAACGCTTAGTGTTTATTTTTTATTTTATTTTTATTTTTCAAACACTAAAAGACAATGAAAGGTAAATTTTTGTAGTTTCTTAATGGAGTCGTAAGTAATACCTATCAAAAGGCAAATTACTAGAATAAGCTTTTTACCTTTTATTTTTTCTATATTTATCAGCACACGATCAGACGGACTGACTTTCAGCAAATTCGAATTTACTGTCTACGTTGTTCAAACATTACCTAACATGATCAAGGCGGATTTAACA
The DNA here is from genome assembly GCA_000671755.1 of Glossina brevipalpis. Classification (NCBI taxonomy): domain Eukaryota; kingdom Metazoa; phylum Arthropoda; class Insecta; order Diptera; family Glossinidae; genus Glossina; species Glossina brevipalpis. The sequence continues at coordinate 1,237,888 of KK351018.1, forward strand.
TATCCTCCCCGGTGTTGAGATTAACAGAAACAATTAAAATTTTTTGGAAAAAAAAAAATCACGTTGAACAGAAATGCAGCGAAATTATAGGGAAATATGCCAGCGATGAAAGATGATAATTATATGAAAAAAACGGAGGCGGTCTTTTAAAATATTTGATGTACTTAAAAGCAATTAAATGGTTTGCCTAGAGCAGAAATTAAACATTAAAGGAGCCTTAAAAGAGCATTGCGCTTTGATGAATTTTAGCAGGTCTACAGAGAGAGCGCTTACTTCCTTAGTCTACGCTAAACACATGCAACAGCTGTGCAGAGTTACTAAGAGTTACATATCTCCAATCAACCAATTCTCGCCCCAAACTCGACGTTGGCTGGAAAGGTCAATTAAAAATTAATCTTGGTTTTGATTGATCTGTACACAGTTTGTTGATACTAAGATAACGGCTAAGTTTGTTTTCTAATTGAGCCCGACATTTTTTGCTTATCTAAAATTTTTTATTAGTAAAAAACTTATTTTAAAAAAATTCATAATTTTTTTTTTTAATTTTTTTTTCACAATCGAAGAAAAATATTAAAAAGTTCAAAAGCTTTCATATTTTGACAAAATAATTAAAAGACAAAATATAGTAAATGTAAAAGTTGAAAAAAAAAATGTTTGATTCCACTTATATCGTCACAACTTTCTATTGGGGCTGCTTAGATCTTATCAATGTAGTATCTAAGAATGCTTTTGATGTTGTAGTAAACGTGCCTAAGTAACGCTAAAGATAATATATTTAACAATTTGATTATTGTAATGAATATAATTTTTTCATTCAACTGATTTATAAGATATTTAGAACGACTTATTTCGGCCCATTGAATTAATTATCACGACGCATTTCTCAGGCAGCCCAAATTTCAAAATTAGAAAATACAATCCGTTAGCAACGGTCTGCGGATTAATTAGTAACCGTTAACGCAGCTAACGATATTATCAATTCGGAGGCAAACATAAAATGAACAAAAGCCTACAAACATAAAAATGCCTAACTTATCTAAATCAAGATGACACAATTTGCACTCAATGGCTTTTTTTGTAACTTCGAACGTTCAATGATTACAAAAATAGTTGAAAAAAGTTTTCTTAACTTCCAAAATATTGAAACATTGAAATCATAAAAAAAAGAAGAAAAAAAAACATATAAACAGGTTAAGAATGATTATAGGCCGAAAAGTAACAACAATAAAAGAATAATAAAATACGACTGACGCGCGAGTTATTATTATTTAAAACACACACTTCAATATTTATTCATATATGTACACATATATAATTCTTCGTCTCTGCTTTTCTACTTTACATATCAAGTAGTCGAGACCTAAATTATAATTTCGGCAGGTATGTGGCCAGAGAAGGAGTGGAGTAAAACAGCGCAAAATAAGTGGCACTCAAGAATTTCACTTTTTAAAAATAAATAACACTTTGTCATGAATTTGCGATTTTCTGATCGCTCTTTACTCTACTACCACATTTGAGACTCTCAGCTATGCTTATTTCTTTCCTCTTCTGCTCCCTGACAAGAGTGATTTATTCAATTAGCAAGTTTATGCCTTAAGTCTTTTGTGCTTTTGGCCGTACATTGTTGCTATTATAAAATACGTGGAATACATTAAATGTGCATGAATGCGTTTGCATATATGTGTAGGGGAACATACACATTTATATACACACATATATATATGAATATATGTAAGAAACTATATAATATTATGATTTATGTTAAAATTGATCTGGATTGTTTTATTGATTATCTTATTAAAAGATTGGAGTGACCGGAAACTGCTTATATATATATTCGACGTCAGTAAATGAAAAATGTCAAGAACAATGTATATTTAACAAATTTGGCGCAAAGCATTTATTAAACTTATCTTTTTGAAAACTATGATGCATATCTTAGTATTTTAGAGAAATGTGTGTCTAATTTTATTATAAATTAATAACCATTCTTCTACAACGCACCGAAAAATTATTTTTGCTTTAAGAGCTTATTTCTCATTTCCTTGCGTAATCAGCTGTTTTATTGCTACTTGTTGCGAATTGTTATATAGTTGTCTCTCTTTTATTTCTTTTGAAAAGAACTAAATGAAAACGGTGGGTGAACTTAACAAATATTTTGTAACAAAATGAGATTGGAAAACGAAAAGAAAATAAAAATATTTAAACATTGTAGAAAGACAGAGATAGCAAGTCAGGGCCACGCAGAGGCATGATGGAAGTACGAGTTTTGCTTATATTTCTTTTTGTTCGTAAACTTTATGTGGTATACTTGTATTTTTTTTGTTTTTAATTAGCAAAAAGTAATACGTTTTTCTTTTTCTTACATTATCATTTTAACTAAGCCATTATTAAATATAAACAATTTCAACTAGAAAAAATTTCAATAAATAATATATGAAAAAACGGCTGGCTGAAACTGGAAATTGTTAACTTATAAATAATTTCATTAAAAGTTTTGTGAACTCCAGAAGTACATTGTTCGAGGAAAATTAATGACATATACATTTAATAATTTTGTTAATTGTCACTTTATGAAAAACCCTTTGTTAACTTCACGATTATCGCATTGTGACTGATTAGGCAAACTGAAAATGAATTGATTTTGGATAAGAAGAAGAGTAATGGCTGCACTTTTTTTCCAATACGGAATTTTTAGTTAAACAAGAAGAAAAGAGTTTTTTTTTATCAATAAGTGAATAATGTAGGAAATTATTGGTAAAAAAATTACATTTATAAACAAATGGTCGTGAAGTATTAATAAAGTATTATCGAAAGTTTTAACAGAAAAATGTTTTTATGATAAAAAAAGAAAAAGATTTATTATAAAAAAAAAATATACAACAACTTGGCAAGTAAACGCCATTGAAGGAATAATAAGAAAAGAAAAAACTGCACAGAATAAGAAATGTGTTTAGACCAGAAATTAATCAAATAAAATAAAATAGATTATAAAAATTAATTATAAAAACTTAAGAAGTTGCTAAGAAAAAAGGTGAATATTTAAAGTGCGTAGATGTGGAAAAACTACATTGAAAATTTCTGCAAGGAGTGGGAATTCAATTTCATTCATCGGCTTTTTTTCTATTAAGAGGAGAGCAAGATAGAGAAGAAAAGCACACACAGCTGGGTATTTTTTTTTATTGTTTATGAAGGATGACTTAAAATATAAATATTCAATTAATCCAGCTTTAATCTAACTATCATCTCTGTCGTTTTGCAATCAAACTGCTGAAACATCACCCAAAAGCGAATGTTGTGTCAGCAGTTTTTGAAAATTGATTTTTCCCTGCTCTTTAGAAACTACCAAAAGTAGTCAAGCCTTTGTGGTAATAAAAGAAAAAATTAAATTAGGCATTTTTTCAAATAATTTCATATATATTTGTCTTTGTAGTTAACAAGCGAAAAGAATTTCTCCACCCACTCACGCATTTAATAATGATTGTCACATTTTCTCGCAATAGCTGTTGTTGTGAATTTCGAAATGTTTTGTTGCATTTGTGCGTGTGTATATATATATATACGTGTGTGTACATTGTTGATACGTGCTCTTTGTTGGCGTAAAGCTATCAAGCTGTCTTAAATGTCTTTTAATACCGTGTGCTTTTATAGGTTTCTCCACATCCGTCCAAGCGTCTGTTTGTTAATGTTAAGTTCCGGTATCAGCAGCGCCATGACATAGCCAACAAAAACTTGTAAAACACACTGCGATTATTCTTCCATAACTAGCACATACTAGCTCACGTAACATTACATTCTATATACCCCATCATTGCAGTGGCGTTATCATTGGAAGCAAGCCAAAAGGGTTAAATTTGTAAAGAGTAAAAAGGTTTTAAAAAATCATCCATACTGAACATAGCTATGAAGTTTTATCATTATTCAATATTTGATGAGATATTAATTTAAGTCTTTCATACTGAAACCAGCCAAACGAAAATTTGTTTAAGGCCTACTGTCTAAAAATATATTAAACAGCATTTTTTTGCTGAAAAATTGTACAAAAACTTCTTAGCGCACTCTTTAAAGTAAGTACGAAATTGGTTCAGTGTGCAAGTTTGTTAATCAAAGTTCTGATACATTCTAGCTAAGTCATGAAATCTTTTAACCCCTTCGACCCCGTCTCTATTTTTTTTTTACTACTATTTGCAATAGTTTCAATTTCGTATTCCAAAGGAATTCATATATAAAATTTCGTTCACCAGTGCAATACCCTGTAAGACTATCGTTTTGTTCTTGCTGTTGATTTGCCATGCATTTCTTTCAGTGAGTGAGTAAGAGTAAAAACAAAAAAGAAAAAAAGGAGTCATCATGCACATATATATTTTATCTTTTGATGTTTTCAATTCATTGCATCCGCCAGTATGTCTATATGTCTGTCTGTTTATCTCCCTGTTCGTCTTATACAATTCTTTTCAACCAAATATACATTCGTATGATTTGCATACATTTTGTCTTTTTCATTTGTCTGTCCGTTTATCTGTTTGCCTTGCTGAATGACAGTCTTTCAGAAAACGTTTTCATATATATTTTTTATTTTCAATTGAATAAGTGCATGAATATAATATTTCTGCCGCAGTTGTTATTGTTTTTTATATTTTACCTATTTTTATATACATATTCTAATTGTTTTCAACTTATTTCTTTTCCAAAGTTTTGTGCTTTGCTTGCTTAGCTGCCCGTTCTTTTTTCCTTTTGCCTTAAATAGCACAAATTAAATACAACAACAGTAGTGGCAGTAAGCAGTAGCATAAATCCAAAATAGACACCTCTTTACCGCCGCTGTGTTTGTCTCTTTGCTTGCGTACCCGCCGTGGCTGTTGTGTTGCCGTGGCCCACCAACCCGTCCAAGCAATCTCTTCATTTGCGTTCGTATTTTACTTTTCTCATTTTAAAAAATTTTTTTCTTTGTTTTTTTTTTCCATTTTCTTAAAATAACCACTTAATGCATAAGTACCGTGTTATATTTTGCTTGATTGCCTTCTTAATATGCCACAAACATTGTAACGTGTACATATGTAGGTACATGCATACTTAGCTGTACAACGTACCTTCCTATATGTGGATGTGCGTGCTTGGTTGGAAAGACATGTTGGTGCATTTTCTTGTCTTGTTGTTTACTTGTTTAATTTCTTTGGCTGTGGTGTCATGCATTTCCATTATAAGACATGATTACGTCTTTATGTACGAGTGTATCTGAATGTGTGTATGTGCGTTTGTGCGTATACATGCAAGTGTGAGTGTGAAGTTCGCGTGCGTATATATCTGTTTACTACTTCTGTTTTGGCCACTTGAGCAGGTATCATCGTTATGATCATCACATGTTTATCTGTTTGTGTTTTGTAAACACTTTTTTTTTTATCTTTACAAGACTAAAAGCAGAAACACTTGCTATGGTTTCATTTTACTACCGAACGTATTAATATCAATTTTATTATTATTACTATAGTATTTATTGCTAAGAAAATCATGGCGATAATATCTTTTATGCTTTAATTACTATTCCTACTATACGATAGCGTTTAAATTCAATTCCTTTCCTCACAAAACTTCTTTCCTTTCTAAAACATATATTTTGATTTAATAAAAAAAAAAATTATTACGTACTGCCTTCGAGTCACCATACGTACATAAAACAGTCATTGCCAAAAGAAAAAAAAAAGACAAGAATTCGTCACTAAATGGCACTTAGTCACTAAAACGGCACTTAATCGTATAGTGGTTTAGTTTGGTAATGTTCGTTACTTATTGACTGAAGCGTGTAATGTTCTTAGTAAACGAATTCATTCATTTTATATCCATGAAAAACAGCAACGTTACACCCTACTTTCTTATATCAAATTTTAAATTTAAACGATTTTGTCACATAAGTAAAATGAAGGGTGTTCACTCGTATTATTCCATCTCAGTTTCGTTTTTTCTTTCCTACAAGGTCTGCATAGGAATGTATGTTTGTATGCATGTATGTTGGTAATCAGGAGCGTCCTACCTAAGCTAGCATAATGTGTTTTTTAATCCATTTGTAATCTCCGCCGAGACGTGGAAAAAGAATCATGGGAGACTTCAAAGCCAAAGTGATGCTCAGCAGCAGCTTGGCTATATTCTTCCACTATACGTTATTGAAATTCTTATCATTAGCGAAAATTCTTACTACTAAATGTTGGCAAAGGTTATCTGTAGTAATCGTGCTTGAAAATGGTCATCAATTCGCTAAAAAAATGTGTACCGTACGTAGGTAAGAAAGTATGATCAATAAGGTATAAGTTAACGTTAGGTATGCATTAAGGTTCTATCCTGAGTATCGAAAATGTTATCTCCCACCTTAAAATACATCACCCTATAAATTCGCATAATGACATATAGATGTCATCACTATTGACGAATCCGTATGATTTTTAGGTATAACAGGTTTTCAAACAAAATACATCAATATATCATGCTATTTCGATCAATAATATACGAGTTAAAGTTGTGTTAGTGACGCTACTTTTATAATTTGCAACACAATGGAAATTGCGAATTTCGTCTTTTGATAAACCGTTGCATTTTAATGGGAGAATATATCATTCCAACCAAGAATCGGCTTGAAAATTATTATTGCAAGTCTCCTCCACTGCTAAGAAACAATTTGTCAATGGTTTCCTGACTTTTAACGGTCGCCCGAATTCGTTTATTCTTCCGGATAATATAAAAAAGTGCAAAAAATCTTTTTGGAAGACCGAAAAGTGAAGATGCTCGAGATAGCTAACATCTTAACGATATCAGAAGTCAATGTATTTACTATTTTTCATAAAGATTTTTCCCCGAGAAGTTTTATTTGATGTGGATACCGGGTTTGGCCAACACCAGCAACTTGTTAGTGATTCAGAAGTTTGTTTGCAAGGAAGCCATTTAGACAAAATAAAAAGCATTTTTTTTTCGAACTGCAGAGTCAAATCTTCAGTCAGCCGAGCGAACGAGCTTTCGGGAAGATTATAGCGTCCACATTTTGGGATGCGATTGCTATACTATTCAACGATTATCTTGAAAAAGGATTGAAGGGTCAATAGCTGAAACTTGTTGCGTATTTTTTTTTACTTCGCTCAAATATATTTCATGTCCTCCCTCCTCCATGTCCCATAAAATTTATGACTTATTTTTTTTTTATTATTAGCTAAAAGAAATTATTTATATTTCAAAAATGTGCTTCTTAGTTAAAACTATTTGTCATCATTCCGGTCACTTATTCATTCCTTAGCAGATGGTCTTTTGTATTATTAGAAATCAGATAACATGTTTTTGATTCGTGTTTGAGTTTGTTTTTTGCATAAACGTGCTAAGTCAAGACGATGACACTTTGTTCTAAGGTTGAAACCGTTTCCAAAATGCATGACTAGAAAACCTACGGATTCGTAAAGAAAAAGTGTTATAAAAACCAGATAAACAGGATGGAAAACAGACTTTTTTTTGAAGACAGCCATAGAGTGATGTTTAAGCAACGATTTTGAAAGCGTAACTTTTCTTCGAACTCTCTTATATCAAAGACGACAGTCAATAAACAGTCGTTATAATATCTTGTTGCGCGTTGTTACTAAGAGATTTTAATATTCTTTTGTTGAAGTGTCTGTGTTGGGGCCCAGGCTTAGCCACCACGTCGTTTTCATAACGCTTGTCATATACGTACATACGTATGGGAAAGGGTACTTATGTGAATTTCACTATTTAAACACAGTAGCTGTAACAAATTCTTTTTATTGTTGTTATGGTGTATATTGTAGTTGCTGTGTTGTTGTGTTTCCAGTACACGAAACTATGAATCATCGAGCATTGCAAGATGTCATTGAACGTTGTTATATAAAGACTATGTTAGTAATGGTGTGATGGTGGTTTACAAGGATGTATGTGAAAATATATTGGATTACGTCCGCATATACATATAACTGAATAGCCGTTGTATTAATGGTAAAAAGTCATAATTTTTTTTGTTTAAAATCCATATGCAAAGCAAAAATATTAAAATTAATGCAAAAGCAAAAAAAGGATAAAAAATAAACCAAATCAGGTTCGTTTTCCCACAACACACATCAAAGTGAAACCTACATTATAATTTAATATAGTTGTCACAAAAATCATTATCTGTCCAATTAGATGTTGAGTGCTTTTATATTTTGTTTAATTTTTTTTTTTTTTAACAAAATAGTATCAAATGAATTTTTTTTTTCGTATTTTATTGTACTACGGTATAATTATTCTTATCTTTATTTGTTTCATTATTCATCGATTCATATGCTTACATATTTATAAATGTATTTATATTTATTTTATCATCATTTATATGGGGTAATGTATCTTATCGCTAAGCCCTCTTTTGATCTCTGTTCTCTAGTCTACAAGTTGTTTAATTTATATGATCTTGTTTCATTTTTTATACATATATAGAAACCATCAGCGAAGTGTAGAAAGGAATACTAGAATGGTCTTTGGGTTTGCAACTTCTCTTAAAGCTTATATAGTGAAAATATTATTATTATTAGTTTGCAGTATGTCTGGCGTTGCACGATTACGATTGTACAAATCGAAGTGAAACGTTGAAATCGAAGGCATACTTTCTTGATGAACGGCCACACGATACGTATCAAAATGCTATTAGTTCTTTAACAACCTCGCTTACAAGACAGAAGGAGATCAAGTAGCGAAAACTTAATTATTCAAAGTAAGATTGATCACAAATTTTTGATAAACTTTTGAGAGCATTGTCTGAAATTTTAGTGAATAAATTATGCCGATCCATGTTGTAACTTCTTTGACTTTAAGATGTACTGGCTTGAAAACAGTTACAAATTTATGCCAAGGCGACTTTAGAAATGATAGCATTTGCTTAACTGATAAGTCCCAATATATTAATACGAGATGGTGGGTATCGAAGAGTCGCCATCAAGGAAATACTTTTTTAATTGTCTTATATGTGCACTTCACATACAAGGCACAAAGGCACCAACATACATATACGTATGCAATATGATATAGTCGCCTAAACAATGATTACCATCAACATTGTGTTATATTAATGATATCTAAAATGTGTTAGGCTGAGCAAATGCCAAGCAAACTGAGCCCTTAAATAATACTCTACACTACTCTACTTCCATTATAAAATATCAAATATTAGACTTCGTTGTCATATAAATAGTAGTTTTCATGGGAACTATTATATGAGCGATGGACAAAAAATAGACCAAATAAAGTCTAAATTCAACGTTTATATTTCGAGCGATTATTTGCGATTAATTAATTTTATGAAAAACTAAAGAATGGTCCAAAAGCATTTTTGTCGGAAACTAGTAAAAACAGCCACGTTTTTCAAATAGCAAATTTTTCACAATAGCGCATTATATGAGGAACGGTCCAATCCAATCTATTTTCAACAGGATTCGCAGGGTAAATTTATATTTTCAAGCATCATTCTCACGGAATTTTTCTCATAAGATACATTTATTCTCGCTTGAAAACGACCGTTTGTGAGGCAAAAACTTGTCATTTACGGGAAATTTCATTTTTTCTGTTTAATTCGAAAGATGATGCTTACAAGCGATAAACAATGATTACGTTGCAACATCCAAAGCACAGATATTCACTAGGAACTAGGCCAACGATAAAACTGAATATGAATTTGGTGTCTTTTAAATAAAAAAAAAATTAAAAATTCAAAAAATACGTTTTTTTTACGCTACCACAAAGCGTCAGTTGCCTTTCTCTTATGCAATCCATATTTTATCTAAAAGTGGGAGCAAGTAGTAACCAGCGATAGCCGTAGATTAATCAGTTCATTCATTTTGTTCAGAAATAAATATGTTTTTGACCACAAAAAAAAAACATGCTCAGAGAGTTTTGTAGCGACTGGTACGAATCTTAGAGAATTTTATTTACGTCGATTAAGTTAGTATACGAAATCTCATACATTTCTCAGGCTGTGATTAACGTTAGAACGAACAATTAATTCTTTTGAGTCCACTACACTTCCCTTACCTAATTACTTTACATGTTTTACTCTTTAAGGGCAAAGTAAAATAAATAAACGCAAACAGTAAGTGACGATGAAGCAAAAGATTAAATGAAACGCATACGCGCACACCTTTATAAGCTAATAGTTTACCTATGATTTACTATTAACCTTGCTTTGATAACATTTTTTATCATTTATTACAGCTCCTTTTTCATTAAATATAAATAATTGCACTGCTAGCCATGTCCAGCGAGGAAGATAAACCCCCAGCGCCACCTGTACGTTTGACCAGCAATAGAGGCGGTGATCGTGTCGGTGGCGGTATTGTGGGCGCCTCCGGCGACGCTCCTGCCGTGGATATGAAACCCTTACCGAAAGGTTTATAAAAATGATTATTTTTATAATGATTTTCAAATTAAAAGAAAATTTTCTATTGCTTCAGAACCTGATGATCCTGATCGTAAGAAAAAAACTCTAAAAAACAAGATTAAAGGCTCTAAGCCTTCACACCAAGATTCCAAACCTAATATATCGTATCCTACAAATTTCGAGCATACTGTGCACGTAGGCTTCGATGCTGTTACCGGCGAATTTACGGTAAGTTATGTTTAAAAACAACATTTTTAATTTTATCTTGTTAAACTGTTTTAAAAAAAAACAAAAGAAAATTTTTCAATGAATGCCTTTTGAAAGAGAGATTTTCGCTGTGAAAAGAAGAAATGTTTTCTCTTCACTCCGTTCACCCCCTTTTTTATTTCTTTTCATTTTCTTTGTTTCTCTTCTATCTCATTTAACGTAATAGTTATCATTCATAAGAAAGCAATAACGACTATTCCTCGTTATCAGATTAAAGCTCATTATATGCACGTCTGTTAAGGTTGTGTTTAATTGTTGACAATTTCTCGTTACTTACATATATGTTTAGCTATAGTATCTTTTCAATAGCCATTTGGTTTGGAGCAAGTTTTCCTATTAAAGTTCATTCAAAAAACGTTTTCGTTTATCGGAAAAATACAATGGAGGTAAACAGAAAATATAAAAACAGAATAAGACTTAAAATGGACGTAGAGCAAGATAATAAACTCGGAATATATGTATATATTTTATTCCATGAGCAAATTGCTTTAAATACCTCAGTAGTTGTTCACATTGTCAGCGAATAACAGAGTCAACATTTGTTAATTGCACACCAAAAAGCGTTCATATTTACCATTCACATGGAGATTATTGGGATTAAAATCTACACGTGTCATTAAATGTTCGGACGTATCTCCATGCTTGGCACACAAATCATTAACTTGATGAAAATATGTTGAAATCTCTTAAAAAGTCCCAGAACAAAGTAGACAAACGGGATTGGAGCAGTTGCAATCATGGATTGCATTCTGGGCACCTTTGTGATCACAATAATTAAATCAATTGTAGTAATTTAATACAAATATAATTATATTCATTTGAGAATTAAGCGTTAGCAGTTTTGGTCTTTATTGTAGATCGTTTTTAGAATTTCTTTCTTGATTTTAGAATGTGTGTTTGCTATTTCGAATTGATATAATTGTAAACTTACAAAATTGGGTTAACCGACTAAACTTGGAAAGAATATAATAATATAATAATATTTTTAAAAACAACCCCGCCCTCCTCCACTGCAACTAAGATTTGACATTTCAGTGTATTCAATAAATCGGTAAAAATTGATATATTAGTATACAAAATAAATACGACGAATAGAATAAGAAGATATTTAACGTCAATTCACATGCGGTTTGTCCATCTTTCTGTAAGTGTTTTGATGAAAACATGCCTTAGCTTCGAAACAAGTTGTAAATTTTGATATTTTATCACAACAGTAAAAGAAGAATTGTAATAGTCAAAGAGATGTAGGGTATTTAATGACCGGCTTTTGCCCGTTTATAGTGCTTTAACCAGTTTTAACTAATCTATTGACAGAGAGGTGAGCAATTGTGAACATTTGCTAATCATCAGAAGTGTCAGGTGCCATTTTTAGGAAATAATTCCTTAAATTTTACTTGATACACTGCCTTTGTGAAAATATTAACACGCCCATTTGCATTAAATTTCATAAAGCGTTAAGCTGATTTATAATTTTTTCTTTTTTTATTATTTCTTTATTTTTTTTGTTTTTTTTTTTTATATTATTTATATATATACATATATATACGCATTTTATATGCTTTTTATGCCTAATTTGCATATTTATTGTCTGCGCAACCAAAAAACTGCTGCAACATTTTTCAATTGTTTCTTTCCTGGCATATCGAATACAAATATAAATATAATCAACAACAAAAACTCTAAAACCTAAAAAAAAAAAAAACCAAGGATTTCTTTCTTTATTGTTATTTTGTATATTATTTGAAAAAAAAATATTTTCCCTTTTTTTTTCGTCTTTTTTTTCTACTTTCATTCCAAGCTGCCAATGAAAGTAAGTATTTTGGTTCTCTTTCTCAAACTTATAGAAGTCTTTCGCATTCGCATTCATACCCTCGCCACACACGAACAGACACTAATGCACAGATAAAAATCATTTCGATTTTACACAGTAGAGCTAAAAATTTCCCCAAAAAAAAGACCTTTAAATGCTACTCATCCTATTTTGCTGTTGATTTATTTATATCTCAGTCCTTAATAAAATTCGATAAAACTTAGCAACTTGAATAAGTTGAGCTGCTTATATTGTTTCTTTTTTTCTTTTCTGTTCTGTTCTGTTTCAAAGTTATTCAGCTTGACATTAAATCATTTAAATAATGGGGTAAAAACAAAATCGAAAAAGGGGTAGCCTATGGTAGAAAAGAAAAATTTCAGCTTAGAGCATCTAGGGTTCGCAATGTTGTTGGATGAAATAGATCAAAAAGAAAGTACTTATCGGCGAAGACCCACGTAATGAAATTGTAAATACGGCGTTTCATTGAACAAGCCCAACACCAGAAATTTCGTATTTTCTTATTCTTATTAATAGACCACTTTCTCATTTCGAAATACGTGATCAAAAAAAAAAATCTTAAAATGTAAAGTCAAAGTCAAAATGTATTTCGCGAGTGATTTGGAAAATTTAGGTTTGGAAAATCATTAGATTTACTGATTTGAATTAGTTCCGAGCATTGAAACAGCTTCTAAGGGAAATGCAATTCTTGATTATAAACAAGAATTATCGGAAGATTATGTCTAAGATGATAAAACATAATTACGCACTGTTGCCAATCAACATTTGTGGTAAGTACAAATAAAGTATTTGGCTCTTAAGTCGAATGTAAATGCTTCCTACTTTACTGTAAATGTCATCAGTATTGTTCCCAACTGTACTTTAATAATAGAGGTGATTAACAGAGATAAATCACGATCTATTACTTACTGGGTTTTAAGCGACAGCCGAAAGGATTTTACTCTAACGCGGAACAATTTTTTCCAGATTAAGAAATAAGAATAGACAGAGAGAGACTATTTTACCGACGATCGCAATTTGTACAACGTAAATTACGATTCGAAGAATCGTTTATGAAAGTTAATGAGACATAACAATACTATTAGTTAAGAAGGTTTTACTTGTTCCCTTTTCAAGATTTGAGAAAGTAGAAAAAATAGTTCATTATATAGAAAACAAAAAAGCGGCCACTCTTGCTGCACAATAGGTATTGTACTAGAGCAATCCTAATTAATTTTTTATTATAATTTTCTATTATTGTTTTGCCGAATAAGTACTTATTCACTAGTTTTTGTGTATTTCATTTTGCTTTCTCCATAGAAATATTAAGGTGCGGTGTGATAAAATGAAAACTAAACTCTTACTAATTATGTTTAATAGAAAATAAATTTTCTTATTTCCTATTAGAGCAGATAACAATTTTCCGATCAATGCATTTCAGCTCTATTCCTATTTAAATGACCATAAAACGCTTGACAAAAGGTGTGCTTAATTTATCTTAAGTATAAATAAACCAAAAATTCAATAGCCATAAAGCGAATTTTATTTACCCTGTCGAATACGATTCCACACGCTTTTAGAACAATGTATAACACATATTTCGTTATACTAAATGCTAAACACGGCTTGAGCATAGATGGTGCCAAACTTCAACAACAATCTTTTTTTAGGTTGAGGTTTTTTAAAAAAAGTTTCGACATCTTTGTGGTATTTCATTCATTCGGCCGCTGTAATCGTGTCATCTAGAGAAACGATTCTTAAAGCTTATTTTCGAATAAGTATTTTTACACTCGGCATTTGGGGATAGACGAAAACTAGGTTTGTGCGACAATTTATAACATGAAGGCTCGCAAAATTCGCGAAAAGGCTTTTTCAATATAATTTTGAAAGATAAAAAGATTAGTTTATAATCAAGACAAGTCGCTATCAACTTAAATAAAATGTCATTCGATAAGTTCATAGCATGATTAATTGGTTTGGCCGGCTTAAAGCGCAGTGCGTTTCTTTAGTACTTTATACTGTCACTTACATATATATACACTTGTATATTATTGATCGTTTGCCCCTTTTGGAAGATAGTCAATGAATATTATACCAATTGCACCCGAAAATTCGAATGCCATTTCGATGCAGCAGAGTTGTCACAACGCTTTTCAGCTCTATGCTGATTTCAAACGGTATCTTTTCGATTAGAAAGCAGTGTTTCATTAAGACCCGAAATTCAGATTTTTCAGATTTGTTTTTCAAATGAAAGAATTACCATTACTAAAACATCTATGACTTGTAGACTAATGAAAATGAATGAAAATTTTCAAGAAATTTTAAAGCATTTCGTTTGAAAGCTGTGGTACTATCTAAAAACCATATTGATACCTCAACAGTGACGACGTCTATATGTCATCCTACGAACTTATGGTGTAATGCCTTGTATATAACGTTTTAGAATTTGTAACTAACTAACTACCAGATGTTGCAAGTGGAAGAACGAAATTAGCATGCCATTAAATCTCGTTGATGATTGTAAAAGCGAAACAATACAATTTTAGTTTTAAAAGAGACTTGAACACGAATCATATGAATAAAATTAAATCTTAAAACGAAGAAAATATATTTGCGTTCATTAAGTGAAATATTAAAAATAAAAGTGTTAATTAACGAGTGCATGTAATATTTTATTAAGTGGATATAATAGTATGGAAGCTACTTATAAGGTATAAACAATTTATTAATTGGTTAATTAATTTACTTGCAAAAACATTTAGTTTAGCCGGTAATTGGTACTCTTTAAATTGAAATTGGAATTGCTGAAGAGCTACGAATGGGGATGGATCCTCGTAGATTTACAATTACGTATAAAATACGAAAATAATCACATGAGTATCTCACCAACGTAGTAATTGTAAAAAATTGTATAAGCAAATATCCATAAACGAACTGCAATGCCACTGTTTAAATTCCAACAATGCCGGAAAGATTTTCATTAATGAACATTTTTTGTTAAATCAATATATTTGTCGTAAAATTAAAATTAATAAATATTTAATTAATTGAAATGAAAATTGATAAATGCATTAAAATTTCGTCCGTGTCCTTCTATTACTTACATGTTTATGAATTTTAATTAATTAACTAGAATTATTTTATATGTACAATTTAAGCACAAATTTTCCCAATCATCTTCAATCATTCACCATCATGTCATGTTTTCTTTCGTAGCTAGTAAAAATCTAGCTTTTGTGTTATTGTCTATGATTATCTAAAGGACGTTAGTGGAAAATAGTCAATTGAAGGATTAACTTTATCACAAAAAAACAGATGATAGTCAATTGATTGAGTTTTGTTGCTCGTTTGTTTCTTTCAATGTCATTGCAGGGTATGCCGGAAGCCTGGGCACGTTTACTTATGAATTCAAATATAAGCAAACAAGAACAAAAGAAGAATCCTCAAGCTGTTCTAGATGTGCTTAAGTGGTTTGACAATACAACTAAGCAAAGGCCAAGTTCAAAATACATGACAAATGCCATAACTACGCATTCGGGTGAATATATCAAAAAGATGTGTGTATCAAATTTTATTAATTTCATTAAAATTTCCTTTAGGATCTTCATTGAGTCGTGTAAGCAGCAGCAGTCCCAGTAGTACGCCTACTGATTCGGAATTGCATGGCTCCAATAGCGGCGGTAACTTAATAGGCGTCAATCTCGGCAGTTTAGTTCTTAGTTCCAATGCCAACAGTGGCTCCCTACCTAACTCTAGCAGTCTGTTAACGGGTGGTCTCGGCAATCATCACCCTCCCGCTTTACATGGTCATCACGGACAGCATCATGTTACCGCTATTAATACGATCAGTCAGTCGCATTCTTACAATTTCGGTGGTAATACAGCTTCATCGTCTTCGCAACATTCATCGGGCAACGAGGACGATATACTCGGTACTCCGCAGCCTCCACCTCCACCCATTGCATCACGTCCAGAACGTACGAAATCGATATACACCCGACCCATTGAAGATATTCAACAGCCTGCAGCTTCAACTCCATTACCGCCGCTACCAACTGCAGCACCTGCAACTACACCTACAACACCGCAGCATAACAATGTCGCTCAACCGCAATACAAAACAATAGCAAGTACTGCAGCTGGCACAACTACGTTAGATAAAAATAAGAATAATGCAAGTGAGTATAGTGGGAAAGAATGTAAAGTAAAACATAATTGGCCACACACTGCAAGAGCAAAGTAGGGCAAGAAAGAGAGTGACGGTTTGAAAACAAAGCTACCTGATTAGCAGCAAACATTAGAGGTTTCAATAAGGACTTTCTTTGCTTGCTTTCTCATATACTCTTTTATTTCATAATACTATTTTATTTTGTCAAAATGTTTTAGAAGTCATTAATCAGGTACATGTTCTTCTAAAGGGCAAGATTAAGCTCATCTTTATTAAGAACTGTCCATATATAAGAAAGTTTAGAAAGTTTTTTGAAAGCTAATGTTACTCTTCATTTATCACCGACTGATCTCGCGTTTACATTCAACTTCCAAGTCATTTCTTCTTCGTTTTATCTAGAAATAAACATCAGAAACTCGTTGACATTCATAATCATAAAATTGTGATCCAATATAGTTATGTTACTTGGATAAAAGAATTTTCACATTCGCATAATCATTTATGTTTAATAAGGTGCCACGGACTAAGTTAGAAAGTCGACGTAATACGCCTTTCGTAAAGTAAAGAGGAGTAAAGGCAACTGTGCTTTATCGAATACGTCCAGTAGATCACTTTCGCACATCTTATGTGCTTATATAGTTTAACGTCTTATATAGTAGGTGTAGAAAGAGCAAATGTTTTCGGTAAATTAAAAAGAGCTTAAGTAAAGTAACGGCGCATGCAATAAAGCAAAGAAATAAAAATCCACGTTTCTGCCCCGCTCAGCTTAAAAATCAAAAAAATTTCAAAATTATGCCTATGAAGATTTGAAAACTTTTATATATTGTTAACACAATTTTAAACACAGCTGTTATTATTATTATTACTTTTACACTTTTGCTACTAACTCAACGCTACCACAACCGCTACTGCTAAAATAATATCAAATATAAACGTAAAAAAAAAAAAAAAATATAATAAAATGCTGCAGTTGGAACCGGAGCTGATGATGCAGCAGCTTCCACACTTCAAAGTATTGCTCATTATGCTACTACCACTACTACTAGTACCATTTATACCACTACTACTACTACCACAGACCCGAATATCTCCACTAACAATTTATTATTACTAACGACTACTATCACTACTAATGCTTGTGCAGTCAATATGACTGTTAATACGAATTGTTCTAGTATTAGTTCTCAATTGCCATATATCGATTGTAATACAATTGCAACTACAAGAACAACAATAACAACGATTAATCACGATTCTTCTGCTTCCTCCTTTTCATCGTTTCCCTCGTATCATGATGGCCATCCGTTGCCACCTATTTATTGCCCATCATCGTCTTCCTCTTTGATTGGCGGCGAATCGATAACAATGCCTACACCGCCATTACCCACACCAATTGGTAATGTACCGTCTGGTGGTATAATTGGCGATACTGTAACAACTGTAACACCGGCCACGCCCGACGCCCTATTTGTTGATGCCAACGCCGACACGGACATGTTTGCAACATCTGCAGATTTGTACGTGCACGATACAAACACTAACAATTTGACGGCTACCGCAGTGGCGGCAGCCATTTCGACAGTTAGTGGTGGAGCGATAAGCACTAATACGGCAGCGGCTACTGTTACACCAGCCCCAGCTGCTAACATTGCTGCCACTGCTACTAGCAACACAGCAACTACTCAGCAACGTTCAGGCGCCACGAAAAAGAAGAAAATGTCCGATGAGGAGATATTAGAGAAGCTACGTACCATCGTGTCAGTGGGTGATCCGAATCGCAAATATACCAAAATGGAGAAAATCGGCCAGGGTGCATCAGGCACTGTATATACGGCCATTGAGTCGTCAACTGGCATGGAAGTGGCCATAAAACAGATGAATCTCTCCCAACAACCCAAAAAGGAACTGATAATTAATGAGATTTTGGTAATGCGAGAGAATAAACATCCGAATGTCGTCAATTATTTGGACAGTTATTTGGTGTCTGAAGAGTTATGGGTAGTTATGGAATATTTACCAGGTGGCTCCCTTACGGACGTTGTGACAGAGACTTGCATGGATGAGGGACAAATAGCAGCTGTGTGCCGCGAAGTATTGCAGGCTCTAGAGTTTCTACACTCCAATCAAGTTATACATCGTGACATTAAAAGTGATAACATACTGTTGGGTTTAGATGGTTCCGTAAAATTGACTGATTTTGGTTTCTGTGCCCAGATTTCGCCAGAGCAATCGAAGCGCACTACTATGGTTGGGACGCCGTATTGGATGGCTCCGGAGGTGGTGACCCGAAAACAATACGGACCTAAGGTAAGTCTGCAAAATTTAACGCAGTGATCTCTACCAATAAATAACTACAAGCCAACAGTCACTTTCTAACTAATATATTTTATCAAAATTCAGAATCTTGGTACATAAAAAAAGAAAGTTTTTTATTTGAAATTTATAAATAGTGTAAGAAATATGACATGGTTCGTAGCCTTGCTTCTTTTGCACGGTAATATCACATTTTATAAACACTATGTTAAAAAAAAAGACTTAGAGCACAAAATATGAACTCTTCGTCAAAGAATAGATTGATCCTAAATAATAAAAATCTAATGTTCATATAATTTCAGGTTGATTTATGGTCTCTTGGTATAATGGCCATTGAAATGGTTGAAGGTGAACCGCCGTATCTTAATGAGAATCCCCTAAAAGCCTTGTACCTCATTGCCACAAATGGCAAACCGGAAATTAAAGAAAAAGAAAAACTTTCGCCAGTATTTCAAGATTTTCTCGACCAGTGTCTCGAAGTCGATGTCGATCGGCGTGCAGGTGCATTGGAGTTACTTAAGGTACATTATCTTTTCTAAGGTCCAAATGAATAATATTTAATTTCTTTATTTTATAGCATCCATTTTTAAAGTTGGCCCGACCTTTGGCGAGTTTAACTCCTTTGATTATGGCTGCCAAAGAGGCCACTAAGGGTAACTGATTAAAGCAACAACATTGATTTATGTTGAAACTTTTTACTTAATTCTTGTTTCATTATTACAACAATAACAACAAAAACAAGGAAAACGATCATTAATATAAATATAGAAAAAGAAACACAAGAAAACAATAACGAAAAGTATAAAAAAACTTTAAGAAGAAAAGCAACAATAAATATATTTCAGTTATATATAGATCTATATTTACAGTAAACTATATATACCTACATATATGTGTATATATATATATATATATATATATATATATATGTAGGTATATATAATAGTAGTAGTTATATATGTATGTATATGTATTCATACTGAAAATAAGACAAAGTAATCCGAAACATGAAATTATTTAAAAAGAAAAAAAAAACAATAAATTAAGTTAAACGGAAAAATAGAAAGGAACTTGGAAAACACACACTCACATACATATAAATAGTTATAAATTGATATATATGTAAAATGAGAAGAATGATTATTAATATTAAAGAAAAATAAAACGAAACAAAACAATAACAAAACTAAGTAAAAAGGCGTTAAACACCGTGTATTTTTTAGAAACAAAGCGAAACCAGAATGTCTTTATTATTATTATTCTTATTATACTTATAAATATATTAATTAAAACTCTGTATGCTTTTTGTCCCTACACAACAATCAAACACTAACATACGTATACATACATAATGAAACGCATACATATTTAATTAATTAACTAATGATTCAAATTTGAATTTAAGTTTATTTTGATGGATTATTTTATTTTTTATCCTACATTTTCTTTGCATAGTCTTTGAAACAAAATTTCTATTTAATTTTTCTCACAATACTTACGTATATTTGTGTGTCTTTCCATTCTCTTCTTTCCCGTAAATCATTTTAAGTCAAACCGTATTTTTCCATATATATTTAAAAAAAAAAAAAAGAGTTGATATAACTTCTTTCCATGATTAGCAGTCATGTTATATAAATGCTTATGTTTTTTTATATATACACATATTTAGTAATGTGACATTGTCTTAATTATTTTGTAACAAATAAACTAACTTTTCCGTTTGTAACTATTAGTTTATGCAGTAAATGCAGAGATCAATTGCTGCAACTACTACTACAACAAATAAATAATTTTTTATTTTGTAATTTTTATAATATATTTTAGCATTTCAAATGCTTTTTTTTTTAATTTTTTGATACTTACTTTTGTTTTTTTTTTTCATTTGAGACGACTTAATAAATTAAAATGATTAAAATATATTAAATAAAAAATACAAAAGCATTTATGCCTAAAAACCTCTTGTATTTGTTTTATTGCCCAACTCAGGGGTTAATGTGGTTCCAAAGAGAGAGCAGTGTTTTTTAAGATTATTTTATTTTTATTATGATTTTGAAAAAAAAAAAAGAAAAATTATAAACGTATGAGACTCATCTATCTATTCATCAAAATTATAAGTTATTTTCAAACAGAAAGAGTTTATAACGGCTATTTTATGGAACGGGCTCCAAATTTGGCAAATTTAATATCCTTGGTAAACGATTATTAATATTCATATATTATTGAAAATCTCAAAAATTACGATCTGTAGGTTGAACACGAATATATAAGGACAATCATCGAACAGACAAGCTTAAATCGATTTATATAATAATTTTGAGTGGGTTTGTTTTACACCCTCTAGGTATATGGGATAACGTGTTTAAAAAAATGACCCCGGTCACCCTTTTTTGAGAGCTACTCTTCCGATAAATTTTATCAAAACTTTCGGAATAAGGTAAATTATTTATATTTTGCAAATTCGCCTGCAATAGGTATTCTGTTAATTCTTAATCTGAGTTTTTTTGCAATTTTTTTTTGTCGGTTTAGAAAATTTTGTTTAATGTGGTGGATTGCACTTTCATTTTAATTTATATTCATCTCCTTTATCGAGCCATAAATTTCTCCAATTTTGAATTGTAACCAAAATTACGGTTTTGGTTTATCTGCCAATTTATTTTATACTTTTCCTTTTTTCTTTTACCTTAGAAAAAAAATTGATTCGAATTTTTGAAATTTTATGTTTTTATTGCAATTGTCTCAATTATAAAATATCATATAAAACTTAACTGTTAAAGCTACCGCGTAGTAAGCTTAACAAAATGCGTCCATTATGTAAGAGAAATATGCTAAACACTATACTCTTTTAACATTACCCTCCAGATTTGATCGTACTTGATTTCTTCTTCTCTTCAGGTTTACAAATGCAAAATTCAAGACACATGAAATTGTCGCTCCGACCAATGACTATTTAAAGCAAGTAAAGAAAAATGACTACTTTCCGCTGATTATAAGCGTGTCTAACCATTATTCAATTCAATTCAAATCATTATCAAGTATGCATGGTGTATCAAGTTTTTTTAGAATACAGTTAAGCGTTTGCACTCCAATGTTCAGTCACGCTCGACATCGTATTTCTTAAACCAACTTACTTCTTATATTGTTGAGAGAGAAGTTAGTTTCATCTGACAAAATGTTGATGCGACAGCAACAGTGGTACGAAAGGAGCTGCAGGTAAGGACCAAAGGCAGAGTACTTTTTCAAGCGAACAGTCGTATGACGTTACGTTTATGATTATGCCTAAGTGCCGCATCCGAGCTGGGCTGCGATGACAAAATAGAAACGACTGCATTGTATGGCTTATGGACAATGTAAGCTTAATCGTTTTCTT
Organism: Glossina brevipalpis; assembly: GCA_000671755.1. Lineage (NCBI taxonomy): Eukaryota > Metazoa > Arthropoda > Insecta > Diptera > Glossinidae > Glossina > Glossina brevipalpis. Next base: position 1,260,200 of record KK351018.1, read on the forward strand.
ATAATAAGCGACAATTGAATGTGATGCCAATCAGCGGGGTATTATTGCCTACATGCCCAGCAATTTTTTAAATTATTAAATGCTTTTGTCTTTTTCAAACACAGTTAGCACAAATTATTCTCATCAAAATAATTTATCCCTTACTAACTTCGACCAGCTTTCATGTGTTTTTAACAAAATGGTCGATGAGTTAGGCGGTGGGTAAAAGAAAGGTGAGAAGTGCAAAGGCTTAAATTTAACCTTAAGCTCGATGTTTGCAATTTATAACTTCCATTATTGCTTTAGGTTTGAGAATACTTGGACATATTTTGAGAATATCTGTACACATATAATATTAAATAGACAAATGCAAATTAGCATACCTTCGTTCTCCTTGAATTCCACAAATCTTGTTTAGTCCTGTTGAATAAAGTATCGAAACTAATTTCGCTAATTATAACATAAAAATTGCACCTAACCTGAAACAAGTTTATATATATAAAAAAAAAAGTAGAAACAAAAACAAAGAAAATAAAAAATATAATATATTTTTTTGAAATGTCAAATTTATTTGTAATGTTAAGATGTATATGTAAGAAAAAGGAACTCATTGTTGAATTAAGGCGTAACAAAAAAAAGATATAAATTTTTTTTTCTATGCACCTCACTTCAAAATATTAGAATTTAGTTGAATTAATCTCTTTAATTTTTGTTTTTTATTTGAAAGATTTTAGTAATGATCACATGATATTAATTTCGACTAAGTTCTATTGTTGTCTTTTATAGTTTATTAATAAAATTTATGATTTCCATTCACAATCGTATTTCGCAGAAAAAGCAATAATAAGATTTTTACAAAATCGGTCTTGAAATTATAAGACTCGTAAATGTATTTACTTGAAAATGAAAAACAAAATATGAAAAAGTTTTTTTTTGATTTGAATACATCGGTTAAGATATAATAATAATTATACTGTACCGCTGAACCGATGCATAAAAATATAATTTAACTCTAAAAGTGAGTTTTTCAAATTTCCTTCTTTCCCTTTCCCTTTCATTTTCAAAGACACTTTTAATTTAAAGTAACATAAAATTGAAATCTTTTAATAGTTAGTTAGTTCATTTGGCAGTACTAGTCTACAACTGAACAACATTAATAACGAATAGAGAAAATGCTTCGTCACTGCTAATAGACTTTAAAAGCATTTAAAAATGAAAATTCTTTAAAACAAATACATATGGTTTAATTACAAAAATTTATTTATTTAATTTCTAAGCAAAATTTTCTTTTTTTTTTTTTAATTTTTAGCTGAAAGTACATCGAAAACACAATAAAAGAAAAATGTTTTTTAAATGCCTTAAAAATTTGTTTTGTCAATACAAACATTACAAAGAGTTACAATTACTGTACGTAAACAATTTAATATATTTTTAACAATTTTTTACACTAAGCATAATCCTACACTAATTTTCAACAACTTTCTTATTTGCTTCCACATCCACCATCAAAGAATGGTTGCCCCCTAAATTTGTTACTTTGATTGCAAGGTGCACATATAAGCATATATTTATTCATTTTGAGTTTCCAAATCGATTTTTAAATAAATAATATTCACGACTTAAAAAAAAAATTAATATTTATTAAAAAAAAATGTTTTTTTTTTTTATTAAATATGTACGTTGTAAATATGCCGTGCCTGCGAAAAATAATCACATGAAACTATTTGAAAAATTCAAGCAATTAAGTCTAACTTAGTGGGCAACTATTTAGGTCTCCGATGGTGGGTATTAATTGATGGACTAATGATTAATTTCTGAATTTCTAGTATAAAAATTGGCAAAATTTCTTAACAACGACACAGTATAACCATTGCCAAGCCAGCTATGTGCAAATTTGTGCCACAGATGTTGATGGATGTGCACGATATTGTTAGTAGAAGCTGTTTCAGTATTTCGACATGTTATAGCGGCATGAGCAATGATTTGACCGCGCCGTTTAAGTAAATATCAGTTGATGAATGACATGTAATTGGTGAAAATCACATAATTCTCTACTAACCGGGCGCATAACTCTTGCCGCACTGTGGCTGTAAACTTATTCGCCACCACTAAAGCTGTAGTGATGCCAAACACCAAATTGTAAAGTAAAACAATTTGGAAATTTCCCAACCATTCGATGGCACCAAAATCACCCAGCAGGTCAAAATTGGTGATACCTTCAACGTCATAAAGATGAGCAGTAAAATATTTGCTTTTGTTTTGTTATTAAGTTTGTTTTACCTATAATGCGGCTCAACAGAGGCAAGGCAGAGCTTAAAATCAACAGTAAAGCACAATTCACTATCAATTGTGACAGTGAGGTTTTACGTCTTTGCGGTCGTACCTGACGCATAAAGGGCATTGTATAAAACCCTACTGCTGATGTGGTGCCCAAATAGAATATTAAACATACTTCGAGACCTGCCCCAAGGGGACCTAGTTTTGATAACGAAGTTATGCCCAACGTAAATTGCTAAAAGTAAAAAAGGAAGAAATTAAAAAACTTTTTTTAAAAAAAACCGTTTAATGTATTAAGACCAACCCTGGTACTTAGCGGTAAAGCCTTAATGCCAATAAGCAATTCTAAGGTGTTTTGCACCACTAACAGTATAGTAATGCCGGTAAAGAGCAGTAATAGCAGCATGGCAAGTGGATACACGAAATTTCTTTGAAAAGCTGACGATTTACGCAGCTTTTCTAGCTCTTTGCGTTCAGACTCTAATTCTCTCAGTCTTTCATTTAATTTGGCTTGATGTTCATGAATTAGTTCACCATTCCTTGATTTGCGCTGCATGAGATGAACCAGCGAGGAATGTTGACTATAATGTGCGTAATAGTTGCTAAAGTTGTGACCATTGACTTCGTAACGTGCACTAAAGCTATTATTATTCATTGCCATCTGTGGCGCATCATAACTCTGACCATCGCAATAACATAGGACTACGGTTGAACCGTTTGAACATTCGTTGACGCTGGCATTTTGCATTTCTAAATTGGCCAGTTTGCGTTTAACACTGGCCTCCTCCAGATGAAAGGCAATGTATTCCTCATTGACATCACGCAACAAGTGGGGTTTAACTAAAACTTGACCAACTACACCAAAAAGTCGAACAAACCCGAACGGGGTGCAAACTTGAAAAAAAAAAAAATATTAAAGTATGAAACAACATGTAAAATATAATATTAATAGTATATAAAAATAAAAATGTAATAAATCCAATAAAAAATATTCAACAAATTTTTGCAAATAGTTTTTTTCTCAAAATAGTTTGACATATAGATACCGTCATTTTCGACGAATCTATAATGTGTTACACACTCATAATTAATCTTCACATTTAAAGATTGATTAAAATTTATGCGTTTTCCAAATCCCCTTTGTGTGTTTTTTTTCTTTTGCGATGTACGATTTGACTACTAACGACTAACGACTCTTGTAACATCATTACCTAGCAAATGCAGGTCTCCATGGTGACTTCCATAAATAGAAAATTACTTTAAGAAGAAACTTTCAATAGAAGGCGGCATTGATTTTTAAATTAGAATAAAATTTATTCACTTTGACTACTTATATTTTTTTAAGTGAACAATTGAAAAGACTGTCAAATAATTCGGAAAAAATTCCAAATAGTCGTAAAAACAAATATTATTTTCAAAATATATCTCATATATAATAACAACGTTATGTTGGCTCCTGGTTTTAATGAAGATTTTTTGGAATTTGAGTCGAAAGTTCATCAGGTAATGAAATTGCTTGAGGATATAAGTGTGGCCAATAAAAAAGAAGGCGAAGACGTGAAAAAGTAAGTAACGCATTATCTTTTCCTTTAACATAATGTTGTAATTGTAATCATTGCCTTTTAATCAAAAATTCAGGCCGGAGAAGGATATTTACCAAGATATAGATAAAAACAATTTCATAGTAACTACGCGTGAAAATAGTGTTTCAGTGAATAAGAAAAAAGGCACGCCTTTAGAAGAATTGCAACGCACTTCTGACAGTGCAATAGAAATGGATAAATTTACATTTATGCAGCAACTCGAATTAGATGCCAATGACCGTCACAAAGCATTTAAGGAACGTGAGCGCATTGCCCAAAACTTCAGAGCGTATGTGATAAAAGGGAAAAAGATGCAACATTTAAATCTCATTTTTTTTACAGTCTCGGCAATGAGGCCTATCGCAAGGCAAACTACGAGAAAGCTATTAACATGTACACGAAAGCAATCGATCATATCAAGGACAGCCCGATTCTTTATAATAATAGAGCTTTAAGCTATATCAAGTGATCGATTTTACATTTCTGTTGCAAATTTCAAATATTATCTTTAAAATATTTACAGATTGAAAAACTTTAAACGCGCAATCATGGACTGTGACTATGTTTTGAATAAATTAGAGGAGAAAAATCTACGATCTTGGTTATATCGCTCCGCGGCTTATAAACGTCTTGGAGATGAAAACAATTTCGAGAATAGCATTAAATTGGCTCGCAAAAATAATCCGAAGAAAGGTGCAACAATTGACGAGTTCTTAGATAAACTTAAACTGGAAGGAATTTAGTGTTCGATTGACGAATTTTGAAAAAAAAAAAAAAAAATGGAAAAATATTTACATTTAACATGAATAATTTCTTCTTTATCTTTAACATTACATGTGATTGACATTAAAATAATATTTGAGAATTATCAAAATTAACTTCTCTTCTAGTTGAAATTATTGAAGGAGGAATCTTCAAATATGGAAGCAAGGTAAGAATCAAAGAAATGAGAGTATAAAGGGTACGGTACATATAACTATTTGCGCGGATTTAGATTACAAGTTCCACGATCTATTCATTCAAATCAAAAATGTTGTTATTGGTTAGAATAAAAAACAATTAAGAAAATTGGTTGGCTGTAACTGAATTTTTTATACCTGTCAACTTGATCCGAGAAAAATTTTGAAAATAATTAACGGATAGGCGTACTAAATTTTATTCATTTTTTCTGAATATCTTGGAAATTTTTATTGTTTATCTGTTCTACTTTATGAATAGTGGCACTAATTTGACTCATTTTCAATATCAACGTACGTGTAAAAGCTTTCAATGTTTTTGCCTAATTTGATCCAAATATCTACTTTTCCGATCTGGCACGTTCGTATTGCGCACATTACGCAGTTAAGCAGAGGCAGACAATAGGCATGGCCGATTTTTTAAGTTTTTATGCAGATACTACATAATAGTAGATAGACACAGTATTCATGGATATTTTTATAGATCTATCTGCTGTAGTTTATGAGTAACGAGCAATAAGCACATTTTTTTTGTTTTCGAAAAGAGAATTGTTATCAGTTTACTATAGGCGTCCCCTTTAACTAACTCTACCCATTTTCATTGCAAACCTACAGACAAAAACTTGCAATTTTTCTGCCAAAATTGGGGCCGATATTTTTATTTTTGCGACCAGAAAAATATTTAACACAGATATGTACAGACGTACTGATGGACCATGCCTAAATCGACTCTAAATTTAAGGCTTATCGAGAATATATATATCTTATAGTACCTCCGAAGCTCCCCTTTGGGTGTTGCGGACAACATGACAAAGAAAATGTACCCATCCTTCGGTGATGGTTATATATATATATATACATATAAAAAAAAACTACTTTTAGAAAAAAATTATACCCGCTTAAAGCAAATTTCCAATATGGACGGAATGACGATAAGAAATCTTCCACTTAGATTTCAAATGGCAAAGAGAGATAATAATGTAAATGAAAATAAGAAAACTTACCAAGGAGCAGTAGCACGCCCAGAAATGAAACACATGAATACAGGAAAGGTAAGTGAACGCTGCCCAAATCTATAATTACAATAAAAATAATAATAATGTGTTGAATATAAATTCTTTGCTCCCTACTATATTGAGAACAAACACATCGCCGCCCCTATGTTTACTAAACGTCACATATGGATGAGCATGGCACGCTAAACATTTCCGGTGTCATGTGTTTGTTAATTTATAAAATTACATAAAATGAGGTAAATCATGCTTGTCCAACCTACAATACGCCAGACAATGAGTTGAATTTTCGTCGTTTTTAAAATTCGAAACATGACAAAAGCGTTAAACAAGGTTGAAATTATTTAATTACAAAAGAAAATAGATTATTCTCCACACTATCAGCATTTTGTGATGCATTTATTAGTTGAACAGCAAAGATATTTATTTGTTGATGTTTGGTTATATTGAAAACTTACTCAATAATGACAAAAAGCCGATTTTTTCTGGATCCATGACAGCGGAAAGTACGTAAGTGAAACCGAAAACTACGGTAGCCAATAAGCTAAATACTGTAAAAGTCTCGTAAGCACGGGCTATGATACCCTTTTTGTGACCGGAAAATCCAGTCGATTCAGTAAATAAATAAGCGAAGGGTAAAAAGATGAACAGCGATAAATTGGAAAATAAGAAGACATGATTCCAAAGACCTAAAAACAAATATGGAAGAAATAACCGTAAATGTTTGAAAAAGAATTTTTAATTTTTTATTTTATTTTAATAGTTCTCCCTCTACCTTGGATCAATGAACTGTTTAACCATTTAACATAGTAACTGCTCGGATAAAGTAATAACACTTCATTACTTGCTATTGAAGCAGGCAATAAAAGAGCAGCTCCCACTGCTATCGCCATTGAAAAAATGCAAAGCCATGAGCTAATAAAATTTAATGAAAGAAAAAAACAAAATTTTAATAGAAATAATATTTATCTCAATATACGATAAGTTTGCTTTCTTCTTCTTACCTTATACGATAGACTAACAATTCATCTTCATCGTTGGAAAATACATCATCACGATCTTTACGTCGAAAACGTGATATTAAAACATATGAAGCAATATAGAGTACAATCAATAATAAAAGAAAGATCTGAATATGGAATAAATGTAAGAAAAAAAGAAATTAATGTTGAGAGTTACAATACAAGTTTATAAGTTTAATAACATTTCATAAGCTTTTGATATTATTTCCTAGTTTGGTCATCACTCGAAGATGACCTATTTAAATTACGTTTTGTGTAAATGTTTATTCATAACGTATGAACTAATTATTGATCTTTCTCTTAATATCTAAGTTACGAGATACCTGAGGCACGTCATGAATCTAATATTCGGAGAGACAACTATTTTATTGCAATGATTGAAAAACAGAAGTTTTAAAAAAAACTGGAAAAACTATTAAATTAACTTTGTATTGGAATAGTTAAAGATTATAACGGGTTAAAAAAAAGAACATAAGCTCGTCACGAAAAGCAATCAAAATATAATATAATTCTTGCTATGACCACTAATTATTAATAAGAAATTGTTTGTTTTGCTTAACAAAACTAAAACTCAAGCATATATTATAAATATATATAGTATGGCGGGCGATTAAATTAAGGAATTATCTGTACGTCATTGAATCACTGTCCTTACCAAAAAGTAAAAAATTGTATCTTACGTGGTATATTAGATTTGTGTGTAGATGTATATCAGAAGCATTTTTGTAGACGATTTCAGTTTGTTTCCTCATCTATCTCTCCATCTGTCTGTCCATGTGTTCTTGTGACCAAACTACAGTTTTTAAGAAATTTTAACGGAGCTTGAGATTGGATGAACCCTATTTCAATCGAGCCATATTTACGATCACTCCCTATATAGTGCCTTATTTAAAAAAAGTTTCTGTATATGACAAAAGTTATAATTTCTGTTTTTTTTTTTTTGGCAGAAATTAATGTTTTAGTATATAAAGTAAATATAAAAAATGTTAAATCGAATGGGAGAATTTTTTAAATCACATTTCGTATAACCGCTCGTATTAGAAGTAAGTCTTTATATGGTAAAAATTTTTTAAATATTTTATAATGCAAATAAGTTCCTGATAGTAATTTGACATAAAAATAAATTTTAATAGACTTGGGTCATGTAATTCTATTTTTTGGACCCAACCACATATAAGGGGTCCCGCGAATAGTAAGCTTTAATGCGATAAAAAGATCTGATCTTTAACATTTCATCGTGCCACAGCAAGTATGGATCAAGTAGATTTATTTTTTGGAACCCACCTCATATAAAGTTTGCCATTAAAAATAAGCTCTTATATGGCAACAAAGCCTAACATTTAGCAATTTAAGGCAGAAATAGTAGAAAGATAATTGAAGATCCTAGGGCTGGCTCTCATCAAAACTTGTCTTAACACGGAAACAAGTGTGATTTTTGAAATTTTTTGTCACAAACGTAAATGAAGAATTTCATTAGCCAAAGTGATGTAGAGCATTTAATGATCGGTTTCCCTCACAATAATGCTTTTTATTTCAAGTTTAATGTGGTATATGGAACATGTCTCTACGAAGTTGAACAAGAATTGTTTCTTAATCAGCAATAGATGCATTCACCAATTAGAAAATCTACTGTTAGTTGTAGCATTAAAAATAGATCCCATTTTATCTTGAAGCAATGAAAGAAATAACTGTAAATATTTTAATAGAACATTTACTATAAAAGAAGAGCAGAGAGAGAGAGAGATAAATAAAAAAAAAATCATTACAATTTAAGAAACAAATTGCAGTAATATAAATAAATAAATAAATAAAATTTATCTATAATTCAAGTGCGAGTACAAGGGTCTTCATTATCAGAAAGTGAGTGTTGCCAAATTAAATCCCGCAAAAGTAATTTCATTAGATTCTCTTTATCAATAAATCCTATTTTTATATACAAATTGAACTTTGACGCGTAAGTAAAAATTGTATAAAATACAAGAGAAAAAAACAAAAAAGAATTAAAATGTTAAGAAATCAACGTATGAATACAAACATATCTTGATGCCCGTTACCCATACTAAAATTATGGAAAATGTACTCTCTACAGAGAAAAAGGAAAATTTCTTTATTATTAATGTCTTCGTGCAAAGTAAATTAATAATTGTGAAGAGAAATTTTGAACTTTGAACTTTTTCCTAAAATATGTACTTCTTAGTTGATTAACAAGAATTTAGAATCATTGAGAAACGAACTTAGGATAGTTCTTCCGAAAGCCATTAGAAAATGAAGGCGTAAAAATTTGATCTTTCTATTTTTTGGTCAACATCGATTTCGAAATCAATTGAAAGATTGGTAGGGTTCATCTTCGCATCGATTCGCGCGTCCATTAAAATTTAAAATTTTTAAAAATCGAAAAATTGAAACAGAGAATATTGAAAACTTGTACGTTCAATGTATATCCAATTTGAAATTTGGGGTCCATTTTTTATACGCAGTACAGGATATGCTTGTGTATAATATATACTAATAATGAACATAGCTTGCTTCAGTGAACAACAGCCCCAATTCAGGTTTGATATTTCTAGTAATTACTACAAGACAGATAAAGGTTTCTTCTCGACGAAAAATGGGGTTTTTTTTTATTGGACAAAGAAGAGACATACATGTAATTGTATGTGTATCCTTTCTAAGGAAAACATATAAGGGTACGATTAAAAATATATAATTACTGTTATTTAATGAAGTAATTCCTCCTTTCATTTTCTTTCATAGCTAACTCGTCTATCAGTTTCCAAATTATTTACATAAACATATCGTATCTTCGTCAAGATCAAGTTTCAGATTATATAGACCTCATTGTTTATAAGATGGTTTAAATTTCATATGAATTTTGTTTACGTTTAAATATAAATATAAATAAAACGAATATTGAATTTTATTTACGTAAGCGTCAGAAGAGATATTTATTTATTATTTTTATATTGAAATCACAAGAAATGTGTGGTTGAAAGCTAGATAAGCAGTTTCATGAATTTTCAAAATAATACCAAAGGGCAGTGCATTTACTATTTTGCCTAAACATTTGTAGGCACCGCGTTTGACCAAAAAGAGCATCTTATTGATAATTCAGAGGGCTGCTTGGAGCTGTGTAGAAAAAATAAAAAGGATTTTTCATTCGATGTTTGACAACATATGAAATGTAAGGTAAAACTGGTAATCAGCCGAGTAGAAGGTCGGCTGAGAAAATTATTGACTATCTTGACACGACACAAAGAATCTACAGTATATAACAATCTATAGAAGTATAGAAGAAGTATGTAACAGTATATGACACCAAGACATTGCATCGTATCAAAAGTCTACCACAACAAAATGGCAAAAAAAAAGTGATCCTACGAACTTATTGAATGATGTATTGTATGAAAATCAACCACGCAATAACGTTAACTGTAAACGTACCGTTATATTGCGTATTTATAATACGTGAATAACTTTAAATAGATCATTCTTTTGGTTGGTCAAGATTATTTTGGAGTTGAAATGGTTTTTATTCTCCCATCAATTCTAGACATGCTTGTAAGCGAAGGATCAACTCATCCTTAAACTTAATCTTTAGAAAGCAATGTATGCAAACATGCCTTCGTTGATCATTTAGTTCATTGACGATCCAAATCCCTATTTCAAACTCGTTAGTGGTTTTCTATGAAAAAAAAAGGAAATTATTTACCTAGGCAAACCCATTAAGAGAAACCATAGTTGAATGCCGCAACCTGAAAAACAAAACGCGAATTTTTATTTAATTAAGTTTTTTTTTTTTTGTTTTTTAAACGTTTATAAGAAATATTCGCAAGCAGCATATCTATAAATAGTCTTTGGAGTTTATGATTACAACTATGTTGACTACGCCCATAAGAGATATCTGTGTAGGTTTTTTAAAGATAACATCGCACACATTTGGTGTTTTTTCTTTTTTTGCTCTTTTCCTCTTCATAAACATTTAAAGAAAAAAAAATTTGTGTTTAAAAAAACTGTTTATTTCCTTTGCGTAACTGATGAATGAATAACAAACGCATACGATTTGTCCCCAATCGTTTCCACTCCTTACGCCAATATATGAATTTAAGCAAACTTGGGTTTCACCCTATATTGTGGGCTATATTTTACAGGCAGTGTGCGTGCATGTGAGTACGAGTCACAAAAAAACGCGAATATTTCAAAACTACAAACAAACACAAAAGCTCTGTTAATGTTTACTAATTCTTTTGAATTTTCAAAAGAAAAAAAATTCTGAAAAGTTTATTTGTGATCACAACTCCTTCTTAATAGATAGATGTTCAGAAGAAGCATACAAAGACAAATTTATAAGCATAAGACTAAATGAAAAGTTCATTAGAAGTCAGTGACTTCATTGGTTAGCAGCCATGCTTTCCAAGTGAAACATAAAAGCGACTATTTTTAAACATATTTTTCCTTTTTGTCATGTCTTTGATATTTTTAAGATTCCAATTATGTCTTCGCATTACATTAGTGAGTATATCTTTAAAAATAAATTTTCACTCACAATGTATGTCCATCATAAGTGCATCATGCATTGTTTACCATAAATATCTAATGTCTGCCATTATTCGATATTTACAACTAACAATAAATCACTTTACAAATTTTAACATAAATTTTGTTAACAGGTTTAACCCATAAATTAAAAAAACCGATACAAAAAACATCGTCTGCTCATGCAAATACTATCAACCGTTTGCCTTAGGATTCGTACATTTGTAGCTTTCCTATGTACGTCGGTTGCAAGACAGTCTAATTAATTTAATTAATTTAAGCGGCTTAAAAAGTTAATCACTTAACTTCAACTATTTTCTATGAAGTCTGCAAATGCTCGACTCAGGGTCGATGCACGATACGTATTGTAAATTATTGATTGAGTTAAATGTATTTGGGAACATCGACGTTTTCGAAATTTTATGTTTCACTTTTCAATTATTCTTAAGAATTTTAAAATTCCCATCATGTTATTTTGAGATTATCCGTATCTTAAAATGATTGCTTATCGCTTATGGCTTATAGTAAATTAAAATTTTTAAACTCATAACTAGGATGGACGAAATTATGTTCATTTTTATTATCGTAAATTATTATTTCTTTTATTGTAAAACAGATGGCACACAAACAAGTTTTTTTTTTTTTAAATATTTTTTTTTTGCAAATTTTTGCTCTTGCAGTGAAAGTTTTTCTTTTCTTACACTAATTGCAAGCAACACCTTTTCAATACCGAAGAAAGTGAATTGCATGAGAGTGAATACAAAATTAAATAACGGTGGCAGAAGCAGGCGTTCAATTAATTTTTTCATAAAATTATAAAATATATTTTTTACTTGAAAGACTATTAATTATTACCATGTGTTCGATTTATAATTCAGAAATCGTTATTACTGCCATTGTATTTCAGCTAAATATTACCTTGCTTCGCAAGTTTACGAAAGGCAGAAACAGTCAATCAATATATTGCGAGTCAGATTTAAAAGAGCAGTAATTTTTCTAAGAAAAATTCCGAATTGTACGGTGTATATCGTGATTTTAACTCAAAACATACACCAAATTTCAACAGTTTGGATGTATAGACGGGGAAAAATGGAGAAACCGCCGGAAGTTTTAAAAAAAAAAAATCCATTACCTACAAAAAATGTTTTCTAAGCGTTCTTAAAAAATTGCTTGTGGGAAATGACTCTGTGCTGGTACATTATGGCCTAACGTCTTAACTGACAATTTCCAGCTAACAAAATTTTTTTTGGGAAAGGTTTAAGTCTTTTTTAAAAACAGTTCCAGTTTCGTTGAGATGACCGTTGTTATTCAACATAAGGCTGAGACCAATTGGAGGATTTTGAATTCTTTTTTCAAAATATTAAAAGTGTGAAATGAAAAATTTAAGGTGGTGAAGTTTTTGAAGTTGGTTATCTAATCGACTGTAGAATTGCAAATTTTCTCGCCTTTCCTTTCTTATTTCGATTCAGGCGTTGTGTGGAGCGAGCCATTCTATCTTTGATATCTACAACAAAACAGACATTTTCAAGCAAAAAATCTTCAAGGAACTAGAATGGGGAGGCATGTTTGAACGCTTTTATAATCTTGAAATTTCAAACTAATGGAAAAAAATTTCTAGAAACTGAGCGCATCATAAATCGAACACTTTTCCGCTCTTTTTATTCGAATTTTTCCAATACGTTTAAAATGAAAATCTCTGGCGAAATGGTTGGCGGATTTTCGACAAATTAATTTAAATATTTTTTTATTAATAAAAGAATGTTTTTTTTTTTCATATGCTCGCTGAAACAAACGATTTTCAAGTGCTTAACCAACAAGGACATTCAGGTAATCGCGTTTGGTAAACACGCATTTAGTTTAACGCAAGCAGTACGTACGTGTTTGACACTGTACCTAGCAGATGTGATATAGTTCACACTTCAGTTGTTATAAGAAAATTTTGTATGGAAAACACTGTAGAATGTATAGAAAACTAACTTTAATTCTAATCTAATTATAGTTAGAGAATTGAATGAAAAATATCAAAGACCTTGCAGTTGTGCAAATTTCATGGAAAGCAATGTTTTTTTTTATAAAAATAATTGTTTTTTTCTCTGTAAAGGTAGTGAAATTGTAGGCAAAAAAGAAAGAAGAACAACACCAAATATATATATGTGTCCATACATTGAATGCCACGAAAAAGCAAACAAAAACAAGCAACTAAAATAACTATAAATATGTGTTGTGTGTATAATAACATATGTACGTATTTTCTTCTATCAACAAACATGTTAGAGTGAGTCAAGAATATAGTTCACGGACGTAAACACTGAATTAGAAACTTCCGAAAACCATATTCAAGAGAAATCCATTTGTGATCACCAAAATCTATACTTTAGAGAAGTACAGGGAAGTATATATAACAAGCGTAACGGGAAATGAAGAAGAAAAAGCGTATTGATATTATTGGGCATAAGATAAGCGATTGGGTCGTCGATTAACACAAAAACTGTGACATTCAGACATCCACGATATTAACTAATGTAAACAATTTTAAGCACGAACACAGGCAACTTACTTTAATGCACATCCTTTTCGATCATCTTGTCTAAAACTATTAAAAATAAATAGCTACTTTTAACTTTGTATCTGGAATGGCTTGCTAGTTTCTTGAAAGGCAATTTAATGTCGAATATTTTTTTCTTTTTGTTTACTTTCGCCAGGTACGATACGCTTGTTTGAGTTTTAAACGATAAAGTTACCAATGGCAGATTGGCAGGAAATGTTAAACATAAGAGTTACCTGTTGCACGTAGTTGCTGTTATTTGGTCTTTTTTACTGGGTCGCTGTGTTCAGTAAATTATTCTAAAATCCTTTTGTGTAGTTTGCGTTTTATATTTGCAAGCTTATTTTTTTTTCAATTAAAATAAAGAAAAATTCTAAACAGGCATCTACAATCGATTTTCACCAAATTATCCACACACGTAATAAGTAAATAATAACTTTTTTAATGAGACTCCAAAATCATTTATATCGCTAAGAAAAAATCTATAAAGGATACACACAATTCTTTTAGGTGCAATAAGTAAACTATCACGCTTAGATAATTCATTTCTTAAATTGTCTTTACTTACGATATGTTCTCGTACTGTATTATGGAATATTTGCAACTTCAAATCGGTAACTTCATCTTCTTCATCATCCGACATGCTGTTCATGAAATTTGTTGTGGCCACTGCTCTACAGTTAGTTATTTCGTCCCCAGTCAACCAATTCGCACAGTTTGGAATTTAATTATTCCAGACTTAGAAAAACGCTCATACGTTACTCGTACACTTAATCTTTATATTTTTTAAAATTTTCTTCGATTTCATTTAATCTTTATTTTTTCATCCGTTCTCAGTTTTAATTTTTTATTTTTATATGTTTACGCGTCGCGTCCTTTAAGCGTTGTTGTGCGCACTGATTGTGTATATGTTAATGTGTCGATAAACAGTTTGTGTTTTACGTTCCTCTCTGCAAAACTTTTTTTTAATTTTACAATTTTTCAACCTTTAAAATTTTTTACACCTCTTTTTTTTCTATTAATTTTTACAGGACTTTTTTAGAAAAACATTTAAATTCGTTTTACGGAAGAAATTAGAAAAGTTAGTTGTAGTCCGACTCTCCGATTGCTTTTCCTAAATTT
Organism: Glossina brevipalpis; assembly: GCA_000671755.1. Lineage (NCBI taxonomy): Eukaryota > Metazoa > Arthropoda > Insecta > Diptera > Glossinidae > Glossina > Glossina brevipalpis. The sequence continues at coordinate 1,275,230 of KK351018.1, forward strand.
TTACATCTAAATTCTGAATACAAATCAAATGCAATAGTGTAGAGTTGTCATGTATTTCTCTCGGAGCTGGTATATATGGCAAATGCAAAATTCCCATTCTTTTAGATAAATCCGAAAAACAGGACGCGGTCATATGTCGCACTATTTGGCACTGTATTGCGTTAACTTTATCTGGTAAACTTTTCAATAAAAGATGTTCCATATAAATGTTTGCTTGTTGTATGCCTTATCAGTAGATTGAAATTTAATCACGTCACTCATCCTCGTACAATTAACATAGTTAACGACTGCTCATGTTCACGCTCTTTTTTTGATCTTTTACTTTAAATTATTGTTATCTTATCAGTTACTAAAGACAAACATGCTAAAGTAAGTATAGAATTTAAAACAGTGATGTTAACTGTGAAGAAGTTGAGGCATAAGAAAAGTATTTTTTAAACATTCGACTTTACGTAGAATTAATAGAATTCAATCAGAAAGTTCACAAGTTGAGCAAAAAGCAAACTTAAAAACAGAGTGCAGAGAAGTAATCATTTACATATTAAAACAAGAGCACGTGTTATAAGAACAAAAAGAAACATTTGTAAACAAAATTCTGTAAACAAAAACACGCATTTCTTATCATATTTATATAACTATATAACATCCCAATCTTCATTTCTTGCATGTGCAACGTCCCTGTTTTTTCTTTTTTAAGGCTTGCGAAAGTAACATAAATAGCCTATTTATGTAACACGCCTGTGTTGTTTTACACTTAAACATTCGATAATACAAAATATCATTGCAAAGAAATTAATTAAAGCCAAAAACATCATTCTAGTAATTGATTGTCCCAAATTTGATAATGTCAGAATATCTTTTAATTTTTTTAATATATATGAAAATGTACACAATCTTCTCAACACTTGTGAGGAAGTAACTACGTTTATAAGGCAAATATAATATATCATCTTAATCTCTGGTATCATTCAATCTTTAATCTTAAATTTTTATGACTCTATGATTTTAAAACGTCAATCTATTTTTTTTTCTTCTTTTCCAATTTTTAAGATTCATTTTTAAATCAGCCAAAACTTGCATTCCTCTGCTTGTGGTTAACGTTAAACGCTGTCGATTGCAACGAAAGATTGCAACCCTATGCTTGTTGTCATCGCAAATCGTTGTCGTTAGCAAGTTTATCTAACTGTACGCAGCTAATGGATTAAATAAAATATCAAAAGCCTAGTCTGTCACTTTTCTTTGACTTGAAAAACTAGTTACCGTGTAAACGCGTGTGTGTACTTTGTTTTTAAACTTTTTTTAATTCACTTTTTATTTAAAAGCAACAATGTCTGTAGTTATTGAAACCACAATCGGCGACATGACTGTTGATCTATTTACTGAAGAGAGACCGATGGCTTGTCTAAATTTTCTTAAACTCTGTAAATTGAAATACTATAATTACAATTTGTTCCATACTATTGAATCAGGATTCATAGCACAAACAGGCGACCCCACTGGTATCGGTGACGGTGGCGATTCGATTTTTGGTGTGTTACAGGGACCAGAGAAGAGGTTTTTCCAAGCAGAAGATCTTCCTAAAATATATCATGCCAATGCTGGCTTGGTATCACTAGTAAGCGCCGGAAAAGGTTTAGTTGGAAGTCAGTTTTTTTTCACTTTGGGCGAGAATCTTGAATCTTTAGACGGCCAACATTGTGTAATTGGAGAAGTAGTAGAAGGCAATGAAGTTTTACGTAAGATCAACGAGGCCATTGTGGATGAAAAATTTAGGCCATATCAAGATATCCGTATTACTCACACCGTGGTATTAGATGATCCATACGCGGACCCTAGAAGCTTTCGAGAACCAAGCCGTTCACCTTCTCCGACCGCGGAAAAGTTGAGAAACGGGCGTATTGCAGCAGATGAAGATATTGATGATACAGATGGCAAGACTATGGAAGAAATTCAAGAAATGTTAGCAGAACGTGAAGCCAAAGCCAGAGCCACTATTTTAGAAATTGTCGGTGATTTACCAGATGCGGAAATGGCTCCACCAGAAAATGTTTTATTCATTTGTAAGTTAAATCCAGTGACGACAGATGACGACTTGGAAATTATATTCAGTCGTTTTGGTAAAGTCAAAAGCTGCGAAGTAATAAGAGACCGCAAATCAGGTGATTCCTTGCAATATGCCTTTGTGGAGTTCGAAAATAAAAAAGCTTGTGAAGCAGCCTTTTTCAAGATGGATAACGTTCTTATTGATGATCGTAGAATTCATGTAGACTTTTCACAGTCTGTGGCTAAAATTAAATGGCGTGGTAAAGGTCGCGGCGTAGAAGGCGACAGCAGGAGTTTAGATTTCAACAACTTAAGAGGCAGTAGGCGCGATCTTCAGAGCAGAAGGAAACAATTACCAGAAAGAGGCAGAAGAAATGCGCGGTCGAGGTCGCGAATGCGCAACGAAATGTGTTCCAAAGAAAGAGTAAAAGTTAGAGAAGAACGCCACCATAAACAAGAAAATCGTAAACCTTACTCAAGGTCTGATTCGAGATCAAGTGACTATAAAAGATCATCTTACCGAGAAAGTAGTTATGAAAGACAAGTCGGACGTAACGTTAAATGTCACTCTTCAAAAGCAGGCGATAAGGGCAATCGTGAGCATTCGCCACATGATACAAAAGCTTACGGAAATTTGCAAAATAAAACGGGCCACAGAAATCTGGAAAAACAACGTATGTCATATTTAAAGGAAAGCAAAGGAAAGGAAAGTAAAAAGTCTAAAAGAAGATCACCTTCGACTACCACTAGTAGTAGTAGTAGTAGTAGTAGCAGTACTAGCAGTAATAATAGCAGTAGCGAAAGTTCTTCAGAAACTGAGAGCAGCAGTGGAAGTGGATCTTCCAGTACGAGTGATGACACTTCATCCAGTTCTTCATCTTCGAAAGAAGAACGTAAAAAGAAGAAAATAGTTCGTACTAAACTCCGAAACAAGAACATAACCAGCAAAAAACGAAAAATCGAAAAATGCAAGAAATAAAATTTTCCAAACGAATTAATATGCCTTTTATTAAAATAAATGGAAATTTCCAAGAATAATTTTTAATTAAAGAGTTATTTCTGCTTGTTGGAACCAACAGCAGACACGCAACCTTTTCCAGAACTGCTTTGTTTGCCTTTACGTCGAGGCTCTATAACGGCATTCGGGTTGAATACCACATTATCCAAGCGAGTAGTTTCGGGTGTTATACGTAATTCTATAACGGTTTATACAACATCGTTACCCTTCTAGCTCAAGGTTTAAAGAACACTTACCGTAAACACCATTCTCTTTCTCACGAGCTTGTATAACGTTTGTGCGCAGTTCTCTGTCCACATCTAATGCCAGTTTTATCATCTAGTATGACCAAGTTGTTTTAAAATTATTTCCCATATATCTAGAAAGCATACGTTTACCTTTTTTATAGCATCTTCGTCAATCTCCTTCATATTCGCTTTGAATTTATTATTAATTTCTTTACGACCTGCATCTAACGCCACCACATCTCCAGCAAATACATATTGTCTGGTGCGATGCAGTTTTTTGAATGCCCATAACACCTTATTAAAAATAATTTTCCTTTAAAATCCGTTTATAAAAATCACAGGTCGTTTACCTCACCTCACGGCGAATTTTTGACATTTTTTTTGTATAAATGTTGCAGATAAATTAAAAGAAATACGAAAATATTAAAAACAAGCAATCGATGTTGTTGTATGTGTCCGAAAACATATGATTTGATTTTGCAACCGATTGAAAGTAACTGAATGGCAAGTTTGATGAAAATAAATCCACTAAGAATTTATATATATAACTCCAAGGTTTCTTTCGTTTCTTAACGTTCCTTAAAACTTTTTATTTTTTCTTTTTCTCAAATTTAATGTCACCAAATATTATTTTAGTTTGGATTCGTTTTTTTTTACTTAAAATTAATATTCCACTTAATATATATTGACTTTGGATAGATTGCTTAATGATTAGAATACAATTGTGTTATTTAAAACACTTGAGAAAATCATACACTCTAGACACTTACTAAGCTAATATTCAAATTTGTTTTGTAACCGACACAAAGTATTGCAATTGTGCAGCAGCTTTTAAACCGTAGAATGCTACCTTTGTGTACTAATGTACGTTAGTTTCATTTAATTGTGCGTTTTTCCCGTCTAAAAGAGAAATGCTTTCCAATTGCTTAACCATTTTGTTAAAGTACCGTTGGCATGGTTGCGCCTACCAGACGCAGTGTTTGAGCTGCGTGATATTTTGCAAATCTGTTTGACTAAAGCCACCAACATATAACAGGTCATAAGTAAAGCATACAAAGCTACGACGAATGACAGACTCAAAGTGTATTCATCAAAGACTTCGGTACAATCATCGGGTAGCATTACTGCCACTCCAAAGAGTCTTACAACCAAAAACGGATGGCACACAGCTGTCAATGTTAAATTGGCGCATAACAACAAAGCTAATATGCCAAAAATTAGGCCCAATAAATAGTACATATGATTCCATTGGCCAATGCAACAATTAAGCCAATAACTGTGGTGATCGCGCCGTAATATACAGGCGCCGCATAGCTGACAATGGACGGTCCGAGCTGGCACGTATTTATGACAAGTATTGCACATATTCGAATCAACCACTGCCGCTGTAGATGAATCCATGCTCTCCATTAAGAGAGCGGTATGAGCAGCAGCTTCCGCCTCCTCTTCGGCGGCGGTAACTTCAGTAATATCGGGTAATTCGTCTTCCGTCACTGAACTTTGCATAACATAATTTAATTTCGATCGACGGTAAGTTGTCCAAAAACAATACGCAGAGATACAAGATAGTATAACTAATATCAAATGTTCTTCGGGTAAGAACTCTAACAATGGTACAGCGAACTCCATAAGCACGCTCATATAGGCCACGGACCAGACTATCCAAAATGCAAAGATACGCGTACGTACCAAGGAACGCCTAACGTAATAATAAGCGTAGCCAATGAATATCAAAGCAGCTAAAAACATTATAACTGCAGTATACATGTTGATAGCGGCGATGCCCAACACTAATGCTACCATTAACGCTGAAAACCACACATCTAATGCTACTTGTTTGGCACCTCCACGCCATGGAATACGCAACCTATCCTGGAAAGTAAGCAACATATTTTTTACGTCTTGCAAATAAGGTAACTTGCAGGTTAATAAATGAATAAATGCCAAATCCAAATAGCAAATGACGTGAGAATGCTCACGATCCGGACCCAAGTGTTCGAACAACGGCGAGCAGTCCAGATCGATGATTCAAGTCCGTCGTTAGCTTCGTTAGCTTGCTGGGCCTATAGAAATAAGTCCATTTAAGCCATAATTGACCGGTTGCGGTAGTATTTCAATTGTTGTTGTAGAAATTGTTGTTATCGTCATTTGATGCAGTACGACATCCAAATAATATTAATAGTCATACAATTATTTTTAAATCCAAAGCAGCATGTAATTCGTTAAAAAAAATTGCACAATTTTAATTATTTTCAAAATTTATATACAAAATAATAAAAAAAAAGTGAAAATAATGCAAAAATATACCCTTCCTGCAAAACTGCAGTTGAAAAAATTTTGTTGTGTAAACTACAAGGTACTTGTATAACCAGCTGTTTTTGAAATAAAGTGATGCTACACATACTGTTACAAATTGAAGTATTTTAATTCGAACATTTGAAAATACACAAGAAGGAAGAAAAAGTTTTTTCTACAGATTGTTTTTACTTCCATTATCCTTTGGCAAAGTTTTCTTTTATATAAATATATAAATATATACATTAAATATATATATATTAAAATACGTACTCTTTTGTGTTCTTGTTTTGTTTATAGTTATAAATATTTTTGTTTTCTTTCCTTAACTTTTCGGACCTTTTAAAAGTTAACAATATCTAATGTCACACACACAATCAATGGCCGGCTCTAGAAAATGGCTTGGCATAATTGACGCATTATCCCGCTCTCCAAGATCTGTTGACAGCGATTTTTAATAAACTTAGCGTCATGATTTTTAACATTTTAAGGCAATAAATCGAACAGAATGATAATACCGCTTGTTAACATGCCTTGGATCGTAACTACTTTATACCCAACACAAACGTCCGGTTAGAAGAGCCAAATTTTCATCTTACCTAGCTAAGCGCATTCCCTACAAAGTGATAAAGCTATCAGTGCGAAAAGCGAAATTGACTTCGCAAATGTATGTCCGTGACTTTGCACTTCAAAATATGGCTGCAAAAAAATTGGTCTCAAAATTGTCCCAATATCATTTCAGCAAAAAAAAAATATCTTTTTTTATGAACCATGATCTAGAAATTTTGAAGTTTTGTAGTTTATTGGTGAAGTTTGACTTTTCATTCTTCTTTAGTAAAATGTCTGTCAAGACCGAAAATTTGCCAAATCGGACCAAGCAGTCGCCTGATCGCCCGCAAATCATAAATTATATAAATTTCAGCTGTTATTATGATTGGCCGGAAAGCTGTTAATTCAACTGATAGTATTTGCAGATAGTATTGACAGAGATATGCCAAATAGGGAGGATATTGATTTTTTCTCCAAAAACAAAACATAAAGTAATGAAGAGGAATTACAATCACAAAGTTGAATCATACTTTCACAAATATTTAAAGAACTGAAAAAAAAAAAAAACAAAAATTCTTAACAGATTAATTATTAATTAATTATTTTTTTTTTAAAAATAAAACAAAAAGTTTTTGAGTGTGCTTAGTAAGAGTAGTTAATGAAATAAATAAATAATACAGAAAACTATAGTAAGGCGGCGTATTGTTAAGTGGAAATTATTAAATTCCAAAAAATTTTCATTACATACTCGCTGTGGAATATCTCTATCAAAATCTCATGGCTCTAGACTTTGTCACTACTTATAAAGTGCTGGTACTGGGAGACTCCAATGTGGGTAAAACTTGTATTGTTCACAGATATTGCGATGAAAAATACTACGATACGTATATATCCACAATTGGTAAGCAGTTTGTTTTAAAATTAAATAAATTTTCGACTGCATTTAATAGAAATTTGTAGAAAGAAGAATTACAACAGCAGATGGATGACCTGAATTTATGTTTATTTTACACACTTAGCGGAACATGACATTTTAACTATCTCAATAAATTTGCAACTACTGAATAACACACACAGACGCACGCACACACACACTCTTATACCAACTTTTGATTGAAAAATGTTCGATTGACCGTGGGCTTTAGAATTTGTTGAGCTGCGTTTTTATCTTTTTGTAGGTATCGATTTTAAGCAAAAACTCATCAACTTGGATGGTGTCCCGATAAAATTACAAATCTGGGATACAGCTGGACAAGAGCGCTTTCGTACTTTAACCACCGCCTATTATCGAGGAGCGATGGGCATATTGCTGATGTACGATGTAACCAATTTGGAAAGCTACAACAATCTGTCATATTGGTTAAGAAACATACAAGAGAATGCTTCACCGGATGTCGTTAAGGTATTGGCGGGTAATAAATGTGAATGCTCGGCTACGCAGAGAATGGTAGATAAGGAAAGAGGTGAAAAGGTATGAATGATTCAATATGCAAATATTATCGGGCAAAAAGCTTTCATTTTCTTACGTTCTTACGTTAAAGATTGCAGAAAATTTCGAAATGCCTTTCTTTGAGGTTTCTTGCAAAAATAATATCAATATAGAAGACGCTTTTCTGACTCTAGCTCGTAAGATCCGTGAACAAAGAGAACGTCGGGTATGTTTTTAATATCTTGAGTGATATTCAAAGCTGATTTAATTGAAAAAACCTCACAAAATTTTCCAGGGCGAGAACTTTGATAACGATGACAAACCGCAAGATAAAAAATCGCCAGGTTCAAATGGTTTGGGAACATTTAGTCTGGCTGGTTTATCGGAAGCTAATCGCTGTGCTTGTTAAGTAAACCATCCAAGCTCAGACCATCACACCGAACAGATACACATCAATTCATTCACTTGAGAAAAGGAAATGAAAAATAAAAGTAAAATTTGAAAAATTATCGAATCCTGCAAATGCAACAATAAAATTCAATATTTGTCCATAATTATGTTAGCAAAATTTTAACCAAAAAAAACAAGAAGAAAATCTAAAAAGAAAAAATTGAGTTATATACATACGCATTTGCAGAAAGTAGGAAAAAACAATGTTTTTTTTTGTTTGTTTATTTATTATTGGAAAAACTTATGTTAATTATTAAATGCAATTATATAACGTTTATGTAAAGATAACAAAAGTAGATTTTAAGCATTTTACAAGAATTAGAATTATAGAGCATTGTTTTTTTTTTTTTTTTTTTTAGTAATCTAGTGCTCAGACCATTTGCACAGCACTGCTTAATAAACATTTATATAAATAAATACATACAGAGATATGTGTATGTGATTATGTAATTATTATTAATCGAAATTTTTAATTAAGCTAAACTGTTTAATTGCATGAAATCTTACACGTAAGCAACACTTAATTCTATTTAAGCAAATATTTTCAAAATTGTAAAGATAATAAAAAATTTGGTTAAAATATATTTAAACGCGTCTGTAATAAACTCGTAAAGAAAATCTATTACAACTCCATGCTAATATAAAATGATAAAATTATTTTATTTATAATGAACTGAATTTAATTTAATCATCACCATATTTATGTTAAGTTAAAATTAAATTAAAGGCAATTTGATTTTAATAGAAAGATTAAACCCAACGAGAAATGTAATTTAAATATTATTTTTTAAATACAAAAACTCCAAAAATATGTGTAACGGATCTCAATTCTCATAAAAATTTGCAATCAATTATTAAACAAATTAATAAAAAGAAAATAATAGTAATAGATCACTTTGTTGAAAGCTAAATTACTGTGATAATGCGTTCTAGAATATGTGGAAAAAATTTTCTCCTTGAAATTTTGCTCTTTTCCTCAAGCTCTCTATGAATTTATATATGAAACGAGTCTCTAATATCTGCGCTGTTGACTTTCTAAGAACCCCAATTTGCCAAGAGATATCGTTAGAAAGTATTTATGTTCAACTAAAAGCATTTCTAATAAAAAAATCTCTTAATGTAGCTTCGCGGAGACGATCGTTAAATAGATATGAAGCTGAGAGCGACTTGAAAGCTTTTAAAGCTTCATTCAAGAAATTAAAAGTTTTGGGATGACGTACTTTGATTTGATTAAGAATTCGCGTATATTATTATTATTATCATTATATTCTAAACTAATGAAATTAATTCTTAGACTAGAGATGAGAGCTAACGTTGCCATTGAATTCGGGTATATAAAAACCATCTTCTTCTCTTTCCTTCCTTATTTCGATTCATATAAAGTGTAAAACGTGCGATACTGTTCTTAGCAAATGAAACATAGAAATTTGTGTATATATAATAGTCAAGGGGGAATGAAAAGAATATTTGATAACAGAATGGCAGTTTTATGGCGCTGATATTGCAGGCTAAAGGAGAAAAATAATGGAAAATTTATTGAAATAAAAAAAATATCTACGACATAATCTAAAAATATCGAAAGCGTTTTTCTTGAATCACGATTTTTTAAAACGGCACGCAGCATAGCTTTAACAATTTCCATTTTTTCATTTACATTTTTTATAGTTTCTTTAGAACAACATGCTCTTTAGAACATCGTTCTCAATCATAGATATATTTAAATAATTAAATAATTAATAAAAGAGTGCCTTTTTTCTTTTTGGTTGAAAAATGGACCAATACCGCAGGATTCAATATTTGAAAAAAATCCTACGTGAGTCACCAGCTACAGGTATATAGATTAAAGGTTATTTTCTATCTCTTTCTTTTTAAATTCATATTTGGACTAGTTGCAATACCCGCTGCATATTTCTTTGAGATAAAGATGGTTCCAAATATTGACTGCGGTGTTGCCATTGTGTAATATTTTTCAAACATAATAATTTTTTTTTAATATTTAAATGGTTACTTAATAACCGGCTTAAATATTATCATTCTGTTACCTTTCCTTCCATCCCAAAGAAATTGTCAAAAATAGGATATCTTTTTAGACTCTTAGAGTGGTGGGTGTTATCTGTTAGCTATTGCCCTATTCAAGTTTTTAGATTGCATAAGGAAAAGTAAAAGAAACGAAAATTTAAACATTCTACCTACAATGAAAAATGGTAGGAAAGTAATAAGAAAAACAATTTTAGTTTAAAAGATAAACAAAACTCTAAAAACAGAAAAATATTTATCGAAAAGCTTGTTAATCTTGCAGAAGTTTAAACTGAGATAAATCAAAATTATAGTAAACGGATGCTGAGTAATTTAATATTGAAAAAAGCAATCGACAAATGGTTTTGAAATTGTAAACAAAACTACTGAAAGCATATTTATATTGAAGAAAGTATTTTTCTAAGTGTAGCTAAATAAAATAAAGTTCAAGAAAGTTTACGAAAAAGTTTAATTAAAGAAAGGTCAAGGAACTTCTTGGTCTATTTATATGCATAAAGAAGTGAAGGACTTATGAAAATACCAGTTGCTTCATTACCAAGGTAACGACTATAACTAGATAGACAAGTGACCACAACATAGCGAAAAAGTTTTTAGTTAATTGCAAGTTTAGTCAAGGCTAGGTTTTAATTATCAATATTATTACTGAATATTATTAATTCCAAGAAAAGAAATGAAGAAGCTAAAAGCAAAAGCTTCTACGCTTCCTATATTCAACGGTCGTATTTCTGACTCGTCGACATCCAGTAATGCATCTACAGTTATGCTGGTAAACGAGAAAAAACGCGCTACTTTTAATGGTTTCACAAAATCGACAATATTTTCAATTTACAAACAATCGGTGAACTCAGCAGAAGCAGAAGAAACCATCCTGGAATTGATGAGCAAAGGTACGGCAAGCTCTGAAGATACAATTGTTTCTCAGAATTATGGCGATATTTCGAATGTAGCTGGAGCTGAGTTGAGTAATTATGAGAAAATCAAAGTGGTCGGGCAAGGTTCATTTGGTACTGCGGTGCTTTACAAACGTAAAACCGATCAATGTCATGTCGTATTTAAACAAATCAATTTGAACGATCTTAGTGCAACAGAGCGAGATTTGGCCATGAATGAAGTCGAAGTATTTTCAAAACTACATCATCCAAATATTATAAGGTAAACTGCAGAGTGGTAGGAGGGGAATTTAAAAAAAAACGAGCCTCCTAAACTTTAACGCTTTTTGCTTAGTTATTTTGGAAGTTTTATCAAAGACAACACTTTATTGATTGAAATGGAATATGCTGATGGGGGCACTTTAGCACAGGTCTTAGCGGATCGCAAAATTCCCAATTATTTTCCGGAGCGCTACATTGTGGCCGTTTTCGAACAGATTTCGAGTGCAATTACTTATATGCACGATGAGAACATACTGCATAGGTTAAAGAAACGTGTTACATTCAAGTTGACTGATTTGAAAATTTGCTGTCAATTTGTTTTCAGGGATCTCAAAACTGCCAATGTTTTTCTGAATTCCCGTGGTATAGTGAAAATCGGTGATTTTGGTATTTCGAAAATAATGAACACCAAAATTCATGCTCAAACTGTTTTGGGCACGCCTTACTATTTTAGTCCAGAAATGGTAAAAATCAACCGAAATGTTTAAATATTTGATTAATTAAATAACACTTTTTTTTAGTGCGAAGGCAAGGAATACGATCACAAAAGCGATATCTGGGCTTTGGGATGCATTTTAGGGGAATTATGTTCCCTGCGCAAAACCTTCGCTGCTTCAAATCTTTCCGAGCTTGTCAGCAAAATAATGGCGGTAATTATGATTTGACCTTGAATAATAATTAATTACATGAAATAAATTGAATAATATTAAATAGATTCTATTTATATATTCAGGGTTCATATACTTCTATACCCAGCGGTTATACTTCTGCTTTGGGCAGCCTCCTTAGTAATTTACTTCAGGTGGGTATTAAAGTTAATTAAGAGACTTAACGTTCAACATAGCAAAAGACGTTCTTTAAGTTTACATGTCTTTTATACCACAAAGAGGTAAGGAAGCACCTAAACGAATATAAATGTAAAATATTCCCCACATGTAGAAGTTTTTAAATAAATTTTCTAATATTTTACGCATATTTCAACTCGGCCATTTTGATAAATGTTCATAAACACATTTGTTTTTTTTTGTCTTGATTCATAAGGTTGATCCAACTTTTCGCCCCCGAGCTTCGGAGATTTTAGGGTACTGGATTCCATTGATCTTTCGTAGCTTGGGCAAAAAGGGGTATAAAAATTTTTTTTTTTTCATTTATTCAATTTTCCTCAAACTTTCGCCAAACTTCTTTTACACTCCAGATATTCATATGAAAACGAAAGCGAAACAATTAAAAATTCCATTCCAATAAGCAACCAAACAATATTCTCACTTCATAATAACATTTCGCCAGATTCTAGTTTCCGTCGATCTACTGAGTTTGCTACCGCTCAGACCGAAACTAAGGAGGTAATGAATGCTCAGACAGTAGCTCCCAATGAAGTCATAGAAAAGAGGTAATAGTTGTATTGCTTGTTGAAATACACTCAAAAACAAAAAACTGAATGTTCGGAAGAGCTTTCTCCTCAATGGCTTAAGTTTAACTTAGTGGTCTTTTTGCAGATCGGTTTTATATCAGGTGAAGACATTTGGAAAGAGTTTCAACATGAATCCTATACAATTACCACCAAAGGCATATGCATTAACTGTAGCTACGAGTGAAACTCATTTTGTGGTGGTGAATAACGGTGAGCGCACTATATTGGAATCCCTTTAACTAACAAAGTCTTGTAACTTCGGTAGACGGATCTGTGTATACCTGGGGTGAAGGCTCTCATGGACAATTGGGTTTAAGCTCTTTAGAAGCGTGGAAACATTATCCCAGTCGCATGGAATCCATAAGAAATCACCATATTATCAGGTATAACTCCAACTTCTTATATTGAATACGAAAAAATATGGTTTTCATGTTTTAATGTAGCGCTTGTGCTGGTGAAAATTTTACTATACTATTAACTCAAACGGGTGGCGTTCTAAGTTGCGGTGATAATACAAAGTATGCTTTGGGTCATAACGATAATAAGATTTATCACAGTCCAAAATTCGTTGAAAAATTAGAGGACATTATAATTAAAGAAATCAAAGCCGGTCTTACTCATGTGTTGGCTTTAAGTGAGGAAGGTTCCGTTTATGTGTGGGGCACAAGTTCATACGGAGCATTAGGTTTAAGTGACGAGCAAACACAACAGTAAGTTTCGATCACACCTTTCGTCTTCATTATACAATTTTACCTTTCATATAATCTGCTTCAAGGAAAACTCCTCAAAAAATACTACTTTCTCAGGGAAAAAGTAAAGTTAAAAAAATATTTTGTGGACCAGACACTTCGGCCGTTCTTTTTGAGAATTGTGATATGTACGCCTGCGGTAGTAATGAGTTTAATAAATTAGGATTTGAAAAGCCAGCAAAACTAATGGCTATGGTAATTCAAAAACTGTCACAAGCTATGCAGTATATATAACATATCACTCAATAAGTTCGTAGGATTGTTAATTGTTTTTGCTATTTTGCTATCGTTGTGGCCGACTTCTCTCAAAGTGCATTGGCTTGGTGTTATATACTGCTACATACTATGGATCGTTAAAACAACTGTAATTTGTAAACTAATCGTCGGGATGTCATAAAACTTTGACACATTTCTTTTGAAAGTTACTACAATCTAAAAATCATATGAATTCGTCAATAATTTACACATTTATATTTCACCCTACGAACTTGTTAAGTGATTCTCTACGTACATGGTTCTGAATAAATTCCTTCTTCAATTTTTCAGAAGAAAATAAAATTGTCCCCAACGCAACATCGTATTATGGAAGCTAGCTTCTCAACCACACACACTCTCCTACTTGTTGAGGGCGGTTACATCTTAACCTTGGGTTGTAATAGTTCTGGTCAAAGGGGTGTTGGGCATTGTCGGCCTTTGCCGATTGTGACCTTGGTAGAGTCAATACAAAATCGTTATTTAACTGTGAGCTTGCATCTCGTACCATTTAAAAAGCTTTCGATATATATTGTGTTTCTTCTAGAATTGTAAATGCAACGATCACTGTTCATTGGTATGTTCTGATGATAACGTAGTTACATTTTGGGGAACTCGTTATGGTGTACCTGAAAAAAATGAAGCGAACGTTACTAAGTCGCCAGTAAGTAATAAATGAATTCGAAGTTGTTGTAACCTTTTTCGTCGCTTTTTAACAGATGCGATCGAATTTGGAACTGGATAACAATACTTCGGTTTTTACCGATTTTCTAGCGTCAGTTTATAAATCGGAATTAATTTTAGAACCGCAAGATATATTAGCGTAAGTGTTGACGATCGGAAAGCTTCATATTTATGTGAATTCAACTCTTTCTCAAATTTCCTTAACATTATTATTATTTCCATGCGATTGAAACGATATTTCGCACCTTTTATTTTAGCTTGTATTCTTCAGCCGAGCAAATGGAAAGAGGTTATTACGTTCTGGTAAAAGATGTTTGGCCTTTACCACACAGTGTACTTGTCCTAGTCGAGACGACAGCACCTCTAATAGCATCCGTGGGAGATTTATCTTAAACCACATTGCACTTAAACTAGCTTTTATTATTTATTTGGTTTTAAAAAGATGCGTAAACAGCTCATCAAAAATTGTCAGAAACGCTAATTTATTATTCGTGCGACATATTTTCAAAAAAGTATCGTCTCTGGTAACAAATTCCGCTAATCACAGTCAAATAATAGTGGCGGTTGCACAGTTTTTCTGTGATTCCCACAGTCCTAATAAGACATTTTGATTTTTGTAATTAAAGAAATTTATTTATAATGTACGGTACAATACATCAAAATAATTATTATATATACTAAATGAACTGCAACTGCGGTTGTACTTCAGAAAGCATAACGGAAAAAAGAATGTAAAGAATAGTGTTGGAAAGAAATCTTCCGGAGGGCTGATACCATTTGAATATACATATATAAATGTGTATTAGACATTAAAAGACGTTAATTATATAAGTTCTTTATTTAATAACGAGAAGACACTCCTCCACCGTAACGATCTGGTCCAGTCCGGTTACCACTATACAAATTGCCACCGCTGCCAGCATTTGGATAACCACCGCTAGAACGTTCATTGTATGTACGATCATAGCGATCCTGAGATGAAGGCATTGGACGCCAATTGGATTCTTCGACGGGGCCCGATTTTGTCCAACCAGAACCTGCGCTATGTATGGTAGAGGACAAGCTGTTGCTGGGATAGGATTTTAACGAAGAACTACCTCCACCAGCACTCGAATGCCCCATGTGAGAAGATGAGGACGGTGGCCAAACACTGCCACCAGCACTTCCTCCATAACCACTCGAGCTGTCATATCTTTTGCTACTACTGTGTGTGAATGCTGGTTTATATTAAATAAGAATATAAAGACTTCAAAAAAGGCCATACCTAATGTCGTCTATACGTCTGTAAGAAGATCGTTCGCTTTCATATCGGCTGCTGCCACTACCACTGCTTTTGTGTAATGAACCGCTACTAGACGAAGGCATATGACGTATTTCTACGTCACGCTTATACTCATCTCGACTAGATTTTGTATTCGATCCATAATCATCAATACCACCTCGTTTTGATGACGATGGAGCGATATAATCATTACCACGTTTCGAATAATCATCACTGCTGCGCTTGTTGGGTACAGTTGAAAAATCATCAATAGCTGCACGCTTAGTACCAGAACTGCCACCGAAGTCCAAACGCTTTGAAGATGAATAATCGTCTAATCGTTTGCTAGATGAAGAACTTGAATATTCATCACGTTTCTTATCGTAACTATGGGAGCTGAAATATCAGAGATCAAGTACTTACAAACTTTCTCTGCTTTATCATATATTATAATATTTACCTTCTTGATGAGGCTAAAGAAGCATCAAATCTAGGCGGGGGAGGAGCCTCAAAACGAGTGGCTGAGCCCGATGTTCGCTTGCGATCTGCAACATCCGTATAACGTTCATCACCGGTGCGTTTGCTGATGCGTTTGATGGGATCTTCACGCATAATCCTTACATTTATAATTGTACAAACGGAATGTCGCAGAATAAGAGAGAAAAGACCAAAGATAAAGTATATATTATAAAGTGATCATACAAGATAGGCGCACTATAAGTATTCCCAGCAGTACTCTTTTTAAATATGATTTCTTCAGAAAAGATTACACCATTTTGCGCACAGCGAATTTACCAAATGTTTATAAATCCACCCATTCATTTTCAAATAGTGGTGAAAAGAACATTATAGACACAAAGAAAAAAAATGAAATCCACTAGGTTTGTAAACTTAGTTCTTATTCGCTGTCTTACTTTTATTCAATCTGCTTTTCTTGTTCTCTCTCTCCCTGTGTCGTGGACTTTTTTGAACGTTTAGGGTAATGAGTTTCGTAACAAAGGAAAAAAAAGAGTATTTTGAAAAGTATTTGATAAGGTGTTAAATTTGTGATATTGAGTTATGTCTAAGTGGAAGAGAGAGCAAACTTATTTGGTTCTGCCTAACGGAGAGGAATAATTTCACTTAACACACTCATGTAATTGGTTGATTGAATCACAATGCCTACTTCATTTGCTGACGTTTCAATTCAAGACGTTCCAATTCGAGTTTCTCACGCTCCAATCTCTGGCGTTCACGCTCTAAACGCAAAAGTTCTCCCTTTTCCCGTTCCAAACGCTCACGCTCTAAAGCCAATTTGCGACGCTCTTCGACCAAGCGGGCTTCTTCTTGACGTTGACGTTCACGTATCTCACGACGTCGGCGTTCTTCTTCACGAATTTCGCGTTCCCGTTCACGAAGACGTTGACGTTCACGTTCTTGACGTATCTTCTGATAAGAGAGTATCTCCCGCTGGCGTACTCGTTCCCGTTCACGCAAACGTTCTCGTTCACGGTCAGTTTGTTCACCACGATTACCTTTACTTTGATCATTGGAAGTATGAGACTTAGCCTTAGCTGGAGCCTCAGAGCGATCTTTTTCACTACGCTTACTGTCTTTTGCTGAACCATCCTTGGACTTGTCTCTAGCTGGATCTTTGGAGTGTGAGGATTTGTGTTCCTTGTCATCTTTGTTTTTATTGGCCGATGAAGACCTGTCTTTTTTGGTCGCCTCGCTTTTACGTTTTTCATCATTATGTGACGATTTACCACCACCATCCTTCGATTTCTTATCGTCATCCTTCTTCTTGGATTCTGCTCTCGATGATCCGGACAGTTTGCCGGTATTTTTGGATGAACTCGAAGAGCTGCCACCGATTTCATTTTTAGTACGTTCCACCGATATAATACGACCATGCAATTCAGTATGATGCAAATGATCGATACAACGACTCGCATCATTGGATGAAGACATCGTAACATAACCGTAGCAGCGTGTACCAGGCGTACGAGTGTTGGTTACCACCTTTGCCCCGATCACTTTGCCATATTTCGAAAAAATTGTTTTCAAGTCACTAGCTCTAGTCAATGACGATAAGCCAGACACCCATAAATTACGAGAAGCACTGGTAGAGGACAATTTGCTGCTGCCGCTTGAACCGCCACCGCTTTTCAATGACGATGAATTGGTGGCAGCCGTTGTAGATGAGCTGTTGTTCGTTGAAGTATTTGTTGTTGATTTTTCTGTAAATTCCACATAAATAATAACAGAATGAAGAGATAATGAAGAGTTATAGATATTTGTGGTACACATTATATAACTTTCGATTAAAAAGTCTATACAAGTTTTTTACTTTTCATTGTCATATAGCTTTTTGTTGATTTTAATATTTTTTTTACACTACCGTTTTTTTCGGATTTTTATGTCAGCGATGCTCTAATACGTAAGCGCTTTTAGTAATATTTAGTTAACAGACAAGAAAGTGTGAGTTTATAGGAATCCGTGGAGATGAAATGTATATGATGTTGATCGTTGAAATCAAGTGTTTCTGTAAATTTGTTGCTGGAAAACATATCATTAATCAAAAATGTTGTACCAAAACTGTTACCATACGCCAAGCTCTTTCAAGACGAATTATCTTCCAAATGTTTACTTAAACTAAATTGGTTCATAGCTTCCACTTATCTAAGCCCGAGCCATAGATCGAAACTTCCAGCAAACTTCTGCACATAGTAAATTAATTCCGATGATTAGATATTATTAATGCTTTAAATAGCTGAAGTTAGAAAAGATAATTTTAGATTAAAATAAAACGAGATTTAACTATGCCAAACATGATTTTTACAATCCATTACATCGTCAAACTGTTTGAAAAATGATAAGCGACGATCAATAAATTAAATGGAAGACTCTCAAAGTGCTGAGAAATAAATCGTATCGCAATGAAAGCAGTAAAATGTTTTTTGTTGAATTATTTCAGCAAATGTTGTGTGAATGCTATGGACTCGTGCCAGTAGAAAAAGCGGGAAAAAATTGCAGAGTAAATATTTATGTTAAAATTATATCCAGGATAGAATTTGCGTTAAATGCGCGTCACTGAATGCAGGTAAATCATGTATTTTTGGTTGTATTAATCAGCAAATCCGTATATTGTGATATGCTCGTAAATTATTATCCATATAGTAAACATGTTGTTGCTGTCTAACGCTAAGCAAAACATATCACAAAATATAGATGCACATCAAAATATCCTTCTAAATAATTTCAAAAACGATGATCGTATACCAAAGGATAGTCTTCTAGCACTACATACATATAGCGTTTGTGTGTTCAAAGTCGCTCCTAATGTTGGAATTATTTTCATATTCACAGTTCACCATTATAACACACAACTGGAACTCCAAAGTAAGTTTTCCATGGAAAGCTAAATTAAACGATCTTACGTGCTAGATTAAGCTTCCCTTACAATTTTATAAGAGAGCAGTCTGCATCTTTTGGTCGTTCAGCAGGATTGCGATGATTTTCCTTGTCACTTGCAGAATTTGTGCTGAGTGTTATTATAGTATTACTTTTTCCCATAATATAAATTCACACTTTCTTGCCCAGGAAGTTTTTCGTTTCTTTTTGACGTTCAACATAAATTTCGTTTTTTCATTGACAAAGTTTACTACTACTTACTAATACTTAAAGTTTTGCCTGAAAAGTTACCTTTATCATCTTTATGGCCAGATTTTGAAGACGATTTTAATTCACTGAAAATATTTTGCAAAATATGGAATTGTGTCAGATATACTGTAACTGAAAACTTTCACAACTTCATACCTCTCGTCTTTTTTATCGCAAGATTTGTCATCTTTTTTCTTGTCTTTTTCATCTTTGTGACTGGATTTCTTGCCATCTTTAGACTTTTCAGATTTACTTTCTTTGGATGATCCTTTTTCTTTTTGACTAGAAATTGAAGCTAAATAAGAAAAAAAAAACTTGCCATATTTCCAAAATTACTAGTGTTAACACAATATACTCACTTGTCTTTTCCTTGTCATCTGGAGCCTAAAATAAAATAATGCGTTATTATTAAATTTGTAAATAAAATTTCATCATAGATTATAAACCTCTTTACCTCATCATGTAACAATTGCTGTTCATCTTCCCCAATAGTCAAATTAATACCTTCTTCGTTATCATTGATGGCAGTGTCCCCATTCGTTTCATCTTCTCGATTGTCCACTTCCATGCTACTATCATTGGTCAAATCCTGTTCATTGCTGTCTTGTCTCTCATGGCTTTGTTCATTATTATCATGATCATTGTCATCTTCCTCATTCGTTTCATCATTTACAAAAACACATTCTTCATCCACATCACCAATTTGATCAACTTCTTCATCGTAACCGTTTACCTCATGTTCTTCATCTTGATCATGTTCTTCCTGATCGACGCCCTCAAATTCTTCATTCAAGTCCTCTTGCTCTTCTTTTGTAGGCGTATTGTTGTCATCTTTCGGTTCCTCTTTCACTATTACATTTACGGGCATTGACAATTTAATATTTGCTGCTTTTTTTACCTTTTGTTCGTTAGCTTTGCTACTGCCCATTACAAATATGTGCTTTGTTGGATCAATACCTTGCTCTTTAAGCGACTAAAAATATTAACAATTATCTGTTTACTAAATAAATAAATATTTGTAATTCCAGCAAACCTTTTCTAAACGTTCTATTAAAGTAGCTTTAGATCCAACTGTGTCCAACTTACGGCGTTCTAATTCTTCTTTAAGGTCAGATACACGTAATTCAAGTAGCTTCTTGCCTGTTTCCGACATTTCATTCAAAAACTCAAAAATAACTTTTTTATTGCTTTTTCTTCAATTTTTAATAAATCTGCACGATTTTACACGATCTTTTAAGTTTTTTCTCTGTGAGCAAAATGATTTACATTGAAAAAATGTTCTAAAGCAAAAAGAAAATGGCGTCGATGAAACAGGGTTGCCACGTTTAGTTGAAGTTATAACACATAGAGTTATGATTTTTGCAGGTTGCTATTGTATTTGCAGTAAAATCGGTTCTTATATATATAAGTATAGTTTTTTAAATTATATTTCACACACTCATAGCGGAATATTTATTATTTTCGAAGTCAAAGCAAGTTTTGCATTTTATATACAAATCATTGTTTTATGCTAAATTCAGGCAAGAAGTTCAAATAAAATACATAATTAAAGTTTTTTTTACGGTTTTTCGAATTGCATGCAATTCTATAAAACTTTTTCGGTTTTCTAATTTATAATAAAAAATTCCGGAAAAGGGTTAATTTGAGACAAGTATATCCCTATAAAGACTTCAAATGGTAAGATTGGCAGCTCTATACAATATTGTCGCTCTTTCTTTCCTTTTTTTACCACGTTCTATGCGGGTTGTATGAATTAAAAATGAGCCTAACAATTTCAAAAAAACGCAAGGTAATTTTGATAACTTCGTAATATATATACTTCAATATATGCTGAATTGTGTGACCAATGAATATGGCTCTAATATTACTCTAAAATATATTTGGAGTCCAAGAAAAACATAACTATCGACATCTAACCTCAAAGTTTTGTATGTGACAGAAACTGTGAATGTAAAGGCTAAATCGTTGGAGTAGTAATATTATGTATCTCAACTAATGAATTTGTAAACATAATTTGATGGGATGTTTTGTGTTGTTTTTATTTACAGTTTGTTGCTGATGGTATGTTTAAGGCAGAACTGAACGAGTTTTTAACTCGTGAGCTCGCCGAGGATGGTTACTCCGGGGTTGAAGTACGTGTTACACCAGCCCGTACTGAAATTATTATCATGGCCACCAAAACTCAACAAGTTTTGGGTGAAAAGGGTCGACGAATACGTGAATTGACCGCCATGGTACAGAAACGTTTCAATTTTGAACCAGGTCGTATCGAATTATATGCCGAAAAAGTAGCCACACGCGGTTTATGTGCTATTGCTCAAGCTGAATCGTTACGGTATAAACTAACCGGTGGATTGGCTGTGCGTCGTGCTTGTTATGGCGTGTTGCGGTTTATTATGGAATCTGGAGCTAAAGGTTGCGAAGTGGTTGTGTCAGGTAAATTGCGTGGCCAACGTGCTAAAAGCATGAAATTCGTAGACGGATTAATGATTCACTCTGGTGATCCATGCAATGATTACGTTGAAACTGCCACACGCCATGTTTTGTTACGTCAAGGTGTTTTGGGCATTAAAGTGAAAATCATGTTACCGTACGATCCCAAAAATAAAATCGGTCCTAAGAAGCCTTTGCCCGATAATGTGTCTGTAGTGGAACCAAAGGAAGAGAAGATTTACGATACGCCTGAAACAGAATACAAAATTCCTCCAGCGCTTAATGTATATAATGATGTTTCCGAAGTATAAGTGCATTCTTTTAGATTTTCAAGAAAATTCTTTACTTTGTATGGGGGTAAAATAAATTCATGTAGAACACATTTTATGTTACACAATAAACTAAAAGTGAAAATTTGAAAATTTTTATATAAATTAAGCGTTGAAAATCTTACTAAGAAGGGACTTATGATTATACGCAGCAACTTTCCGTTCCTAAATTTGAATTATACGAAAGGTTTTTTTCTAGTAAACAAAAATAACCAATTTAATCACCTCTATTCGTATTTTCGTACAACATATGTTCATGGTAATTATTAATCAATTATTAATCGCTGTGCTTCAATTTTAAAATTGTCTTTGTATCATTAATTTCCAAAAGAATTTTAACGCGTTTTCATTTGTTTCCTTTACCTACATCTTATACTGTGTTAGGTGATTGCTCATATAAAGCAGTTGTTGATTATCATTTTTAACCTTACAATAAAGACAACGAGTTAAGCAGAAGAGCTATGAACTTGTGGCTTTGTGCCTGCAAGTAATTTATTGCAGACATCGGCCTGTGTGTGCCATGGTGCCTACAATGTTTATATCCAAGTTAGCATTGAATTGATTTTTTGTTTTCTGTATGGAAACGTGCCTGTATATGTATGTTCGGGTATACGCAAGTTCAGAGTTCTTCGTTTATGCGCCAATGATGTGTCCCTCACCTAGGGATTATTTTACAATGGTATATATGTGCTTTTTAATCTTGTTATCTTTTTTCGGTCTTCATTTTTCTTTTGTTTCTGATGTTATGTATGTAATCTGATTGACCCACTTTTTGGTAGAAATATATGTTTGGAAGGAATTTCGGACTTAAGAAAAAAACTTGCGGTTTATTTGTTTTGCATATATTTTTTTTAACTTTAAGTAATATTAATATGTTTTCGTGGTTTTCAATATGTCAGCGATCGTGATTGTTCATGGAAAAGTGATCAAACTGAGTTGTTTGTATTGCGTGACTGTGTGACGAATATCATTGGACAACCTGTTTAATAAGATTCCGTATTATTTTTATATAACTAATATGCAAAAACATAATGCTCACCAAGAACGGAAAGATATTCGATGGAACGGTCTAATCAAATATACCAAAAATTCTTTATTCTTCTTCTCGATTATTTGTAACCGTTATCGTTGTTTATAATTTATTTTGGTTTCATTTCAATCACTTGTTCGTCACTTATTACATTACTTCTATATTTTTGATTAGTCGAATATTCGATTTGACTTATCCTTTACGTATATTGTTGGTGAAATTTTGCAGATAATTTAAGAAAAAGATTTAATGTTTGCTCAGCAATGAAAAAATATTTCTCTAACTATTAATGATCTATAATAGACGAATTCATATTTATCCAGGTCTATAGAAAAACACAACAACTATGTAGTTTATTTCCTTATAATATAATAAAAAGAAAGTGGGATATTTCTCGGACCGCTTTCAAATTGATGTTGTTAATGCTAAGCATTAAATCAATCATTATTTAAAAACCAAAAGTACAAAAAAATTTTTTGAAGAAATTTTCTCCGAAAATCTAAAATTGTTTTAAAAGCAGACAAAATATTTCAAATAATTCATTAGAAAAATTATTGTCAGAAAGAAAAAGAAAAAGGTAAATCCAGCATAAAATTTTTTTATAATTCTTAAAAAAAAACAAACAACTTCTTCTTCTAAACATTTGTTGTGCTTTCATTCTTTATTTAATGTAACGGATAATCGTGGCGATCTGTTGCACTCGTTTATCTATTTCCTTCCTTTAATTTGTCAGTTTGACCAAAATTTTCAGCGAGTTTGCATCGTATGAGGTTTTTTTTCTTAGCAGTGTTTGCAATATTTAAAAAAATTTTGTTTAAGAACAATTTCAAATGCATAAAAATTGTATATAGATATATATGAGAATACAATTTGATATAAAAATTCCTTTTAAAAAGTTATTATCTATAAGCAAAAAAAAAAAGGAAAAAATTCAATGAAAAAGTTCAAGTGAGAAAGTAAATTTTTTTTGGCGGTATTGCTCAGTGTAGCCTTGTTTTTGTAGTCTAAATAAAGAGTGTAAAAAGTGTGGTTTTAGTGTTTAGTGTTCGTTAACACTAAAATAAAGAAATAATTTTTTCTGGTCGCGTTGCGGGTGGATGTGTATTAAAAAATTAATAGTTGTAATACGATCAGCTGCGTATTGCTTCTGCTGTAATTGTATAAGGTAAGATAAATAAATGTATAATTTGTTGCTGTTTGATCATTCATCGAGAAAATTGCTTTTATACACAGAGCTATATATATACTATAAATTATTAATTATATTTATTAATTATTTGTTGATTAATAACGATATATTTTATTATTATGCTATACTGATAACTGAAAAAAATGAGAAGAAGAAGAAGAAAGAGAAGAATATATACAGTAAGTGCTTATGCATTTGTTAATTACTCATTTGGGCAAATATAAAGTAGGTGGAATTTTAAATATTTACATGCACTCAGTTTTCTGTAATTTTGAATGCAAGTTACATAGAAAAGATTTGTAAGAAATTGTAGATGGGTGCTTATCGCACACATATATATTTCGATTAATATCACATTCAAAAAAAGAAAACTGATAAGGGAAGTCCAAGAATATATAATGAGGGAGAAAGGAAAAGCATTAATTATATTAGGTACTTGCGTGCATTTTGGTCAGGAACTTCTACAGGTAAAAGTTTACGTAAGGGTTGAATTCGATGATTTTGACATTCCTCTATCTAAACTAACAATTTCCCACTTAGTGTTATTGAGTCATTCACTGCAAGAAAACTCCAATCATGGAACGCTCAAAACTGCATTTTCAAAATTCATTACTTCTTTCGCTGAATTTAAAGAAATCTGCCACCGAAGCCCATCAAAAGCTTTTAGAAACTTATGAGGATGCTGCTTCATCATATCCAAATTGTCGGTTTTCATCTCGATGGTTTAAAAGTGGTGATTTCGAAGTCAATGACAAAGAATGGCCTGGAGGATCAAAAAAGTTCGGAAACGACAAAAACCCAGCTCAAAGTATCAAAGAGCTTTCAAACGACTTAGCAGTTGAGGACTTAACTGCTTCTAGACGTTTAGATGCGATTGGCGGAAAATGTCATTTCGGTCAGACATTGCAAAAGTTGTCAAGGTTACATTGCTGCAGCTCAAATGAGAAATCTTGCCGCATCCAGTGTATTTATCAGACATAGGCACCTTTTGATTAGCACGTGTTCAGATCGATGCTTGGCCGGGATACGATTCCACAAAGTTGAAGAAGTGCGAAAAAGGGTCGATTCATGAACAGCCTCGAAAGATCGTGAGTTCTTCCGTTAAGATGGGAAAAAGTTGTGAAAAATATTTTGATTAATATATACAATAAATGGCTTTTTTAAGTGAAAAAATGTCCAAATGACCAAATGTCACGTAAGTACGTATTGTAAAAAATACTTAAGGCTTTGAAACTAGATAAGTAAATCTGATTACTTCACACCCTGATGTATAAGCTTAACCATTCTACGGCGAAGGAGAACACGTGTTAAAGACATAAAATATTTTGATCGTGAGAGAATGGAGTAATAAAAGCAACGGGCACACTTTAAACGATTTGGTTTTTAAATATTCATGTAGCCTGTGTAAGCTATTCTGTAGTATCTGTATAGTGTATGAAAAAGGAAAAAATCCCGCGATCACAACCACCAAATATAATTGTGAAAACGTTTGTAGCATCGAGAAGGAAGCTTCACGCATTCAATACAGTATATGTTCTTGATCAGCATTAATTTTGGAATCCACCTAGGCGTATCCGTCCGTTTGTTTGCTTATCTGCGTAATGTCTGCGATCGCAAAAAATAAGATATTTGGATAAAACTTAACAAAAAAAGCTTTGATAGTTCTTGCACTTACACCCAAAGGAGAAGTCTGCATTATAACATTAATTGAAAACACCTCCGCTTTCTGTGTGTTTTGATCACTGCTCATAAACTAGATTAGATACGCAATCAAAATCTGTAAGGTGTTCCATAAAAATTGAAAAATAAATCTGCCGTATCTACCAAATATTACAAAGAATCGAAGTTTAGTTTTTTCGAGCTTTGTTCTAAGTTAAAGGTGATAAGTATAAAAAGATTCACGTATACAGCCGAATATAAATTCCTTATTTCTTCTTGTGCATTATTTTCGATGTCCGTTGTAAGATATTTTCTTCTCATCTTATTTTCATTATTAAGTATACATTAACCTAATCATGCATTATTCCTTATCTTCTATTTACTTATTAGTTGTTGTATATCTTGTTGTTGTTTATTCAATAATTTGTTTTACAAACGTAATTTTTTTATTAAAGATTTATTATTTAAAATCTATTCAACTATCGCTTATTCGCAAGTCCTTCTGTCTCGTATATTATTTATTTAATGTTATTCACTAGTATTTGTTAGTTATTCGTTATCCGTTTTTCATATTATCCGTTATCCAACATAGAGCTTGTATGGCATTCATGATAAACAATTTTTTGTTTTTTTGAGACTTATTTTTAAGCGATCTATCTTTATTTTTACAGTCTAAGTGCTGTAGTAAATTCTCATTCAAGGTAAATATAGTGCCACGATACTAGTATTGAGTATTTATCTTCTTTTGCCGCTATTATTGCTGTTGGTTATTTGCCACATTTGACATCAATTGCGAACTTTAATAGCAGTGACTGAAAATTGCAATTTTCAGCTGTGCGGTGTGCAAGCATGCAACGAGATCACGCATGAAATTTCTATATTACATAGTCATAAATCTAAATTGGATGCCACAGGAGGATTCATTACTGTGTGCATATATAGACGGGATTCTATGTGTGCACTCCTCGTAGTACCAAAAGTCGATCTAGTGAAGTTACCATAGAAATAAGTAAGTGTACACAGGCAGCTAGGCAGGCAAGTAACAGCTAATGTCATGTTTTACAGTGCGATTCCTAAATGTTTGAATCCACTCTTGTTCGGTGTTTGGTTTAGTTTTGTAATGTTTTGCCCACTAATGCTTCTTGTTCACTGAAATGATTGTTAATGTTGTTAGTGTTTGTGCACTGAGCGGCTGGTAGTATCATTAAAATAAACGGCACCTGTTGTTAAAGCGGTTTGTAACAACTAAAAAAAAAAAAGCAAAAAAGCAAAAAAACAAAAAAATGTAACAAAAC
Source organism: Glossina brevipalpis (assembly GCA_000671755.1). Lineage (NCBI taxonomy): Eukaryota > Metazoa > Arthropoda > Insecta > Diptera > Glossinidae > Glossina > Glossina brevipalpis. The sequence continues at coordinate 1,302,363 of KK351018.1, forward strand.
ACATACATATATGTACAAGTGAATATATGTGCATCTATGCACACATGCGGCAAATATTTTGTTACCAAACACTAAAAATTGTAGCAAAGCCTAATAAAACGTGAGCTTAACACACAGAAATAACAGAAATAACACTCAAAACATTAACAAACAACGTAAAAGAAAACTCTTGAGAAAAATGTTTCCGTAATGGTATTTGTAGCATATGCAAAAGATAGCGGTGGTAGTGGAGTGATGCTCTACATAGAAATAATGCTGGTGGAGGAAAATGAGCTTAAAAACCAGAGCAAATGTGGGTGAAGCTCACAGGTTAGCGTTCCTCTGGAAGATGATAACTGTGTATGTGCACGCGCGAGTGTATGTATATATGTATGTTTGTATATATGTATGTATGTAGATATATGCTTACACATACGCTAGTGTATAATACATGAATTTAGGCCATTTGATGTTGTTGTCGAGTCGTTTTAAGCCGAGTCTACGTTGCGCACATTGTAAAATTCTCATTTATTACAATAGCAGTCATTAGTCTTGTAAGTGAATCTTCGTAAAGAACCAAATTGTAGATTTGTTTTCGATGTGTATGTTTGTCTTGAATCCGACAAATAAAAATTGTTACCTGCCAGTTGTAATTTACACATTTATTAAGCATGCAAAATGCATTAAACTCACGAACTTTACATAAAAAGTCAAAAATGCTTCAGTTGTTCAGTTCTATCGTTGAGACAGTTACGGTAGTGGCATCAGCATCAGCATCAGCATCAGCAGCAGCATCAGCGAACACTGTGTAAATGAAATTTTGTGGTCCACACATATACGTGTGCAACATGTGGAAAGATTTCACATGCATACCAAGCTCGGTTCGCATACACATTAACCATTTGACAACATCAATATCCATAAATGTACACATTTACGTTTATTTTGATGATTATGGCGTTGGCGTTTTATCTATTGATGTATTTTTTTTTCTGATTACTGTTGTTGTTCTTGCTCTTGTTATTGTGAAATTTATGTAGATTAACAATTAAAATAAATATATTGTCGAGATAATTGCATGTGTTTTCAAATAAATTGTTGGAGGAAAAAGTGTCTGAGAGAAAAAACAGTAAGAGAAGGAATAGAAGAAAATTCATCGCTTTTTGTTAGAAATTGGGATCAAAAGGGCAAAACATATATATAAAACGTCATCCATGCGAATGAATGAATGAATAATGATAACGTATTTTAGGAAAGATGCAGACGCTAAACCTATTAAAATCCTCTTTCACTTGCGCTTACTTTTAACTCTCCATACCGATAATTAATATTTGTATTAGAAGTAAAAATTGATTTGGTCCGTATTTCAATGGATAATTTTAGCAGCATGTAATGGTGGAAGGAGACAGACGTAGACATCATTGGTAAGTTCAAGCATTTGTCAACGAAGCCCCATCAAAAAATTAGTCGTTTTGTGACCACATCATAAATTTATTCTCGATTGAAAAAGTCAGTTTGTGAGCCAAATTCATTTGTGGTAAACTTTGCTTTTCCTATTTAATTCGAAAGGCGATGTTATTAAATCCCTACGACCGTTGAGTATAAATAACTATGATGCAGACTAAGCGAACACTTAACAATGAACATTACAGCTGAATGTCCACGGTGGCCTTATCTGGCGGTATGGAGAAGTTCAGGTATATTATGGAAGTAAGGTAGCAGTGGTGTATTATGATTTGTTCCAATCAAACGGACCCTCATTACGTAATGCTTACCACCAATGACTAATGAAGATGGGACGAAAAATCGGTGAATTATGTGAAAAGCCATGATATGATGAGTTTTCAGCACGACGAAATTCGATCCCATATGACAAAGCTCGGCCAAGGATCCAACCTGAAATCTGCTAACCTCTACGCTAGCAGACATCACTTCCTCTTTTTTTTCTACGTAGCCCCAAAGTGCCCAAAGTGTAATTTTCTCACGGAATTCATATTGTATCTAAAAATGAGAAGAAGTAGTACCTAATGATGGGCAATACTTTGAATAATCTATTCACTGATTTCGTTCACAAAAAGTGAATCGGATTAATTTGTAGCTCCAATAATTATTAAAAGGATTGGACTACATTTTTTATAAATCTGTTTGTCCACTTACTTTTCTGTCTGTTTTATAAATTTATGTAAACAACACGCTTTAATTTTGGCTTTGGGCAGCTTTCGCAGGTAGATGTCCACTAATCTAACTGCCAATTTGACTTTGGAATGTAGTGGTGAGTCCATGTTTCATTTATTGTCATATAGCGAACGAAAAAATTCTTTTTATTTCGTCTAAACAACCCCAAAGAGCATTTCGGATCATCAAGGCGTTATTGTTATTGGTCAAACGTCGTAACCGCTCTGAACGGAGCTTTGTTATGGATATATGTTCATGCAATATAGTAAATACGCTGTCTTCTAATGCTACTGACCTATTAACAACTTCATGCAACTTCGCTGTTCGGTTCTTCGAGAAGATTTTGTGTGCTTCTTGTATGTTTTCTGGAATAGCTAACGAATTCGGGACGCCAGAGCGGTCATCATAGTTCCTGTCCGTAGACTTTTGCTCTTGGTCGCCACAACACTTTTCAAGCCGATTCTTTACTTGATTGCAATTTTTCCCATTAAAGAGCAACGCCTTGTCACAACACTTTTCAGGTCGATTCTTTGTTTGATTGGAATTTTTCCCATTAAAGAGCAACGCCTTGTCAACACGTGAATTTCAGATTTTTTCATTGTTTTATTATACGAGCGATCCATATATTTAAGTGTTATAATCTATTTTTAATTGGCTACTTTAGCGCGCTAAGTATAATGATAGCTATATTTATTAAACGAGTGTTTACACAAAAAAAAAAAAAAAAAAACATTTTAATTCAAATGCTGTAATACAAAATTCTATTTCTAGTTAGTTGAACAATAAGACACTTCATAATGAGACACTTATTAGACAATCGAGGAGAAGCATTCATTGATTTTGACCAAATGGAGCGAGATAAACAAAAGCCTTTAAAATAAACAAAAGATGTTTATTCAGAAAATTTTCATATTGCGTAACCGTGTGCGAAAATATCACAAAATATGAACTCAAACAAATATAAACAGAATGATGACATACATGCACACACACACACACACATTAGGCATCGAAATAATATTTATATACTCTACCACCAGATGTCGGATCGTCTAGATTACCCTGCAGCATTAAATAAAAAATAACACTTGTGTATGTGTTTCTCTTAAAGATGAAAAAAAAAATATATATAAACATAAATTATAACAATGATGTTTAAAAATATATAAATACATTTGTAGGCACACACACACACACATATATATATATATATATATATGTATATATATAGTCCGTTTGCAGAGTCTGAGAACTAAAGAAATGTTGCAATCGAAACCAGAGCTTGATTTTGTATGTATATATGTATATTCATATATATGTGTATATACATTTTTTTTTTTCGAATTGCATTGTAACTCTGGTTGGCTTGACACTGTCAACCTTGCGCCAGATTTCCATAAAGTTCAGAAGCAAGACAATACACACATGCAAACGTATGTATATTTAGAAACAATTTATGGCCAAGGTATTAATCAACCGGGTTTCGTTGTTGTCGTTGCTTTTGTTGGTTATAACGGCAATAAAACAATAATTGGATATTTTGGTCAAGTTTTGGTCAGATGTAATGGGAAAAACCTACAGGTTTATATTCAAATCAAATTTCATGATCTGTTAATTGAGAAGCAAGTTGTTTCACCTTAACATTTCTGATATTTGGAAATTTTGCAAAAAACTCTTTATAGATTATTTTTTCATTTAAAGGCATAGTTTTTTTTTTTATTTTTTAGTTTTTTTTGTTTATTAAAAGGTTTTAACCTAAGCTAAGCGAAGCTAAACAAACGGCAATTAGCGAGTTTGCTTTTTCGTCTGTCCATCCGTTCGTCCGTCCGTCCGTCCGTACGTTTATTCATCTTCTTGATGTTGTGATTTTTAGACACTTGAACAGGCTACCGTATTTGGTGGCATAACTTGTAATCAGCCAACAGTCAAACAGTCAACCAGCGAGCTTACTAGCCAGCTAGTTAGCCAGCAATCATATCGTGTTGTTAATGGTGTGTGACCATTTCAATTGATGATGATGGCATATCTTTTATTGTGTTTTTAATGTTAATCATTGCATTCTGTCTATGATTTGTTTAAATGATTAAATTGTGTTTTTAAAGAAGTAGAAAAAAAAAAGCTTTTTTTTTTTGGTCCAGTCATTATTTGTGAAAAAAAGAAACAAAATAAAGAAGACGGAGGAAAATCAAATCGCTTTAATTAGTGTTACAACTGTATGACGTTGGGTCATTAAACATAATGATTGTTGGATTTCATCAGTACCCAACTCACTAAACTGAAATGTTGGAAAATTTTAAAAAGTCAATTTCCCAGACAATAATAAAAAAAAATATTTTTGGTTTTTCTTTTTTATTTGTTTAGTCAAAGCTTTCATGAAGACGCAAATGTTAAGAAGTTTCTTTTTATTGTCGTTGCTTTGTTTTTAGTTTTCATCGTCATTATAATTTTCGGCAAATAAATTGATTCGTGTTTACTTCTAAATAGCACATTCATATATCATTTAAATGGAGAACAACTGAAAATGATAAAACGAAATAAAATTTGCAGACACAACAATAGTTGTTAAAAACATATGTTATACCAGAAAAATTGAAAAAAAAAATACTCCAAAAAATCTTACAAAATTATTGCATATTGCTACGCCGTCCAAGTACAATTCTTCTCCCACCGTCACTCTTTGTAAAGGTATTACGTATTTGTCAAGTTAAGGTTTTTTCTTTTTTTTTTTTTTTGCGGGGTACCTAAGGCTTGAAGTACAAACACAAGGCACGAAGTTACATTTTCGGTAATTTTCAAACCCCATCATCAACACGACATAAAAAGGTAAAGTATTTCGTTATTTGTTTAAAGACAATGACTGCATTGACCACCAGCCAAATAATTGTTGTATGCAATCATTTAAATAAAACATTGTTGGTACTTAGCAAGCAATACATGATTCTCTTTAAAAGATTGCTTCGTTGGTAGGCATCACAGTACGGGCCAGGACTTAAAGAACTGTACTTTCCATTATAAAAAATTTATTTTTGATCTTTGAAAGTTTAGCATAAGGCTATTTGACTTACATTAAAATATTCCTTAAGCATATACGTAGACCAATATTCGCTCTCTTGGTAATGCCTAAAAGCAAACGCTACGAGCTCGTTTGAAGTCTAAACAACATATGGTTTTGAGTGAATTCAGTCGCTCCTGTTATCTGTCCGTTCGTTTGTGCAATCGCACCTTTTTAGCATGTGGTTCAAAACGTCTGTCAAATCGGCTAATCACTTGTCCATCCGTCACCTATTCATCTTTAACTCGACTGCGTTAGCATCTATGTACTCGTCCCTGCATTTGATATTCTTTTCGCCCACGTGTTGAGCAGTCTACTCCTCCGTCTATTTCATCGTTCGTTTCGTCATTGCTTGTCTACTCATTCGTCTAGCCGTGGTTTTAAGACCTTCCCGTCTTTGCTTATTTTACCGTAAATCTCTCTAACTTAATTATTTCTACCCTGAAACAAGCCCACAATTAACGAAAGATGGTACCTTATTTCCATTTATGCAATTATTCTTACTTGTAATTCCTTGTTTTCAAAATTTTTTGGACAAATTTTTGGATCAGCCAAAGGACTCACTAGGGAGTGTCTATCTACAAATATTTCCTCCAGAATGAAATCCCCGTGATGGGCTTAAAACTACATACATTATTTAATGTAACGCATAAATTAATTGGCAGATAAAATTTATATTAATATTTCTGAATCTCTATAAGGGCAAATATTCTCACAAGTTGAGAGTTCTTTTTGAGGAAAACAAAAAAGCCTTAATCTTGCTCTTGTAGTTTAATATATTAGTTTGGGGAAAAAGAAATCCATTATTTTTATATGAACTTCAAAACTTCATTTAACATGCTTCGGATTGTCCGATTTGGGTCAAATATGCACCGTTTTGTTGTATGATTTGTTGCCATTTTAAAGGTAACTTCAAAATGCCTCTCACATAGAA